>MEJB01000017.1:10293067-10355441 GCA_001752375.1 Rhazya stricta
TTATCCTGTGTTTTAATGCAGAGATATAGTAGTGAGAAACTATCATATATGAATTTGAGAAGGAAGTTGCCAGCTAAAAAGTTACCAAACTTACTATAGTTTTTTGGAAGACTTTTGGAAGATCCTTTTGAGGTTAAAGTACGTTACTACTTCCTTGTGGGGCAATTTACAACTTTTTTGTTGACTTGGATGTGAATTTAATCGGAAAGAAAGGTAAAATTGTGTATGAGAATAAGAATTTTGAGACTAGGAACTTCAGTATCCAAGAGAAAAATCTCAAAAGTAGGAAGATCACTATATTTAAACTGTAATGCCAAATCTGGGTAGAATATTGCAGCTTTCCTTGAATAGGTTACCAGGTTCTGTGATAATTTCTATACACATTCTGATGAAGGAAGAACAAAAGGTAAGTGCTGTGGACGAGGCTTGTGTCATTGTCTAGGTTCGAGAGTAACATCATGTAGTCTCTTAGTTGTATAAGAAGTAATGATGGATTTATTAATTAAGTTTCACGAGGCATGACTTTAGAACAAAAGAAAAACATGAGAAATAGATCCAAGGCCATAAAAGACTTTCACTTTCTCACTTCTCATAGCCGCTCAAATGTTTATTTCATTTCTTCATTTGGAAATTAGCTTTTTTTATTAGCTGGCGTTGTGTGTATTTTCTTTCCTGTAATGTTGATTCTGCTCTGACATTCAGAAGTCAGACTGGAAGTTGCATCGACTTGAATGTCAAGTTCTTTCAAAAGTTGACAAAGACAGGATAAAGTCTCTTACGCCTTCTATCCGGTTGATGGTAAAACTTTACTTGCGAAGGAAATTAGAAAATGAAAAGGTAAATTGACTCACTCTTGCTATTCATTTAGTTCGATCTGACTTAGCAAATTACTATAATTTTTCCACTGCTTCTTAGTTCTTTCTGTATAACTGGGTCATAAGAGCTCTCTTGTCTGTTTCAGTAGGCTGCTAAGTAGCTTTGCAGGTTGTCATAACTCACGACCTTTGAGCACCATTTAACTGAAAGCTGGATCTTGAAGCACAATGTCCTTAATCAGCCCTACTGTGTTCTGCTTAGAGTGTTAACTGTTGGATTATGATATTTGCTTCCAGTTATTAATGGGGAATGCGATAGTTCGTTTCTACAATTTACAAAGCTTCCCATGCAGAATTAATCACATTTAAATTTTTCAAMGTCCACCCAAGGTTTTGCCTTCAAATTTATTATAGYCCCAATATGTAATGCAACATTTCTTACTAGCAGAACCTGAAGCATTCTATTCCTATACATTCGAATTGTTTTAGTATTAGTACTAGAACAAAATGTGCAATGAATGGAAAGTAAATTCCTAAGTTTAACATGAGCCTTCCAGCAGTCCTCTTTGCATGTTGGAAATTTTTAGTTTCAAATTTAGTTTTTTCAAGAAAATGAAAAATTTCTCCTTGTTGAGTGCTTCATGATACTGATACATGTTGTAGTTTTCCCCCTCTGATTAGATTTTCTTGGACTCAGCCTTACCTTTAGCAATTCTTTTTTCAAGATGACAAATCATAAGAATTCAACCAATATTACTTTGTGTCACAAATAAATAAACCCCACTCCTTTTGTTTAGTTCAGTTTCTTTTTGTTATTATTTTATTGTATATACATAATATGCCGGGCTGAGAAGTGGATGGGATGGTAATAGCTAATTACTACATGATGTGCACTATACTTCAATTAATTGATATTTGCTTCACAGTGACTCTTGTTCTATTGCATAGTTGTAAACTAAACATTATCCCACTTCTTTAACCCAAAAAATTATGACTAGTATGCCAGTACATGTTTTGGCTATCGGACTTCCGATCATTCTTTAGATGCCTCTGGATAAGGAATCTTTCCTGAATTTGCGTTTCTCATTTATAAAGACTAGAAGAACAGAACTGATTGGGGTTTTCTTTCTTGCTTGCTTCTTAAATTCTTATGTTTATAGGCACGGATGTTTGAGAAAAAATGATTTTATTTTTCTAGTAAGGCCTTATATACTTCAAATTAGTAGCCTAAGACAATTTGCTGAGAATTTTCCTTAGATATGGTTAGAAGCATTGATTATGTATTATGCTATTGTTCATTCGAATGTCTGAATTATCTGTTGTGAACCTGAGGAAACTAGTACTTAGCTGGTCAAAATTTCAGAGTTGCACAAACACTTGACAAGAACATGTAACTGTTTGATGCTTGGAGCACTTGGAACTGATGTGCTTGGAGAAATTCTTCGAGATACACAATATGCTATGATGAGCTGAAGGAACCTTCTGGATGCTCTCATATACTTAGTTTGTGATTATTTGTATATTTTCTCGTTTGCACTTTCTTCCCAATATTCTTCTTTGTTTTAAATGTTCATGGCATGTTAGTTTATGATTATTTAAATGTTTTTGTTGCACTTTCTTCCCAAAGTTCTTCTTTGTTTTAAATGTTCATGGCACTTATTACATTTCATATTCAGCTTCTTCAAGATCATATTGAGTTATGCAATAGCCTTCTACCGATGGTTGTTTAAGACAATTTCACTCTTTACATAAGACATGATCTGGCAACTGTTGTTTTTATTTTTAGGTAATCCCAATTACTGCGACAGACAACTACAACCTGGTGGAAGCATTGGTTTCTCGTATCCTTTCCTATTCAGAGTTTAAAATAAACTTTTCTCTTTTTATTCCTTTGAGTTTTATAGTACATCAGTTTTCTTTTTCTTTTCGGCCCTTTATTCCATAACCACTTTATAAGACATGTCTGATGTTGATGAAAAGCAATTAGTGTTGTATGCTCAGATGGCAAACCTTGTAAATTTGATTCTCCAGTGGCCTGAGGCTGCGATCAATGTAAAAGAGATTGCAGTAAATTTTTGTAAGGTATTTAAGTCGAGAATATGCCTTATTTACTAGCAAGTTACAAAACCAGATTGCAGTAAATTTTTTTTGCAAGGTATTCTAGTAGACAATATGCCTTATTTCGTACTTCCTCCATTTCAAAATGCATATGGTATTGAGTTTGTTCACCAATTTATGAAACTCCTAAAATTTATGAAACTTTAAATGAAAATGAATAACATAACCTTATCTGAATTTCAACAAAAGTCTCTCTCCCATCATTAATCAATGTTAACACTAATACTCTCTTCCTTTCTTCTTTTTTGGTTTCTCCACTTATCTTGGAAATTTGGTTTTACTAAGACTAATTTATTTAGGGGTAAAATGGGAAAAAGGAACAATAAATATTCTCTTGAYTTTCTAAAGTGACATATTTTATGATACAGAAAAGTTTCTCAAATATGACATGTATTTTGAGATGGAGGGAGTAGTAATTTACAAAACCACCTTTTATATTTTGAAGTCCAGTGAATCTAAAGCTGAAGTTTTGCATGATAAATGAATCAATTGAAATCTTGGATTTGATAAGTGACGTAACAGCATACTGTAAACTTGTGTATAAATGGCATAACATTTGTAAAAGTTGCCATTATGATGAGAATCTGTCAACTATTCTAATGGATAAAGTTTATAGACAATTTTGTTCCTTTTCCTGTATTCAGTTGTTTCAAGAAGTCATCATTTTCTATAGAAGAAAAATTTGCTTTACCCTTTTAAATTTTGCAGCTTGCTTGCAATGCACACACCATTTGTGACGCTGAACTGAGACCCCTGGGAACAGGATTATATCCTGTTATTTCAATTATTAATCACAGGTAATTTCTTAATATGTATATTTCTTTTTATATCCTTCCTGCCTCTAACTGCTCCTTGGTGTTGTCGTAGTTGTTTGCCCAATTCTGTTCTCGTATTTGAGGGAAGGTTGGCAGTTGTTCGTGTTGTGCAGCCTATGCCAAAAGGTACTGAGGTAATATTGATTTGCACCTTTAACTGTAATTATCTAGGTTGTCAAGAGGCATTGACATTTAAATGCAATTTAGACTGAGTTATGCATTGTGCAGAGGGAGGAAGAGATATAAAACATTGGTGATCCATAAAATTCTACGAATTTTAGAATTGTCTGCCCCCATCAAGTACACATGTGTTAGTCAAGCTTAGATTGTACGAATAAGTTTTTTGCATCTTTCTGTAAGTGCATAAAGACTTTTGAGTTTTCATAAGTATTACAATGATTAAAGTTCAAAACCCATTCTAGTCAGAGATATGAACTAATTGGGTTCTGTAGTATCCTGCCGTTTAGTGGTTCTTGAAGAGGAAACCGTGCAATCAATTTCATTGGGAGGAACATGAGGAAATGGATGTTCCAAGCTATGGAAAAATAGGTTGAAAATGGGAGAACAATAAATCACAGAATCACTCATTCTCTTTTTTTGTCATATAGGATTGTTTGCTGTAAAAGAACGAAAATAAAAACGGAAGTAGAAAACACCATTTTCTTTTAAATTGGATTTGTTGTTAATGCTAGTAAGAGGAACTAAATCTGGCAGATGATTGACAAGTGGAAAATCTGCTTTCTAGAGAAAGGAGAACAACTTCATGAACTAAAATTCAGTAAACATGTCCTTATGGTGAGATTCTACAAATACTGTGCTTGATTTGGTTTGGTAGCTTTCGTTATGATCCCATTTGGAGAACAAGTCAATATCTTGCTGATATAAAAGCACATTCAATTATATGGAAAGATAAACTGCTTGTATGATTTAATAGGGATGATAATTTTGTTGTGCAAAATTATTTGAGAATCCTGAATAAATAATTACTTTAAAATATCTTCATGACAAGTCAATGTCTTGCTGTTTGGGTATACCTTTAGAGATGCCAATCTCTTGTGTTGAAGAGATATCCAAATACCAGGACTTAATTTATCATGTTCATATAGAATGAACAGTGAGAAGGACCTGCATAGTGAAGTCAGGGTAAAATAGAGTAACTAGAAACAAGATATAAAGAAGAAAGGAACTTTCCAAGTTCTTAAACCATAATATGTTCTATATTATCATTAAGAAAGATTTGTCTTGATGAACTTATGGAAGAGTAGATTGGTCTGGAATTTCATCTTCGGGCTCCCCTCGATTGGCCTGAAATAATTTCATTTTGGGGATTTCTTTCATTTCTTACTTTTCATCTTCTTAGAGAAGAGAAATTGGGATAGTTCTGACTAAATCAAGAGGAACCACTGACACTTAGGAAATTTCACATGTTTCATGAGCTTCGGCAAACCTTAGGCCTTGTTCTCTTTGTTGTTTTCAAATTGTTTTCTATTTTTAATTTTCCGAAACACTGAAAATGTCTTCTCTTTCGTATTTTTTAAAATGCATTTTCAACAGAAATCTTTTTTGTACTGAAAACTAAAACAACCAAAATGTTGTTTAGAGCTTTTTCAAGCAAAACACCCCCATACAATCAAAATGCGGGAAACGTGTTTTTTGTTGATTTCTCTGTAGTAATTATCTAAAAAGCTTATAATTAATTAAATGACACTTAATTTTTGTTTTTAATTTTAATTTAGAAAATTATAATATTGACTAATAGTATTGAAAATTTAATTTACAAGTAGATTCATTAAAAATAGTCAAAACATTTCTCTGTCAAATTCTAATTGAACGTGTTTTTCAGTTTTTTATTTTTAAAAATAATTTTCAAGAATGAAAAACTAAACGTGTTTTTAGCAAGTTTGGAAACAGCCACTCAAAATAGAAAATTGAAATGTTTTTGAAAATTAAAAATTCTAAATGAAATGCAAACATAACGCATCCTTATCTTAAAGTTCCCAAATTAAGGGCTGGCCTCTTCATGGAAATCCACCTTGTCATCAGCTCTTACAGGAATATAAGACACCTGCAAGTGTAAAGAGAAAAACTGTGAAGGAAAATTTTTAGAGCAAATAAAACATATGCAAGAGCTAGAAGATTGCAACACTTTCTCTTGTTACAGATTAGAGGCTTCAGAGATATGAGTATCTGTTTTTTATGTCTCTCCTCCCCTGTCCCTCTTTCTCTCTCTCTCTCTCTCTCACTCACTCACTCTCAAATATGTGCACATATACACAGACAAGTGCATGTGTATGAACACTTCTCACATATAAGAAGATATTTTGATTAGCATCTTGGAGGAGTAGAGTTGATGAGATCTGATGTTAGTACTTTCGTATCTTGTTATTTAACTATTTGATGATTGATCAAATGTCTTATGGTTAGTTATTTGGCTGCCTCTCAAGGTATTGATAAGCTACATAGAAACAGCTGGAAGTACTCTGACTCGCCAAAAGGCTCTCAAGGAACAATACTTTTTCTCTTGCACTTGCCCTCGTTGCATTAAAATGGTACTGTTGTGTTGTTTTCTTTGAAAGTAATTCCCTTCTGGTGGATAATTCACCATAGATATTTCATCTCTTTATACATAGCCAGTTACATGCTACAGGGCGAATATGATGATATTGAAGAAACTGCAATTTTGGAAGGCTACAGATGCAGGGATAACACGTGTAGCGGTTTCCTCCTTCATGACACTGGTACATGCTCTGTGAGTCTGCAAATCTCTATCACTTATTTAGCCACTAAATTTGTTCTCTTGTTATCTGATTTTTTTCTCACATGACATGCAGATAATAAAGGATTCATATGCCAAAACTGTGGACTTCTTCGGGAAAAGGAAGAAATAACAACTGTTGCCAAGGAAGTCAAATTATTATCCCAAAAAATTACCATGATCCAATCCTCTGGACGTATCCTTTCACGTTTTGTATTGATATTATGGGGAATATATAGATAGCAGTGGAATATTGATAAACKTGATTACTTTGAATTTTCAATTCTGTTTTTGGTTTTCCCTTATTTCAAGATTGAAATGGGAAGCTATTTTCTAAAAATGTCTAGGCTTTATGGCCAAGAAAGCAGAGGATGACGTGTTTTATAGACAAATAATTATCGCCATGATGTTGCAAGTGTTTGGGAAATTTATCTTATGTAAAAGTATGTTAATCCTTTATGGAAATCAGATCATACAGATGCTTGTTCAGTGTACAAGACAATTGAGAAACTCCAAATGAAGCTCTGCCATCCATTCTCAATCGATTTGCTAAGAACCAGGGAGACCCTTTTGAAGGTATTAATTAAGTTTCTGATTTGAACATACATTTCTTTATTTCCTATATTTTCACATAAAATTTTACCCCTTTCACACTGATCTGATGTCTTGAATATTTGTTCTAGAGCTGTAAACAGGAAACCTCCTGTTGCATATACTTTTCCTTATAATTCAGCTCTTTTCTGCATGTACAAGAGGTGGCTTACATCGTTAATCAGTTGCCGTTTCAGTTGTAATTTCTCGACGTAGCTAGATACCTTCACTTGGATAGTACGAATTCTGAGCTTAAGATACCTTTTATCCATTTTTATAGGGAGGCATCTTCATTTGAAACTTCCGTCAAGAATGTCCAGAGCTTCATTTGTAAATTACTTGATGGCATAACAATAAAATCAGAATGTCCAGAGCTTGAAAACATTTAACCAACCCAAACTTCTTTTCTTGCATATTGAGTGGAACCAAACATTACATATCTTCCTGCAATGACTCCTCTGCATATCCTTTTGTGCAATCCAAAAGGATCTCTACTTTTGCTCTTGTTAAAGTAATATAAGAGAGATATAGAAGAGAAAGCTAGGTCACTATTCAAGTAGAAAGATAATAATCATATTAAAAGTATTAATACAAGGGGCCTATTTATGTAGGTTACCAAAGGTAACGAAACACAATCCTAATCTAACTCTATAAATCAAATCAAAATATGACTCTAATATCTTAACACTCTCTCTCAAGTCGGATCATAGATGTTAATCATGCCCAACTTGGTACAAAGATAATCAACTTGAGCTTCCATTTAATGCCTATGTGAAAATATCACCCAATTGTTCTCCAGTCCTCACATACTCTGTAGAAATTAAACCTTGCTGAATTTTCTCACGAATAAAGTGACAGTCAATCTCAATWTGCTTAGTTCGTTCATGGAATACAGGATTAGATGCAATATAAAGAGCAGCTTGGTTGTCACACCAAAGTTCCGTTGATATTGAGGTCTTTAAGACCAACTTCAGTCAGTGACTGATATATCCATATTATTTCACATATAGACTGTGTCATAGCTCTATATTCTGACTTAGCACTGAAATGCGAAACAACATGCTGCTTTTTACTGTTCCACGAGACCAAGTTTCCTCCAACAAAGACATAATATCCTGTAGTAGATCTTTGATCTTCCTTAGATCCTGCCTAATCAAAATCCGGAAAACACTCAATGTTATTATGGCCATGATTACTATACAAAATACCACGTCCGAGAGCTCCTTTCAAATAACACAAGATCTTCCTTAGACTTGCATTTCTTCATTCCAAATAGTTCAATTGCTTGGTTAAATTTTCCAAACCAAGCAGGAGGACTCTGTTGTAAGCTATATGGTGATTTATGAAGACGACAAACTTCCCTATACTCCCCCTCCAAGCAGACCTATCAGGATTGTCTTTAATGGCAGAAACCCATTTACACCCAATAGCCTTCTTGCCACAAGTAAGTTTACCAAGGTCCAAGTATCATTGTCATCCAAAGCATTCATCTCCTCTACCATGGCATTACGCCATCCAGGATGAAGTAAGGCCTCACGAACAGTTTTAGGAAGAGAAATAGAGTCAAGAGACACAATAAAAGAACTAGAGGAAGGTGACAAGTGGTTATAAGACACAAAAGAAGAAATGGGATAAGTACATTCACATTTACGATTTCGAAGGGCGATAGGAAGATCATCACTTGGATCGGGATCTGATGAGTTGCCGGCGCGGGACATGAATCAAGAGGGCTTGGCCGCCGAGAGTAGACCTGAAGGATGGGAGGCTTAGCAAGAGTAAACTCATAGGATGTGACGGTATAGATCAACATATCATCATCCTCCCCTTGGCTGACACAAGCAAACGACGGAGAAAAGGGTGTGTCTTCAAGGAAGGACGCATTGGCGAACACAAAATACCTGCCAAGGCTAGGGCAAAAACACCTATATCCTTTATGAACATGAGAGTAGCCAAGAAAAATGCACTTCGATGATTTATGATCTAATATGGTAACAAGAGGACGAACATCCCAAACAAAGTAAGTGCAACCAAATATATTCGGCTCAATAGGGAACAATAATTGTGTAGGAAAAAGGTGATGATACAGAGACTCACCATTAAGAACAGAAGAAGGCATAGGATTAATTACAAACAAGCTGTAGAAACTGTATCGGCCCAAAAATGTTTAGGGACATTCATTTGAAATAATAAGGCTTGAACAGTTTTCAAGAGATGTCTATTCTTTCGCTCAGCTACCCCATTTTGAGATGGTGTATAACAAAAAGTTTGATGAAGAATGCCATTTTGAATCATGTAAGATTGAAAAGATGATGATAAATACTCTTTGGCATTATCACTTCGTAAAGTTTGGACAGAAACATTAGATTAGGTCTTAATCTCATAATAGAAGGCACAAAAATCAGAAAACAATTCAAAACAATTTTTCATAGTATAACCATGTAACACAAGAATAATCAACAACAAAAGTAACAAAATATCAAAATCCAGATTGAGATATTACTGGATACGGACCCCAAATATCTGAGTGGACTAATTCAAGAGGAGCACTGGCTAGTTTATTGACTCTAGGGCTTGAACTAAGACATTCGTGTTTAGCAAACTGATATTCACAATCTAAAGATGATAGACTCTGAGACTAAGGATAAAGTTTCTTTAGCAAAGGGAGAGAAGGATGACCAAATTGACAATGTTCTTCAAAAGGAGTGAATATTTCGAAACAAGCAATGGACCTTGGCACATGCAGGTCAATGATGTAGATACCTCCAAACTCATGTCCTTTACCAATAATCTTCTTCATCATAAGATCCTGAAGTAGGCAACAGTCTGGAAAGAATGAGATACAATAGTTAAGGGCATGAGTAAGCTTGCTGACAGAAGTTAAATTAAAAGATAATTGAGGTAAACTCAAAACAGATGACAAAGGAATGGATGGAGTGGGTGTTATTGTCCCAGACCATAGAATACAAGTGGTCKACCCATCTGCTAAAGTAACAAGAGAGGGAGATGTAYGTGACTGGAAAGTAGAAAATAGGCTAGAGTTACCTATTCTGTGATCTAATGAACTAGAACCAATGACCTATTCGGAAGATGTGGAAGCAAGACATTTTTTTGGGTTACCTGACTCGGCAATAGCAGTGATAGGAGTAGATGAAGACTTTTCATATGCATCGTGACTGGATACAATACAGGTTGACGAAGGTCTTGTACGCTAATTCTGCAATTGACAACACTCATACTTCGTATGTCCCGACTTATGACAATAGCAACACACAATCCTTTCAGAGTCCTTTCTCGGAGTGTCAACTCTCCTTCCACCACGTGAATATTGTTATCTTCGTGGTCTAGTAGTAGGACTTCGATTTACAAGAGCACTAGTAAGTTGATCAGGGGGAATTTTCTGAACAAAGTATTCTACTAAATGTATCTTGTAAGGAAAGAGATCTCAGAACTCGAGACAATCTAAGAGTTAGCAATTTGATTCAAAAGAAAGACCAACCAAAAAAATCATGACAGCCATCTTTGCCCGTTTAGCCTGCTTAACTTTCACATCAGTACTGAAGGGTAATAACATATTAAGCTCTTCATAAGTTAATTTGAATTCCATAAAATAGTTTGTGAGAGAGTTATCCCATTTCTTTGCACCATAAAAGGCTTTGCACACATCATAGATACAAGAGATATTCTCTTTCCCTGAATACAAGAAATTTAAATATTCCTTCACAAATTCAGACTGTATTTATCAAACCAAGTACCTCACTCTCAATGGAATTTCGTATCTGCAAGAATAACTGAGCATCCTCCCTAAACCATGTCTTTTGGGAGTCATCTTGATGTGGATCATCCTTCATGTGATTATCCATATTGATACTCCCCAGGTAAAGTCGAACAGCTTTGCTGAAATCTAGATGATTATTAGAGCCATTGAGCTTATGTTCCATGATTTTTTACATCACAGAAACCACATCTAACATAAGAACTAACTTCCTATCAGCCATAGAGTGACCCAAAATATTTGTTCTAAACCCACTAATTTTACCTTAACCTTACTCCGTGACCATGTTAACGTAATATAAGAGAGATACAGAAGAGAAGGCTAGGTCGTTATTCAAGTAGAAAGATAATAATCATATTGAAAGTATCAATACAATGGGCCTATTTATGTAGGCTACCAAAGATAACAACACACAAACCTAATCTCACTCTATAAACCAAATCAAAAGATGACTCTAATATCTTAGCAGCTCTCATTATCATAACCAGCCATCTTAGCCTTGTTTTTTATTTGCCTGTTTATTGTATTTGAGTAACTTCCACAGGAGGCAAAAGGCTACTTCATGACTTGGTTGAGAAAAAGAAAAAGAGATTAGTGAGGTTTACATTTATCATTACCATTGAAAAGAAAATTATGCTCTTGTAGTAGAAAGTTTCTCTCTTATTTGCAGTTGTAGGTCACTTTTTAACATGTTTATTTTCCTGTGAATTCTTCTGATATTTAGCCATATGTATTCCTTTAGCCTATTTATGCCAATCTAGTCAGGGTTGAAGCTCTCACGTGAAAATTTTGAACCTCTTTTGTATTTCTTTTCCCTAAGAGTCATCTCATATAACACGACTGCTTTTTGTCTATATGATCAATTGGATTATTATTTTGCAGATGATCATGGAGCTAAAAAATTGGAAAGAAGCACTGGAGTATTGCAGACTGATTTTACCAGTTTATCAGAGTAAGATTCTGTTATGCTTTTGTTTTCAGCCGGAATTTGTTGATTTTCTGGGTGGTAAGGGAGTCTCTTGCTTTCAATTTAATGCAAAGTAGGAAATTTTCTACTTGGAAGCAGTTTTGATTTAGTCTAGGTATAGAAGATTTCTTCTTTGACTGCTGAAATGAAATTTATTAAACTTAAGGTTGAGTCAAGATGTGGGTATATTGCAGTATCTTCAATATTTAATGACAAAAAGCTTACTTCTTGTCTTATGTTTCATGCCTCATTTTGCCCCTCCTTGGCTACTTTGTGTGTTACTTGGTACATGTAGCTGCTGCTTTGTGAAAGTTCATAATCTGTAGAAGTCGTAAAAACTGCAATTTTTTTATGTGCAAGCCTGCCATATTTTTACTTTATTTTTAAATTTTGATCTCTTGGCTGTCAATAATTACACATAGAGGTGCTCTTGGGAATTGGAGGCCACTGCAGATACCCTTCAGACAAAATGCCTATAATTCACTAAGTAATTCCAAATGAATATGTAACATTTTCAAATGTAGGATTCTTACATGACATTCTGCAAAATTGTTATTGATTTYTTTTTGTTTATCTCAATTATATATGTTCTTGTGTTTTGACTTCTTTTTATAATGTAGTTCATTTGTGTAGTCTATGGTAAAATTGAGCTTTTTCCATGGGAAAAAGATAATGTTAGTACAAGGTATTGCTGGTTTGGACAAGGCAGTGTGAGTATCAACTGTTGGTGCCTTCAAGCTAAATGTTTTAGTTATGCGGAATATTGCTAAACTAGCATGAATTGAACCTTATGTAAGAGGTGAAATTAATGTACTTGGTAATTTATGTCAGTGTCAACATCAGATGATATGTTGATTTGCTTCTCTCTTCTCCATTCCTTTTTATCGCCATGAATTGCTAATCCGGAGATTTTTCCTAGTTTTTGCATGATGAATAAAGAGAAAGGTATGCCAGCTAAATATTAAGCTTAATTTCTGTGTGATCTTTATCTCGTCTGTTGAATCTCATCCTTTGATGATCAAAGACTTATATGATGGACAAAAAATGCTGAGGAAGCAATAAGAAGAGAGCACCAATGAGAATTTTCTTTGGGTGATAAATATATCTACATCCATAATATTTCGAAAATGGTAAGTTTGGCTCCAAGGGGTTGTGGGAAGCGGGTTCTTTCTAAAGATTAGTTAAATTGCCTACTGGATGCTTTCTCTTCCAATATAATTCCTCTAGCCATGCCATCAGTATAGACTACAAAGTTCACATTGAGTGTCCAAGATGGAACAGTGTGAAATAGGGGCCCAATCCGAAACTGGAGGAAAGTGTAACAAGTAAACTTATGATAATAAAAGCAATTGTTTCTTTTCTTCTTTAAGTAAAAATGTGGATTCTGAAAAATAAGAACAAAGTAATGTGGCAGGTTCTCGGCTTCTTGTATATTAGGGTGATCAACTACATGTGGTAGTTGCTGATGACCAACTCGAATTGGTTAGACTACAAAGTGACAAGAATATATCTCATTCTTAATAAGTTATTGGAATTCACGTTGGTTGTCCAGAGTGGGAATAGTTTTAGATATTGGGATATCACTTTCAACTGGGGGAAAAAGATTTAGAACCATTTCAATAATGGGATATTTTCTCTTCTTCCTTGAGAATAGATTTCACAAATGAGAGCAAACTAATCTAGTGTGTTATTTCACAATGTTTATCTTTACATTATGTGAATAGTGCATGATCTCTAGAAGTGTAGTAATTTCCAATATCTTGTCTTCCCCAAGTTATTTAGTGTATAGAAACACGCGAGAATTTGATGGCACATATCGGTAGTGTAATTGACAAGTATACTTAGTATTTGTTAATTATATGCTCTTGATACTATATGCTAGACAAAATATACATAAACTAGTAACTTTCTAGAATCATACATTATGCATGTAATGCAGAAAAAATAAAATAAATAAAAATTAGAGATATATTTTCCTAAATTATAATTTGCTTTCTTCTTTTAAGTTTCTAATGACAATAATTCTCTGTTACTTGTGTATTCTCAAGGAAAAGGAAAGCACTCATGTAACAATTGAAGACTTCAATACTTATTAGTAAGAATCAATCATACGAACAGATTTCAGTTRAAAATGTTAATAAAGTATTTCTCAATTCAGTTGATTTTTTTTTTAAAAAATCGAAACATACCTGAAAATCAACTTTTAAAATTGGGTTTTGCAGAGAACTGATATATAATATCTGAGGATTTTTTTTAATGGTTCTAGTGATGCTGCTGAAAGGGGGTAGAGTTTATAGAAACAAACATGATAGAATATATGGCTTTGTTAGTTATGGCAGGCTCTGACAAAAATTAACTCAGGTTGGCTAAGTTATAGTATTTGATCCTAGAATCAAGAGGGGATTTAATTTAATACATTATTTTTCTTTTCTAATGAGCCCGGGCAGTTTTATCATTCAGAAGCTTCCAGGGCCCATTATCTTTGACTAACAGTTAATGAATTAATGACTAATTGTGGAATTGAGGTGGCAAACTGTTACTTGGGGTAAAATTCAACCGGTGCAAATGTAATCTTCCTTTGTCATATGAATATACTTTCGCATTTGATGAGGATCTTTCATCTATCAATGGAGTGTAAACTAATACACCACATTCTCCTCAAAAATCATTCTTAAATTGTACTTTATCAATATAAAGTAATGTAAGAGAACTTTTTTTCRTTTTCTGTTTCGTATACCATTTTTTTTTTCTTGTTTTTCAAAATGCATTTTGCAAAATGGGTAAGTAAACACGTTTTCAGTTTTTCAAAATCTGGAAGTAGAAAATGGCCTGAAAATAGTGAAGAGAACAGGGCCTAATTTTCCATCAGGAACATTACGGAATTAATTAAAACGGAATAAAGTTGCAGAACTGCCATGATTTCTGAAATTTGATTTTTTTGTTTTATTATCATAATTGTACCTTGAATTYATTTTTGTTTGGTTGTTTTGGCTCTTTCAAACCCCCTCCTCCTGCACAGGCACATGGGAGAAAAGTACAGAAGACACAACTTCTACTGGACAATCGAGTTTCCTTGTTTTGGTCCCTTCAGTCACTACAACCCTTGGGTGCACATGGGGAAACAAAATTAAAAAAATTCTTTGGACCATTAATTTTTCATTAAAAATACTCTAGAATAAGTTCAACCAGTAAATGTGCAGAACTGCTACATTTGACTATCAAACTGTAAAGCACAATTCATGAAATTTGAGTTCTATATTTTGTTTACTATAGTCCAATTGAACATCGATTGAATTGTGTGTATGTATTTCGTTTCATTTAAGCATGATTATTTCATTTGCTTTCTAAATCTTCTTTGACGTCATTAATTTCTTTTGGCTAGACAACCTAACAAGTTAGAATCGCAAGAATGTTACATTTAAGTGAAATGCTGCATTTTGACATGAAGGTTCAGTCATGGAGAAAATGCTTCTAATAGGATGCAGGATATTCTTGCTTAGCTCCTGGAAGAAAAATAGTGTACGATACCATTTTAATAGTGAAAAGTTGCACAAATATAACTCTTTTAATTACTCGGTTGCCTCGAAGCTTACCATCATGCGTTAAATAAAAATTTTTTCAGTATTAATTATCTATGTGCTGGTTTACATTGTGTTTTAGAGGGAAATGAAGGTCAGGTGTGCATTTTAATATCTAAACTTGGAGAAGTTTTACTTATGTTGATGAAAACGATTCACCACATAGAATATTCTGGAGCCCCTAAACTTGGAACAGAAGAAAAGAATAGGAAAGGGAGGAAGGGAAAATACGGATGTTGTCAGAAATCTTTCATCCTTTGTATATATCTTCTGATCTGGCTTTTTTTTTCCTTTTAAATAAAGCATTCTGCCCATAGTGACCTAGTCCTGGGTTCTTGTGGTATGGGTTTGGGAGAGTTTATGTTCAGGAAAAGCCTTCCAGAGAACTCCAGTGAGATGATTTCTTATGCTTTTTTGAGTAGTTACTTTATCAAAGTTGAATTTTCATGCCAACAGTTCTAATTCAGTGACCATCAGCATTCTTATGTTGTTAGTCGCTCATATCTGATGTTTCATTTGGTTCATTTGGTATACTTTATTTTAGTAATGGTTGCTTGTTCCTGGTGATTTTCCTTGAAAGTAATGTTTACCTTTTCCACAGGAGTTTATCCAGGATTCCATCCTTTGCTTGGATTGCAATATTATATGTGTGGAAAGCTTGAATGGTTAGAATTTAACACTTCTGTTTCTTTCTTTTCTTGTTCTTCCTTGTAGAATTTAACACTTCTGTTTTTTTTTTCCTTTTTCTTTTTTTTTTTGGGGGGAATTCTACCAATATGATCTACAGTGATTTCAATATCTATTAAATGAATATTTTCATAATTTTGGTTTCCAGTTGATTTAAATCTACTTTTCCTGATGCTGCTCTTCGATAGATTACTAGTGCTATAAAGGATATAAGCTCAGACCTGACTAAACACTTGAAAGAGAAAAAAAAAAAAAAAAAAAGGAAATTTGAGAAAATTTCAATTCAAAGAAGTATAATAACTGGGAACATTTGTGATAGTCTTTTGTTCTTTGGTACTACTAATTTGGGAAGCCTTTCCTGATGACAATCTGCTGCTCAAAGATAATGCTAATAAGAGTTCCTTTTCCATTTATTTTATGTGTAGCTTTTTCTTTTCCTTTTCTTTTGTTTTCCTTTTCTTTAGGGGGTGGGTCGGAAGGGGGTTTGGTTGCTAGGAAATCATCCATAAAGCTGAGAATGAAACATCAAATAGGGGGCCCAAGTTGCAAAAATAGCAATTACTGTGTCAGGTCTTTACCAATTTAGTGTACACATGCTTAGCATCCCGTTCTCCACCGTGTCATTAGTTAAGAGTAACCTAATGAGAACATTGTTGAGAGTGTAAAATGTGCCTTTTACAGATGATACGCTCTTTCCTATTGGTCTGTGATTTAGCAGCAAAGAAAGTACATGTCAGAAAAATAAATTGTGACTGCTACAAATTCAGCACCCGTAAACCAAAACCAGTAAGTAGCAATCATATGATAAAAAGAGCCACATAATCGTAATTTGATCAAAATGAAGGAACTTTTCATGAACAAGGTTCATATTATATTAAGAGGCTGATCAAGACAATGAGATCAGCTAAACTACGGATGGTTGTGTTCTGCTTCTGTAGAAATATATTTCTCACCAGTTACTTCATCTTTATATACAGAGATGCAAGAAATCTTTTAGCCTTGTATTACCACTCTTTGTGGCCAAGTATACTTGGGAATTGGCAGATATTTTCTTCAGATGGCAGGCAGAGTGAAATTTTTTATGGAAATAACACTCCCATAAACATACTTATATCTATTTGTTTTTCCTTGATGTGAAATCCTTACAGGTACTGACAAACTTAAAAAAGGGACTCATTCCTGACATACACAATTTCATATCATGTGTGTCTAGTACTGAAAGATGAACCAATCTTCCTGAAGCTCATTTTAGATTGATTTTTGCAAGCTATGCAGGAGCTTTGCTCCATGAGCACATGTATGGAAAATCTAAGCTCTTAAGCTTGGGTCACTTTAATTCTACTGGAGCTTGTCTTGAATAATCAACTAAGAAACCTTGAACGCAATTTCCAGACTTTTTAACAAACCACAATGCACATGAACAGGTAGGGGCTCAGCTGGCTCAAATTGCCCACAGCCTTGTTCATTAGCATTGTTCTGGCATTTAAATGGTAGTTTCCAAAGGTGTCTGAAAGCTAGATACAGAAACATATGGAGGTTTACTCCTTTTAAAGTCATCCCAATGGAATAGCTTTTAGATGTTTTCCTGGAACTGAAGGAACCTTAAGGTTTGCATGTGGTCTGTATATACCGWGTTTGTGCACATCAGATTGGTGKTAGCTGGGAGGGTTTCATAATCAGTAATAAAGCTCTTCAGATTGCAAACTGATGTCTACATTATATTCTGATGGGGGAAGAGCTGTGGAAACTGGGGCAAAAATTACTGCCTCATTCAAAAGCTAAAGTTGATAGACAGGAGTGTAATTTGTAAACTCATCATGGCCCCTCTTGTGTGCGCCAAACACACATTGTACTAATAGGCTTAACATGTGCACATTCCGCACTTTTTTTCTTTTTCTTGTATAAATTTTAACTTGGTTTGTAATTTTACTTAGAGGCCCAGCACTTGCACACTTTATTAATGGGAGATGGACGGCAATATTTGAACATGGAACCTCTTCCTCTAATACCATGTGAAATTATGACCTTCCCAAAAGCTTAAGCTTAGAAAAATGTAACTTATACACTTGACAATAGCGTAATGTGTTTTCTAAGCAGTGGTGGATAGCCTTTGAGCTACTTGAAATTGGTAGTTGGGACCTCTAGAGATTTCCTATGTAAGGGGTTGAAACTTGATATTGTTTTTCCCATCTTGGAGTAGTCAAAGAAGTGGACTTTTGTGGAGATCTCATTAACTCTTCCACGGGCTGACTAGTAGAATTTGCAATTTCTGTGTATCGCCTTAAGATTATCTAATGAACTCACGCCCTAGAATCAACTTAGCAATTCATGTGACTTTGTTTTAAATTTCTGAGGGTGGGGAGAAGTGATAGATATTCTTAGGGCAGTTGTACCTGTCTTTCAGCTCGATCTACTTGGATATCTACTTTGTATTTGCTAGATTTCTTTTCATATTTCTGCCCTCCGACTCGAGTATTTTCATAAAGTTTGGCACGTGACCAATATAACCCTTTTGTGGCTGACGCTTATTGTGTTGGCTAACGCAGATATCTCTGAATTGTTGAGCATGAAATATAAAATATTTCAGGTGATTTTAGCCTAAAGAAAGACAGAGACTATTGAATATGTGCTTTGCTGCTGTGTTTTTGTTGGTCCAAAAGTTGATATCATTGGATGGGAAATCCACCCAGGAGTTTTAATCTCGAATCTTTAGTTTCACCTCACAGGTTTTCTGTTCAACACCACTAGGCTTCTGATTTGGCTGCCCTGTTTWTTTATTTATTATTATTTTTTCAGCTAGAAAGTATCGTTCAGTCTGTGTTAACTGTGCGCCCACTGACCTCTAAATTCTCCTGAAGATTAAATTAAATATTTAGTATGATCAGAGACCTTGTTGTGAAAGGATGTTAACCAAAGTGCCCACTTGTTCCTTTTATGACATTTTCATGGTTTCACTGTAGTAGTGGGTGGCAACTTCCCATGACCATTTTTGCCACAGATTATAACAGGCATATTTGCYATTATTCTTTAGAAATGGTCTTATTATGATCCCATAAGCAGTTGATGCCATAGGAGATCATAATGATACTGCTATTTCCAGTACCAATGTCTACCATCAGTAGTATATTGAAATCAAGTTCCTAATTTGAAGTCTGGAGCAATGAATTCCATTTAGACCATGGACCTTGACTTCATTCTACAAAATCCAACAGAAGTTACTGCAATGACAACTGGTCCATTTGTAACCAAAGATGTTTGAGTAAATCTTTTTGGGTTGCTTACAAGTTTCTATAGCAATTGTAGGATATGTAATGATCTATGTGGGGTCTTTTATCTTCATGTGGACTCAACTGCATATCGACTTTCTTTGTAGGTTTCTTGGTGAGAGCGAAGAAGCTGTCCAATCATTGTCCAAGGCAGTGGATATATTGCGAATCACTCATGGAACAAAGACACCCTTTATGAAGGATCTACTGTTGAAGTTGGAGGAAGCACGCACAGAGGTTTCGTATAAGCTTTCGTCCAAGAATGATGATGAGTGAGATTTATTATTAGACACGTTGGGTAAACTGAAAATTAGCATATGATTATCAGAAATTATAGAAGTTTTATTTATGGTTTCCAGAAGATTCCCAGCATTTTCAACACACTAATTTGAGCTCGAAGCAATTCATCAATGGTGTTTCTTATTAGTGGGAGATTGACACATGGATGGTAGTTCATTTTTACCATTGTGCGAAAGAAGGCCTCTTTTGGGTTTTTAGCCTTTTTTCTTATATAATTAAATTGGGTCATAACATACTACGAAAATAAGCTACATGATTGGCATGAATACTTAGAACTAGTTTAGTTAGTTATCTTTAAACGATATAAATGGGTTATGAGCGCATAAATTGGTATACGAGCGTAGACYTGACCTGTGGAAGGACGGRAAATTGTATAAATGGATTATGAGCCTCAACCTCAATAAGATTTTTTCGGTAGATAAATAACGTTATATTTATATTTTCATAATATAAATTTGCTTTTCCCCACAATTTAGTTGAGAATGTGTTATGTCAATGCGTAATTAGATGAGAATATATCCATTGTATATCTCTGTATCTTCTTTTAAATAAGCAATTAATTATGCATTTCTACAAACAATGCAATCACTATATGTGTTTTCATATTAATTGGATGATCCTTAAGACTACAGAGCACAATGGAAACCATGGCGGCACGCTATTAAAGTATTGGAGAAGAGACTTCATGCTTAACTGAAGTTGAGATAGACATTGTTAATTCGTAAAACGGATACTACATAGTTCCGTTGTTATCTTGGGTCACTCTTTGGCCATTGCTAAGTGAAGGACGAAGTTGAGACCAGCCTACGACCACATAGCATCTACTCTGCTGGATTCGTTTCTTCAGATTCCGACTAAATTTTTTAAGAGAAACTACTGCTCCAATTGGGGAATTTAGTAGGAAGAGCCGTCAGGATAGATCAAACAACAACAATTTCCTGTGGCCGCTTTCCTAGAATATGCATGGAAATAGATCTTTGCTGTTTTGATTACTCTCAAACGGTGGAATATGAGGGTCTTCGCATCATATGTTTTAATTGTGGAAAATATGATCATGGCGTTAACTCCAGTACTATTAGGAGTGTCAATGGCCAGTCGGAATTCAGTCCGCTCAACCCGAAATTTTATGGCTGAACCTTATGTAAGTTTGGGCTAGGCCGAGTTTGGATTCAAATTTTGGATCCAAACTGTATTCGGGTTGAGCTCAGGCCTATAGATGCTCAAGCCTGCTCAATCCGAACCCGATTAAATTTTTTTAAAATATATTTATTGATTATGAGTTAAAATGTAAAAACATAAAAGCAAAAGTTAAAAAATCTGAAAACAGAGAAAATAAAACCTAATTAGGCTTTTAGTTCTGAAAATCCCGCACCACTCCTGCACCATACTGCACCAGTCACCACCACCCTAGCATCACTGCTCAGCCTCGGGCACTCACCAGTCACCACCCAACTCCGAAGGCTCTTTGATTTTCCATCTCCATCTTTACTTTTCTTATCTATCCTTTGTTCTCTAGTCTCTACTACTTCTCTTCACCTCTTTCATCTTGACTCTCTGCCTACTACGACCTGTAAACGTACCGAACTTCAACGACTAGCCACCAGATACGATTTCAATTTGTTCCTCCTTTTGAACCTATTTGCTTTTGTAGTCCTCATGCATGTAGTCCTCTACTCTCTTAAGTGCTTGTAAGGAAATGAAAATCCGTCTCTATTTCGTAGATTTATGGTTGCTTTTCTGAATTATCTAGTTTGAATATTTTGGATGAAGATGATTATTTTGATTCTTTTTGTAACGAAACCCAAAAAAATAAAAAATGAAGAAAAACGAAACATTAATACTATTTTCTGTGAAGCAAAAGAGCTATTTTGATTTCTGAAAAAAGAAAAATTCATTTTTTAAGATTTCTGAAGTTGACCCTTGTGTTTCTGGACTAAAGTTAGGTGCTCAACCGTTGGCCTATCRGGCTAATTGCAAACTCTTCAGTTTTTAAATTTTTATGATTTTTGATTTATTTTTAACTGACTTTTTGTTCCAAAACACATTAAAGACATTATGAAGTTCATTATTTTCTCTCACAATCTATGCATATTGTTTAAGAATTCAACATATGAATTGTTGTATTAAAATTATAATTCAATAGCTGCATTTTTTTAATTTTATATATATATATATATATATATATATATAGTATAGAGTTTTTTCATTGACGTTAAACCTTAATGTCCTTTAATTTACTTGGCATGTAACTAGCTTATCAATGCCACTTTTTCTTCTTCTATTCCGTTCCCACTATTAGTTCAAATCCTGCATCTGTAATTGCTCAGGCAATGCATAACTGTTTAGAATTTATTACTTTTTCTTTTGAAACTTGAAGAAAGAGAGGTGTACATATTTATACATCAACCTGAGGTTTCGTCCATGAAAGAACATAAGTTAATAGAGAGTTCTTACTATAATGAACAAAAAGTTGCTTTTTAGATGGAAATATCTGGAGTGATTGTTTGGCATCTGTTGCTCCTGTCAATTGCATGCTTTAGTTATGACTTTTGATGACAGTTATGAATAAGAAAAAGGCAAAAGTAATTTTATGTAATCTTAAGGGAAAAATTATTATGTTACTTTCAAGTTATATGCTGGTGGTATTTGCACCTGATATCTTCTATGGAATTTTATGTAACTTCAATATGTATGACTTCTCTTTATTCACTCGATAAATATCTTCTAATTTTGAAGTCATTTTGCTTGCTGTGTTTCTTTAGCAATAGCCAGTAGGGTTAGCTTTCTATTTTTAAGAGGGGATATGAGCAGGACAAATCTTTTGCTTTTGCCATTTTTTTTTGGCTAATTTGGGTTGAACCCGAACTCAGCCCAACTCACACTTTGAGTTCGAGTTAAGCTTGGGCTGAGCGCACATAAAATTATTCGGGCTGGATTTGAGCATAGGCAAGCCCGACTCACCGAGACCRCTTGACAGCCCTAATCACAACCCATCAAAATAAACAATATATGAAGTCCAAAACAAATTAGTGTAGGCTTAGCAGGTTTTTGGTCTATGGCAATTGGCCCATGACATTATTTATTTTGAACTAGTTATTTGAATAATGCTTTTTTTTTTTCAAGTTGGGAATAGTTGTTATTTTTGTTTGTTTAAGAATTTATATTTGATTTAGTATTTTGTCCTTTCGAATCTTATATTAGAAAATTAAATTTTATATATACTAAGTTTTATTCCTTTTATTCGATTTAGTATTTGCAACATGATTTTGTTTCGAATCTTAGCATTTCATATTTGTAATTATGAATTTTGAATTCTATTATTGTAACTCAAATAAATYTTGATATTAAAATGATATATACTTTGATGAACATCTTTAAGGTTCCAACCTTTTAAGGCAAAATAACATAATTGAAAAAGTAAACAATAATAGTTCAAAATAGTTTTTAATTTTTAAAAATTCTAAAAGTAACATATTTTAAACAAGTGACATAAAGTTAGATTTATATCTTCATCTGTCACCTACATGTCTCCCGTATTTTTTCACAAATATAAGATTTTTAATATAGAGTTATGCAGTAACAATCTTATACTATTAAGAAGAAATGCATCTTATTACATATAACAATTATTAGACATTCGTTTTTAGACTATGTTTGGATTGGAGAAGAGAAAAGGAAAAGGAAAAAGACAGATATAGGTGTTTAGATTAAACTTTGTGGAGGAGAGGGAATCGAAGGGATAAGAAGAACGTACTTTCTAAGTATATATATTATAGTTCAACAAAATGGATAGCATTCAATTTAATGTTTATATTTATTTTAAGAAATGTCTTATTTCCTTACTCTCTAACTACTCTCCTTTCCTCTTCTTATTTTCCTYATTCTAAACATAGGCTTAATATCTTTATGAGTAACCTTTGGTTTTGTGATTAATTACCACATACGATGCTCCTAGTTGTAGGAAGCTTCATTTCCTTTCCTCTCGATAAGTTGAAACAGAAGAGGATGCAACAGCCTACAACAAAAGAATTTGTCTCAGAAGCTCGCCAGTAGGCAAACTATTAGGCTAGCTTTGTCCTTGCTAAGGAGTTCAGAAGAATCCCTAACACCAATAATCCAGCTTGCCTAGGAAGATTTTCCCACAATAAAGAAAAACCCCGCAGTTTAGATTTCGTCATCCTGGGTGAGGAACTTACTGGGTAAGTCACATTGAATTTCTCTTCTCTAACTTGTTGTTTCTCWATTTTCTAAATTTTAATAAAATTTTTGTTCCTTTTTCCTTGTCGAGCTTGAAAGTTCCCGTTGTCTATACTAGGTATTTGTGTAGGCTGGTGGACTTTTTAAGAATATAATTTTTCTACTTTTATGTAGGAAATTGAAGATTATTTTTTAACTATTCATAGTTTGAAGGGATGATGATTAGTTCAATTTACTTAATATTCTTTTCAAAAATTTGAATTCTTATTTACTTAATATATTTTTCAGAAAATAATGACTTAGATCCGTACAAATTAAAAATTTAAAAGTCTGAAAAATAGAAAACCTATTTTCTTATCTCTATAAAACCGAACCGTTCTCATTTTATTGACTTCATAGAACAGCACTGCACCACCACACCACACTAGTCACTACCACCTTGGCACCACCACTCAGGCACTCACCACTTCTCTCAGCTGTCCTTGCTCACAGTCACTAGTTTCTTGTTCTTCTCTGATTTTCTGACCTTTGTTCTCCACTATTTATCTTCGACTCTTCCATCTTCACTCTCTACCTCTGAGCTTTGCATGTGCTTGTGCCCGGCCTATAAACGCACCAAACTCCGGCAAGGCGAAGATCATCGGCGACGCGCCACTAGGTACGATTTCAATTTAGACCACCTTTTAAACCTAGGTGCTTTTGTTTTGAGTTCTGAACTATGAGCAAAAGATTTCAGCTTAGCTTTATTAGCGGCTGGAGATTCTGAAAACTAAGAGAAAAAAGGGTTTAACTGAGAGAGCATAAAAGATGGTGTTGGGAGTTGAGTTGAAGGCTAGACAAAGTTTGAATCTTTAGGTTTCCAGTTCATTGAGAGATAAGAAACAAAGGAGAGGTTGCTTAGATGTTTACACTAGAAGAGTAGAGTGAAATTTTTCTAAGTTTTTGAACAATTGTGTTGGAGAGTCTRATAATARCTGAGATATCGGCTGTTGTTCTGCTTTCTTTTTCCTTTTTTTCTTTTTTTCTTTTCGATCATTTTTAATCCTAATTCTATCTTTGTGAAGGTTACTGGAGAAGGATGACACTGCTGCAGTACTCAAATCTAGGCTAGAAGCCTTCCATCGATTTTAATCTTTTTTATTTCCTTTCCTTTTGATTAGTGATTTTTGTATTTTTATCTCCTTATTTACTTAAAATTGTTAATGGACCAACCTTCTCTCCTATTTGAAACATAAAGGAAATAAACTCTGATATTCTTTATAATTGCATTTAAAGTTTGACTGATAGTGTTTGTTTTACAATTCCTATATTTCATTGATGCACATTTCTCTTTGAGATCCTGTATGTTCCAAAGCCCAATGTAGAATTTACAAGATAAGTAGATAGGAGCTTTGTAAAGTACGGGAACTAATGTGGCCAAGTAAACCAAATTTGAGTATGTCGCATTCTACATATCAAGACACCATTAAATCTTTGTTCCATCTTCACGCTTGTTTAATTTTTAAACCAACATTATGCAACCTACAAAATTAATCCCTTTTGTTTCTTATCTTCTTTTCTTTATGCATTAATCCTAGTCTTTTCCAAGATAGGTATAAAGATATGGAGGTAGTATTAGCTGGCTGCTTAATCCACCTCAGCTCTGCCTCTATCTGTGGGTATACTAAAAGTTTTAAATGTTGAGGAAGTTTGGGCAGTAGAATGGAAATAATGATTTTGTGGAAGAATTACCCTATCTTTGTGGATGCTAGTAAAGATAAGTCATGGTGAGGAATCATGTAGATCCATGAACTGGTTGGCTTATCAGAATCAACCACCTTGGTCATATCAACCTCCAGGTGCCTACTTTTTGTTTTGCAGCTTGCACCATTTACTTCAGAGGGGTTAATATCTGTATGGTTTTTGCTTCCCAACAGTATGGAGATCAGAAACTAGAATGAAAAAACATTTGATGAGGTCTTTCTTTAGTATATTATATTTTGTGTGTGCTTCTACTTGCAAAAAGAATTGCTTTTGGGCTGAACCAAACTCTAAAAGAATCCCTGTCACTTAGATTAAAGTAAGGGTTGTCAAAAGCACTAACAGTCAGTTTCGATGGAAAGAAAGTAAAAGAAAAAAAATTCTCCCATTTGAGAATTGGAAAGAAAAGAAAGGAAATGGAACGACCAGAGAGAGAAAGGGGGAAAATTCTTTAAAAAGAGAGAAATAAATGAGAGAAAAAGAAAGTGAATGAATTGTTATTTCAATTTTATCCAACTTCAAAAGAATTGAAAATAAATTTTCCCAACATAGAAGGAAATTTTTATATTATTTATATTTATTTACTTTTTTATAAAATAAGTTGGAATATAATTTTTTTCTTTTTAGTTTAGAATTTCCAAAAAATTCAATTAACAAAACTTATTCATCTTCTTATATGCAAAAACATTTTTATATCCGAACAGAATAAAAATATTTAAAATACCTATTAATTATGTCATTTGAATATATAGTTCATATTCATTTTCTTTATCTTTCAAGTGATAAAATTTATATTTTTATACATATATAAATAAAAAAAGATGAAAATATATCTATTTAAGCCTTTTAGGAATTATTAATTCATTAAGTAGCCCTAATTGAAATATTAACCATATTTAATACATTATTTTGTAATAATAAATTTCTTAATAAAATAATAAATATATACTAATCTATTTGAAGGTTGTGTATGCATGAATAGCATGGATATGATCCCCCTCCTATTTGAACGTTGTGTGTGCATGAATGGCACGGATATTTTCCCCCTCCTATTTGTTTAATCTTTTATCTAGATTTTTGAAAGCCAAGTTTTTTCTTCTTTTTTCCTCCTTATGGGTATCATAATGCATTTTTAATGTGACGGATTAGGTTATGTTGTTCTTGTAACTTTGCTTTCACATAATTAACACTTACAAGAAAGAAAAAACGACTATATTATTCTGTAATAGTTAAAGATATTTTAACTAATGTATAGCTTTAGATACATGGAATTTGGTTTTGAAAACCACTCAGAAATTTTTTTCGTGAAAAAGAGCGAGCGAGAGAGAGAGAGAGAGAGGAAAAAAAGATTCTTATGAGTTTGAGGGTGAAATAATAACAATTAGGAATATTTTTGTCCTTACATTTTAGATAGATATAAGGAAAGACGAAAATATAAATTTATTTATTAGAAAAATAAATTGTATGAAATTTCTATTAAACATTGAATGAAATCCGTCAATTGAGGGAAAAGTGATCAAAATTGAATTATAAGAATTATAAGATATTAACTCACCAAAGTGTCCGAAATTTTTGTATTTAACTGAATCATCGATGAACGCCGAACACCTTGACCATTTTTGTTTAGGTAAATCTTGACTTATATATATATTTAACTTGACGCTACTCAGCAAAACAATATTGTAAAAACCCTCCTCCATTCAACACTCAACCATTTCACCGCTGATTTCACACCTAGTGCGTCCCTTTCTGAAACTTCAACTGAAGTTACTTTAATTTAGCCAGATTTGCGTTTGGGGTCTTCAATTGAAGCTTCTTTCTTCAGCAGTTTAATTCTTCTCCAGTTTCCGAGCTTTAACCGAGCAGTACCCGACAGCATTTAACTAAGTTCGAAACCAAGTTGAAGCTTCAATTGAAGATTGAATCTTCTATGTGAACGGCTTCACACCGGCGAGTCTCTGTCGAATGTTGAAAGCTCTATCTCGTCCAACAACATTTAGAGGTTGGGGTCTTCAATTGAAGCTTCTTTCTTCAGCAGTTTAATTCTTCTCCAGTTTCCGAGCTTTAACCGAGCAGTACCCGACAGCATTTAACTAAGNCGAGTCTCTGTCGAATGTTGAAAGCTCTATCTCGTCCAACAACATTTAGAGGTTACGAGCTTGATATCGGAGGTATTTGTCTTTTTTATACTATTTCATTATAGAAATCTTGATTATCAGTTGGAAGCTGTGTTCTTTGTTGATGGGGTTTCTTTGAGGTGTGTTCTTCGTTGATGGTATTTTGTTCTTTGTTTATTTCTAGTCATTGGAAGAAAAATAGAAAAGGAAATGTAGAAGTATGTCTTCCAAGAATAGTATAAGATATTAGAATTTCCTTTTCATCGCCAGCAATTCCATATTGTTTTGATTTCTGTGTGCTGACAAATGACAATTCCGTTACTTCAATTATTTGTGGAACTCTTCTCCTTCAGAAACTTCTGTTTTTTTTGTTTCTTAAACTTCAGAATGTTGCCTAAAAGTTCGGTGAACTCTTCTCCTTCAATTATTTACCCCAATGCTCTTTGCTTCTTACCCCAATCATTTACCCAAGACAACTACATAGGTTGGTTACTAAGGAGAGCTTCTACTAAGCTTAGATTGAGCAGTTTTTTTTTCTAACTTATAAAATATAAAGCATAAAAGAGCTTTAATAAAGCAATAAATTAAAAGCTGTTGATTTAAGCTTAGGCGAACATCCTAAACTGTCTTATATAGTTATGTATTTGCAGCAGTTTTTGTGTTTTTTCTTGCTTATATACAGATTATATGCAGTGGTTCTCAAGCAACCCCTGTATATAACTTGTAAARTTTTTTTTGCCACCATAAAATGTACACGACCCTATTTAATTACAGAGGATTCGAAAACCGCCTCCAACCGCTGTGTAAAGCTTTTGTTGTGGTTTCGTCACCATTTATGGTGGTTATCTGACTGCCTCAAATGACCTAGTTTGTTGTAGTGACACACCTAGATCTATTTTAACTTCCTTGGACTTGTTTGTTAGATAGATGGATGGAATAAGATAAAAGGACTATATTGAAAATTGTTTACAAACTCAGTGACAAGATTGAAAAAAATGAGGCCCTTAATTGGGATTTTGTTACATTTTCAGGGACAATTTTGAAATTCATGCAGTTAAAAAAATTTCAACATCCCTTAAAGGATTAGTGCTTACAATTTATTTATATTTTATATTTTTGGCTCTACTTATTCATTTGTATTCTCAAAAGCTTATCTTTTGTAAATGCATATCCTTGATGTAATATCATTACTACACATTTTCTACTTTTGCATATATATATATATTATATATATAATTATATATATATATTCAAGACTAAAAACCTTAAGGTTACACAAGGATATCAATAAAATTAGGTAAGCCATTCATTGGTTCAAACAACTCATACTAGAAAAGGTTTAGTCTTGAACCTTAATGTATACCAACAGTCCGTAAGTCTAAATTCTTTCAGAATGACTTATATAATCTGTCAACAGATTTGAGTTATTTTGATTCTTTGACTACTAATATGCCGAATTGCACACGATATGCATTGTACAAATTCACATACGGGTAGACAATATTGTTCCATTGGTAAAGCTGGAATTTTGGATTGTAGTTTCTTTTTGGAGTACCTTTTGTATTTTATGGGCATTGAAAGTTGCAGTCTTGGCTTTCTGCTGGTGGTTTTAGCTACAATTCATCCAATATAGGAAATTCTATGACTAAGGGCACTYGTGAAGGTGATAGGCATAGAGGAAGGGCATCTAAGTTTAATGATAACTTACAGTAACCAAGACAAATGAGAGTAATATTTGATTCTTGACTGATGAATTCTTCATAGGAGCTGGAGATAATGGACGATGATTGATTTACCATCTTCAAAGATTTATGAGATTTTTCTTTGATATATAATAATAAGGGAAGAAAGATTCAAAGCATTAAGTTAAATGAGCATAAAATTACTCAGTGAGATTTTGGGATTATTTAGTTATMTAGGTCATTGTCTTATTTGCTTTACTAGTGAAAATTTGCCACTTGTAAACCGTACGCTTCCTATAAGTGGAACAATTTTACTTATATACAGACAAAATAATTGGAAGACTTAATGGCTAAATAAAGCATCTATTGTTTATGTAAACCAAGTATTACTTAGGCCCTGTTTGATGGAACTGAAGTGTGAAGTTTGAGGTCTGAAAAATAATTGAATTTTCAAATGTCAAAGATTTACTTTATAATGCCTCAATCTAAATGTTGAATTTGGCAATCTACCTTGAAATGTCTTAATATATTAATATATTAAGTCAAAATATTATCACTTAAATTTATAGAAAGAATTAAGGAGCACTTAATGTATTGAGATATTTTAAGATTAGATTATTAAATGAATTTAATTCGTTCATTTTTTATTGCGGAATTGGGTTACCAAACAAAGCCTTATTAAACAGAGAATATAAAAGAGACAGCATGATATTGTTACTGAAAAAAAAATGTGTCTATGTAGAGAAATATGAGGATRGCCAAATCTTCTTGATCAAGTTAGTGATCTTCTGGTTTTTTGCTTCAGTATCTTTATCACAAGTGAATTTTCTGCTCACTGTGATTTCTAAGAAATGCTACAACTCTACTCAATTATGAAACTTAGTTTTGAACGATGTTGTTGGAATAGGTCGATTTGGATAGGAGCTAGAATATGAATGGTCAAAGTACTGTTGAAATGAGAGCAACAGGATTTGACAGAAAAAAGAATTTAGACCCGTTGTCTAAGAATGGAAAACAAAGGAAGATTCTTGATTAAAGCAACTGTAGGTTGAACTTTTTTTCATTTCAAATTTAGCAAATTATGCATTTTCTCTAAATGCAAATTATAGCTTATTGGCTTTCAAGACTTAACCTGTGCTTGCAAAACTTCCTTAAAAACATCTTTCCTTAATATTCCCATTAATAGTCCAACTCAGCTATAAAGAATAAAGCGAGGATGTTGGTTTAGATTCAGGCTTAGCTTCTCAGCTCTCTCATTTTACGTCACGGATTGAATGGCTTTTCATCTTATGAAGGTTTTACTGAGGACAGTTTAAGTCCTTGCGTTTGGAGCTTATTCTGTTGCCTGTAATGGCGATTGTGGAACCGCTGTCCTTGGAAGTTCTAGTGAGAGAACCAGATGGTTCTGTCATTTGGAATGGACCCCCATTCGCTAATGGTCAACCTAGCATCAAGCTAGAGAAAGTTGCATCCTCCAGTGCCAGTTTTAGTGAAGATGGATCAAAACTTATGATCATAAAGTCTGACTCAGAAATCAGTATTTATGATTGTCAAAGGTGGAGAGAGCTAAGGTCTTTCCAAGTCCCAAATCTGCTTGCAGCTGTCTTGTCCCCTTGTGGTACTTATCTCCAGACGTTTCAGAAGTCAACATCTCCCCAAGACCGAAAYGTAGTCTTATGGAAGACAGAAACTGGTGATTATGTTCATAATCTTGTCCAAAAGAATATGACAAAAGCAACATGGTATTTTTTTTAACTCCATCTGTTAGGGTTATAAATTTATAATGCATTGGTAGTATCCCATTGAACTTCTGCTTTCTCAGGCCCTCAATTCAATTCAGTTTCGATGAAGTTGTTGCATGTCGCTTAGCTACTAATGAAGTTCAATTTTTTGATCCTGGGGATTTCTCAAAAGGTATTGTACATCGGCTGAGAGTTCCTGGGATTGCTGGAATAGAACTTTCTAAGACACCTGGTGCATATGTGGCAGTGTTTGTTCCAGAATCAAAGGTACATATAGAAAACCGCAACTATTAATTCATTCTTGGCTAATTTTCTCATTATCAGTTAGACTAGAGATTTTGCAGCCGTTGGTAATTATGAAAAGTGGCATGACTGATTTTCCCGTGTGTTTCAAAATTTCCTCTCTTTTCAATCTTTCACATTTCTTTCAGAAAGCATTAGTTTTACTTTAGGTTCCACTTGTGTTAGCTCTAGCGTGTAACCAAAAACCTTTTTAGATAGAGTTAAGAAAAGCGGAAATGTTCGTGTTAGGAAATTTAAATTTGTTATCATATTTAAGATTTTTTTTGGTTCCAAATGTTATTTTAAATGGAATTCTATAGTTTATTAAAAAAATATATATACTATAACAAAAATATTTCTTTCTCGGGCAGCGTAAGCAAATAGATTCTAATCTTAATGCAAAGTCATGGATCCAAATACAGCCTAACATTATAATTCTGGTCCAAATAGCAGTATCTTTGAAAAGTGCTTCGATATAAATTTATTTGACTTGTACTAATGGATCCAAATACAGCCTAACATTATAATTCTGGTCCAAAAAGCAATATCTTTGAAAAGTGCTTCGATATAAATTTATTTGACTTGTAAAAGATGTGATTACCAAGAAGATTTAGGAGACAGCTTCTTAAAGCGGAAATGACTTTGGACACCACTTCAAGAATAAATAACTACAGAGGGCCTATAAAACAAAAGAATGCACTTTTCCCTGCGCTTCAGGATTTTGGTGCAGCTTCTTATCTGGTAATATCTTKCTGTAGGGAATGCCAGCTAGTGTTCAGATATACAATACTGGAAAGGATCTACAAAGCCAGCCTACTGTACGACGGAACTTCTTCCGGTCTTCAACTGTGAAACTAAGCTGGAACTATGGTTCTACAGGGCTACTTGTTTTAGTACAGTCAGATGTTGATAAAACAAATCAGAGTTACTATGGAGAATCTAAGCTGAACTACTTGACCACAGATGGAGCTCATGAAGGATTAGTTCCCCTCCGTAAGATTTGTTGTCTCTTYGTCTTTAGCAGATACATTCATTTATACAAGGAAACGAATGAGCGACTCTTGGAAAATGTGTGCAGGTAAAGAAGGGCCTGTACATGATGTTCAATGGTCACATTCGGGTAAAGAATTTGCTGTTGTTTATGGATGTATCCTTGTCTTCTACTATTAGATTTTCGTAATCTTCCTGCCAGCATTGCGAAATAGCATGTAAATAGAAACAGTAGCTAGAGATATAAAAAAAGAATGGGAAATTTTCAGCCTTAGAAGTAGTTAGTCTCAAGATCTCCTATGGCAATTATGTACCCTATCCTTATTAGTCTTAATTTTATGCTGTTCTCCATGATATCAACCCATAATTTGGAATGTGAGGTGGAATGTAGACTGTCATCTGTTTGATTTTGTTTCTGATTGTCTGAACTCATATGGGGCATAGACGGCAATGCTCGTTTGCCTTGACTTTCCACTATGGGTTTAAAGAATCATACTAGGGCTATGTTGGCCCTACWGTGTAGCTCCTATAAYTAGAAATGTCTTAGTTTTTGGTTTAAGAGGTATACATCTRTGGACTCCCTTGGAGATTGAATGTCCTCCTGTSGAAGTGTCAGTTCTTCAGCAATGTTTCATCATGCATTTTATATTCAAGATTTCAACGCTTCTCTTTTTGCATAAGTGTTCCTTTTGATTTTTTAACTTTTTTAATTATTTTTTGGTGTTACCAATTCAGAACTACGGAGGTGAAACAGAATTTTTATCCAATAAATGTTTGGTTATCAAAAAAGTAAATGAATGGGTGTCGAATTACGAATGCTGGAAGTACATTACGAAGAGATAAAGCAGGTTCCGAATCTTCATAGTTTCCCATTGGGAGAAACCCTGAAATTGTTATTCTGAATTTCAAATGATCAGTAATCTTGTATTAACTGAGAAATATATTTTCATTTTCTACTTTGATGATGTCGAGTTTGTTTAGTTTATTACATTAGACCTATGAACGGGATCGCAGAAATATAATTTGCTATACTTGATATCTCAAGATACTGTTATGTCATTGTTGATAGGTGATGGATTCACCTTGGCTGTACGGTACAGCAGGTCATTGTTGATAGGTGATGGATTCACCTTCTTTTTTTGGGGATATCTCAAGATACTGTTRTGTCATTGTTGATAGGTGATGGATTCACCTTCTTTTTTTGGGAACTTCTTAATTGATCTGGTCTTCGTTTAGTTACATCTTTGTTGTTTTTKTTGTAGCACTAGACAAAGTAAATAGCCATCAATGCTTAGAATGTACTAATATCTATGACTTCACTGTGATGGTAAAAACACATAAAACAGTATGTATTGCTCTTAGGAATAAAGTGACTGAACTATGTGTTTCCTTTATTCCAGACAAATAAGGATGAAAAGATTTATATCCAGCTGCGTTCCTGATATTGGATTAATGTCTTCTTTGTTGGAAATTTTAGTGCATCCAAGGTTGACCCTTCCTGATGTACAAGGCAGATGCCGTTTTTCGTGTCCATTTTTCCGTCTCCCTCAATTTAATCAAGTCTATATACATTTAACATTCCTTGACAGACTTTTAGTTATGCCTGCAATGGCAACAATATTTGACAAGAAGTGCAATCCACTCCTTGAGCTTGGAACTGGGCCCTATAATACTATCAGGTGGAATCCAAAAGGGAAGTGTATCCTTTGCAAAAGAAGATTTACTTTTCTATATACCAAGGGGGTTAGATTGAGTTCTGGGTTATTGGTTCACGTCTTTTCRATTAGAACGTTATGACCTTAATTGTGAGTTCAGTTTTATGCTTGGCAGGGTTTGGAAACTTACCTGGTGACATGGTATGTTTTCTTATGTGGTTGATTTCTTTTCTTGAGTTTTTATTTTCCTCCAAAGTTCTCTTTACAGCTAATATTTGACTTTCACCAACTTGTTAAATTTGAGTTCTACCAGTGATTAATATTTGTTTGTCTTTCTTTAAAGAGTATCTTAGATTAGGAAGGTTGCTCATCTCTTCATTTTCTACAACCGGAGATTATGACTAGAAAATGAAGTAGTACGTTTTGTATTACGAAAAATATCATGAGAACAATTTCATTTTTTGATTTCTTTTCCAATTGACCAACTATGTTTGATGGTGACCTAAGCAAGCTTTTGGGCTGGTTATCATCAAATATGTGAATATTTGAAATGGGTCAATTAGTAGAACCTTAGTTCTTGACAAGACAAGAAAAATCCATTAGGTAGTTTCTGATGTTAGTGTAAACATATTGTGACATGCTGTTGGAGTTTGAAAGTCATATCTGTCTCCTTTGGCGTAACASTACAAACATGGAGTGTAAGACAAAGATCTGGTTAGCATATACACCCAAAATTATATCCTATGGCTTACAGACTGCTTTAATCCAGATATTTAATGCTAAGGATGAGAACCATTAACTCTGTTTTGGACTCAAGATGGACCTCTCATCTGGTAATTAATGATTGCTTCATGTACAAGAATATGGTATCCTTGCTTTCTGAGAACTAATTTACAAAATAKATGAGTGGCAAGAAAACTGTAAAAGTTGTTGGGTTCTTTCATATTTTGTCTTCAACTCAGAAATTTGATTTAGTTGCATTCTTATAGTTACTTATAAAGTACTGAGTATGTCCCCAAGAGTCAATTAATGAGTATAACAATGCCACTCTTGCCCCGACTAACATTCTTTCTCTTGGGAAATGATAAACTACTTGAATTAGGTTCAATCTTCTTACTTTTCTCTTTCTGCATGCATGCTTGCTAGTTGCTGCCATACTGCTTATTTCATTCGCATTGGAAAAGGGTGTTAACCATATCTTTGTAGCTAGCTATTCAAGCTCCTTAAGAAGAGCCAAATTAAGTATAGCTCTTGTTTAGGATTGACAAAGAATGTAAGATCTAAACTTAYGTAATCTGTTCTGTTTAAAAAGGGAAAAAGACAGAGACAACTTGGAGAATTAGGGAAGTTATGTAGTAGCCATTCGACTTCTGTGCTTAATTGGAACAAAAGTGAGAGAGAGGAGCTTGCTGAGAGTTGGTCTAACTGGTGGAGAAAAGATAGTAGATCAAATCAGCAGTTGAAACACAAGCTGTTAACAGATTATTTCACATTCAGGCAAAATCTGAAGTTTGACCATCTGTAATATGCTAGATACATATGCTCGACATTTATGGAAGACCTCAGTTATCTCAAAAGACAATCTTCTCCTCTTGATTCATTGTCGATTTCTGATTAGAAGCTATTTGGTGGGCGAAATGATCTATCGTACTTGGTGCTTGTTGAGAATGTGAGCCATCTTTTATTTTTTTGATCAAGTATGCATAAGATTTACTTTCCTGCTTGTAATGCTATTTGTTAATTTCTGACATGTCAAAGTCAGAAAGGCTCCATTGGAGGGTTTATAGAAAAAGAGGAGAGTATTTGAGAGGAATTCTCTGTACTTCTATATTCAACTTAYGAAGAATTGTACAATAGGTCAGAATTTATACAAAGTGGTATARCCTGGAAAAAGTATCCCATAAAATATTCTGTAATATCTATACAATTAACACAAATCCCAAAATTGCTCTAATTGATTAATCCYGCAGTTGCTCTAATTGATTGTATCTTGATTCTAGGAGCTCCTTTTGAGATATTTTGGTACTCCCCCTCAAGTTGGATCATAAGTATTAATCATATCCAACTTGTCAATGAAACCTTCAAAATTTGCCCGAGGAAGTCCTTTGTTGAAGACATCTGCTTTTGTTGATTCGTAGGGACATAGATCAAACCAATAATTCTGTTCTGAACCTTCTCTTTGAGAAAATGTCCATTAACCTCTACATCTTCGTCCGGTCATGTTGGACCGGATTTAATGAGGTATTGATGGCAGCTCGGTTGTCACTAAAGAGCTTGATTCGCGGCTTGTCCTCTATCTTCAACTCTTCCAAAAGCTTCTTTAACCAAAGTCCCTCACACATCCCATGAGCAATTGCACGAAATTCAGCTTTTGCACTACTCCGGGAAACCACATTTTGTTGTTTACTTCTCCAAGTAACTAGATTTCCCCACACAAATGTACATTATCCAGTTGTAGACCGTCGATCTTCTTGTGAACCAGCCCAATCTGCATCAGTGAACACCTCTATGCCCCTTCTTTCACCCCTTTTGAAGAAGAGTCCTTCCCCAGGCTATCCTTTGAGGTATTGCAGGATTCTGTAAACAACCTCTAAGTGAACTTCCTTAGGTGAGTGCATATGTTGACTAACCATAGTCACCGTGAATGCAATATCTGGTTTGTTATGAGAGAGTGGTATGAGAGAAACAGTTCAGCTTCCCAACTAACCTTTGTTATCTTTCTCCGCCAACTGTTCTTCCATTATCTTCCCTCCTATTGCCAGGTTTGACTGGGGTGTCACTTGGCTTACAACCATGCATTCCAGTTTCTTTCATTAGATCCATAATATGCTTCCTCTAAGAGACAGTAATGCCCCTTTTGGACCTAGCAACCTCCATGCCTAAAAAATAACGCATTTTCCCGAGGTCTTTCACTTCAAACTCTGTTGCTACAGCCCCTTTTAATCTATTTATTTCGACAAGTCATCATCAGTGAGGACTATATCGTCCACATAAAGAATCAATATTGGTTTTTGCCCATTCCCAGCCTGTCTGAAAAATAGAGTGTGATCTGATTGTCCCTGTCTGTATCCTTGTCCACGTAAGACTCTAACAAATTTGTCAGACCACGCTTTTTGCAACTGTTTGAGTCCATAAAAGGATTTGTTCAGCTTGCAGACTATGTTATCCTTCCCATTTCTGCTAAATCCTGGTAGAATCTTCATGAAGACTTCTTACTCTAACTTGCCATTCAGAAAGGCATTTTTTATGTCAAGCTGATGAAGTGGCTAGTCTGAATTCATTGCTAATGACAAAAGAACTCAAACAGAATTTATTTTTGCCACAGGTGCAAATGTTTCTGCGTAGTCAATTCCATAAGTCTATCTGAGCAAAGCCCTTTGCAACCAACCGACCTTTATAGCGTTCAATTGTTCCATCAGTTTTGTATTTTACTGTGGAGACCCATTTGGCCTTTTTTCCCTTCGGCAACTCAGTCACACCYCATGTGCCATTCTTTCCGAAAGCTCTCATTTCTTCCATTTCCGCTTCCTTCCACTTAAGGTGTATCAGTTCATCTGGAACATCTTTTGAAACTTCTGTTTTATCAAAGGTTAGAAGTAAAAGCATAGAACGTGGAAGAAAGTGCTTTATAGGAAAGAAATTTGGAAATGGGATGAGTAGTACATGGCGCACTGGCTTTCTTAATGCTATTGGCAAGTCATCGGAAGAGGATTTAGTATTACCTTGGCTGGAGAGTTGTGGCTCACTTGTATCTGGACTAATCAACGGGTTTGATTCTCTTGGTGCTTGGTTGCTCGGTTGCTCTAGGTCTCGTCCTTTGTTCACATTCCCTTCTGTCACAGGCAAATTAGAATGGGATGCAGGAGAAGAGACTGACTGAGGAAGAGTGATCTGGGAACCATAATAGGAAGGATGGATGTCTGGAAAGAAAAGATTACAATTCAAGAGCCAATCTTGTCTAATATCATTCTCCCCTTGAAGAGAGGCCTTGGTGAAGTAAGGCTGATTTTCAAAGAAAGTGACATCGAGACTGACTAAGATTCTGTTTGTTGAAGGGTCTAAACATCTGTAGCCCTTTTGCGACGGAAACTAGTTGAGGAAGACGCCTTTGATAGCTCGAGGATCAAGTTTACCACGAGGAGAATGGTCATGAATAAATGCGGTACAACAAAAGACTTTTAGAGGAATATCCAATAAAAGACGAGAAGTAGGAAAGGATTCTTTGCATCTATTATGGACTGGAGAGTCAAAAGAGAGTATGCAAGTGGGCATACGATTTATGAGATATGCAGAAGTCAAAATGACATCCCCCAAAAAGATTTTGYGATATTGGCAGTGAACATAATGGCTCTAGCGATGTCTAAAAGGCGCCTATTTTTTCTTTCTGCTACCCCATTTTGCTGAGGGGTATAGGGACATGAACTTTGATGAATAATACCATGATGTCAGAAATAATCACCTAGAGTGRCATTAAAACACTCAAGTATTTAACTGGTCTTAAAATCTGGATTTGAGTTTGAATCATACTATGGAAGGTTATGAAGATATCTTGGACATCAGTTTTATTTTTTCGAGGATAAACCCAACAAACCCGTGTATGGTCATCGATGAATGTGAAACCATTTTGCAGGAGTATGATTAGGGATACGAGAAGGTCCCTGTAAGTCACTATGAATAGGAGCAAATGGTTTAGAAGGTTTGTATGTGTGTTTGGGAAATGAAGTCTGATGGTGTTTCGCAAGCTCACAAAATTCACATTGTAAATCAAAGTTTTCTTTATTGATATAAACATATGGTAACATATGCTCTTAAGTATGAAATATTTGGATGTCCAAATCTAAAATGCCATAACAAAATTAACACTGCCAATCGTCTTCCCCGATGATAGGTCCTGAAATACACAAGAAGATTATAGAAAATTAACAGTCCAGTTGGAAGTTTTTATGATTTGGCTAACGGACAATAGATTACAAGTCAATTTTGGGACATGAAAAACTGATTCGTGGAGTATAGAATTGGACAATCTTGTACCTCCTTTTCCTGCAATGGGAGAAAGAGTTCCATCTGTAATTTTGCTTTTCAAATTTCCAGCACAAGGTGTATAAGAGGTAARAAGATGATAAGAAGAAGTCATATGGTATGGTTAGAGGCCCAGAGTCAAACAGCTTATAGAGTTGTTCCAATTGTTCAGCATTGAAACTTCCCTAAAGAGATGAGGGATTGGTGGCTTTTGGCTCCTTAGTTTCTCCAGTAAGGTAACTATATGTCCATTTTCCTCTAACATAAGCTTTGCTGATTGAGCTCATAGTCGGAAATTGTCTTCACCTTCGAGTTTCTCAATCGGAAGTTGAAACGATGAGTTATCTATTCCTCCGGTGTTCAAAATCAATTCCCTTTGTCTTGTTATCAGAGGTTCTGACTCTGTTTTTTCCTCTCTTCATCGTTTGTCATTGATGGGCGAGGATCAAAGACCCTTGCTCTGATACCAATATAGAAAAAGAGGAGAGTATTTGAGAGGAGTTCTCTGTACTTCTATATTCACCTTATGAAGAATTGTACAATAGGTCTGAATTTATACAAAGAGGTAGAGCCTAAAAAAGGAAAATATCCTACAAAATATTCTGTAATATCTATACAGTTAACACAAATCACTCAAATCACTCTAATTGATTAATCCCACATATTGCTTTAATTGATTGTATCTTGATTCTAGAAGCTAATTTTGAGACAGGGTTTAGGTTTTCTGACGATATAGTGCCAACTAGATTAGTATAGTTGTATCAACAGCTAAAATGTTAGGAAGGGCATCCATGACTTCCACTGACCAGGAAAAAGTTACGGGAAGAAAGTTTTGCATCTTTTGTACTTGCAGTATGCAATGCCATTTTTGAACTTGGYAGCTCCTGGCCCTTCCCATTGAAAGAGAACATTTACTGCATTGCCCCTGCTTTTTGGGGTGAAGTAACTGGTTTCTTTATTGTCTTGTGACTTCTATATTCATATGAGCTGTTCATCCCCTAATGTTAGTGGCCCTCAAATATTCTGGTCCCCAACTAGTCTTTCTGTATATATGCCTCAAAATTTAGCTCATTCTTGCTATTTAGGCCTTCTGGGACTATGTAGAAAAGAGGCAGCTTGGAACCACAAAGGCAGAATGGTCTGTGATAAGTGAATGGTCTCCTGATGGACAGTACTTTATGACTGCTACAACAGCTCCAAGACGACAAGTAGACAATGGGTATGCTTGTTTAAGCTGTATATAAATGTTATTGCATCATTAGTTTGTAAATAAAGTAATTTGTAAYTTAGTGTAGACCATGCAAACCTGAACCTTTCTTGTGAAGGGTTGAGGCTGAATATCTTAGGCTGTAAGCAGTAGTTCCAAAAGATGATGTCAATGGCAAAGGAGTTACTTTATCTCATAATAAACTATGTGGTTGCCAATATTTAGATTGATGGTAGATATAATTTGTCAATGCTAGGTATGGTAGGCTGTAAGGTATCAACATGATTGGTTTTTGTGTTTCAGCCTTAATTAAGTTGTCCATTTTATTGGCTGCTGCAATATTTTTAATACTATCTTTGTCATTTATGAATTAATTGATAATACAAGGATGAAGATTCTTAACAGTACATGACAAACGGCTTTTACTCCTTTAAAATCTGCTGTCACTTCTCCTAGTTGAGGGAGACTGTTCAATCTGCATCAAGTAATGTACATTTTGTGCATTAATGATCATGCTGTTGTTTATTTGTTTGAAGGATTAAAATCTTTCACCACAATGGATCACTGTACTTCAAAAAGATGTTTGACAAATTGTATCAGGTAAGTCCTTTTGGTGATTCTCTGTGTTGTCTCAAGAAGACTTGCTTTGTTGAGTTGATATCCATGCTTGCAACTGTGACAGGCTGATTGGAGACCTGTAACACCAGACAAGTTTGGTGATAGTGCAGAATTAGTGAAATCTGTTGCTTCATTGAATATTGAAGGGAGCAAAGCACAAGGTTACTTTGTCTTGTTCTGCAAGAGTAAATTCGTTTTCGTCAATTTTGCCTATCTTTAAAGCATAATTGAAATGATGCAACAACATATTCAGGAAAAGGGTCAAAATCTTCCCAAGGCATGTCAAAAGTAACACCAGCTAATCCTCCATCTCAGAAACCTGCAGCTTATCGTCCGCCTCATGCTAAAGCCGCTGCAGCTGTTCAAGCAGAGGTATAATATAGAAATATTCACAAAGTTTTAATTTTATGCTGTCAGGTTTTAAAATATTGAGTGGAGCAGAGGCATAAGATAAAAAATGTTAAACTTTGCCTGGGTCAATAATTAAGTTTAACCTATGGTGGGTAAATTATCGGGACCCTACTTAGATGGACAACTGTAAGAAGTAAACAGATGTTGATTGTGAGATGTGAACTGTGTCCTTCATTGGCTGTAAATATCATTCCCCTCCCATATCTATCACTAGTGTTCTTCATKGACTGTAGTTTGGGGAGGAAATTATTGCTACTTAGCTTGGAACTTTGAGCTATAATGTTAAAACTAGCAGAATTTGTATGTCATAAGTGCAGAATGAGATGATGGGAACTCGTTGTCGATCACCTCTGAAGTATCTTTTAGAGAAGGAGACATGAAGTTCTGACCCTGTGGACTTCGGCTACTACTAAATTAAAGAAAACAATTATAAGATTTCGGAGGATAAATTAGGCCATATACTGACTTAATTTAGGTACTTAGTCGCTTAGCATGTGGAGAAGATCAAGTGTATGCTTGTTTTGCAATTGATGTTGGCAGATGTCAATGTTTAGCTGCTCTGCTCTGCATTGCATATATTTCTTTGAGCTATTACTCAAGATTTTCTTTGGCGAAGGTACAAATCATTTTGTAAGAGGTATTATGTGGTGTTGTATAGTTATGTTTCTCCATCTACACAAAAACAATTCATTTTGGCGAAGGATGATACATTACAAACTTTTAGCTGGAAACAAAGAAATTATCATGCATGTACCACCATGTCATATGCAGCTGAATTATGAAATTTGGCATCCTTCAACCTTCATCCGTTCTTGTTATAGTAGGTTAACCAGCTATTTTATCTGATCTTATTGGTAATATAATACCGTAGCATACTTTTCTTCTTTTTCATTTTTTCCCCCCAAATATATTACTTTGTCACATGATTACTAATGGATCTAGTCATTTTTACAGCTTTTTGGAGGAAGCCCTTCAGGGTAAGTATGCTTTGCCTCGATATTGTTTTTTCTTTGGTTCCGTTGTTGTATTCCTTAACTAGCTTGGTGTCCTTTTTATTTTGCAATGACATAGAGAAATGAGCAAGAATGCATTGAAGAATAAGAAGAAAAGGGAAAAGCAGAAGGAGAAAAAAGCTGCTGAAGCTGCTCCTGCTGGTAATACATGATTGTTCCCTAGAGCAGCGAATTGCTGGTTCATGCATCCTTTGCGAGAGTACTGAGCATTTTTCTCACCAAGGATTGAAAGAGCTGCATCCTACCTATGATTGGCCACTCCGAATTCCATTGTGCTGCCGCAACTCTTCTTAATTTATATTTTTCSTGATCTTCAAGGAGGTAGGCGTTGGGGGTTTTCCAAGTGGTGCATTGGGACTGCTATAAAACTTCAGGATAATCTAACGTCTCTTCTAAATGTAATACCCAGGCAAAAAATAATTATCCAATTACTCACTAGTTAGATCTTATACTAGCAATGAATTCTCATTTTATGTTTTCTTAAACTCAGTTTGTGCAAATTCGCGAAACAAATTGAGAAGTATGCTTTTAGCAATCATGGAAAATAATGCTAATCTCTCAGAGGTGATGTAACATCATGATGTCTACAGCAGTGAAGGTTTGAGTTATGACTTAGATTTACCCAATGAATCTACGGTATGATTCAATTATTTCTGTTTTGAATTTCATTGTCGTAATGAAATTGTTTATGCAAATTCATCATTTAACTTACAGTTTAACTATATATTAATGAAGAATAATTAATCGCCTGTAAATAATAAATTGGGAAAAAAATTCATTAAATACTTTTTAAATGTTTATAAGCATTTTAAAGAAAAAGTAATTTTCAAATGGAACATGTAAATCAAAATAGAAATAATAACAACTTAAAAAATGCATCTGCATCAAGTTAAATGAATATATGAGCCTTTTTGTTTCTCATCCTCGTAATACWACGATGTAWTATTTTTTGCAAAATGAGTTTGGCAAATTCTTTTAACATCTAAACTTCAATCAGTTTGAGCAATATTAAAGACTGAAAATGCACTTTACATGACTAGTAATGCAGTCGACCATACCCCCATCACGTCGTGAACGATATCTCAACACAAGTTCCCAATATTGTAAGAGGTAACTGTAGTTGGACAAGAGGACTAAGCCTGTGAAAAGCAACATAGCAGAACAGGGAAAGCACAGAGTCTCTTATTTAAAAAKAAGTTTGAAGAGCAGCAAAAGGAAATTGTCCTTTCAACTGCAGTAACGATGACAGACACTGTAGCTTAATAAAACGACTCAAAGGAACAGGTAACTATAGTTCAGCTGGTTATAGTATAGCTTTCATGAATCTACTAAAAAGGGCAGCAGCTTCAAGCCAATGAGTTCGAATCCAGAAACAGGCAATCAACYAATGTCCAGWGCTGAATTTTTGTTTTGGCTKATAAGTTCGAGTCTGTTGTCCATGTACCTTGAACACTGGGGTGTTTTGTAAAGTGTCTCGTCCTCAACTTAACCACCTTTCTTCCAAGTGAATTCCTTAGCCGAGCTGCACWCGGAAGTATATCCTCTGGACTCAAATTTTGAACAGATACAACCCGCTCATTCTTGTTCTCTGGATGTCAAGCAGAGGAACCATGTAAGTTAAAACAACAATAGAACTTATCTAGCCAAATAGCTGAACAAAAACTTAAAAGAGGAAAAAAAGAAAAGAAATAATATTCAAGCCAAGAAGAAAAGATATTTTTTACTTTCTTTCCTTTTAGTAATTGCCAGAGCTTTAACAAGGTAGAGGACCGAAGAAGCCAAAAAAGACACTCCCACGATATATGATTGGTTAATCTTAAGAACATCACGGATGTGAAATGACTACTACCAGTGAACTACAGAAAGGAGGAGGATGAAAATGAATATTTAACTTCGGTGGGAATTAAACAACCTGTGAATCTGAAATTTTTCCATCAATTCCATTTTCCATCAGCTCCAACTCAGTTTCAAGGTGGGCAACCGAGGATAGATTATATGCTTACATTTAAAGTTGGTTAGGAAAATATCCCATCAGTGCTGTTACAACTAAATAGACATAATTCAAAAGATTAAGATCTAGTTTTCTATAACTCCCTTGCACTATAAAACCCCATAGTGCTCCAAGAAGAGGACACTCGTTCACATATACACGAAAAGATTCATTTCTTTTCATTTCACAAATAGTACATTGAAAGCGCTTTTGTCTCGAGCAGAACTGGAGAAGACAAGGAGTAAAGAAGATGGCGAGATGCTCAAACATTGTATGGCTTGGATAGTCTTAATGACAATGTGAAGTGAAATAATCTGAATAAATGATCTTCAAAAAGATGATGAACAAAATCCATATTCTGCAGGAATTAGACAACACGCATACTGAAATTTTTCTAACTCATTACAAATGAGGCACATAATTTAGGATGATGAGGATGGATAGTCAGTAGGAAACAGGCAATATGGATTCTGGAAATTTGTTACCCATTGGCTTTGACTTCAGTTTCAAKTTGGACAGCCCAGAGCAGGCTAAGACATATGAACTCTGTTCTTAATTTAATTGACRATAAGAAAATGTTCAATATTCTGCCACCATAGTTAATGTCATAACTAGATAGGCATAATTCAACAGAGTAATTAATAAGAACAGTCTTCTGCAACTCATGTATGCAGGGATGCAACTACAGGAAGTGCATATAGAAACACCCGTACTGTGTACATGAAGTAAGGATTAACACGTGCACAAGCACACACACAGAGGCAATAATGCAAAACATACTATTCAGGTCACAAAAATTAAAGGGTGAGTGATTTTAATAGAGCTCATCATATCGTGGTGGATAACTTACTGTATAATCCCTTCAAATAGGGATGATGACCACGATTAAGCTCAGTCACTACCTCAAGCTGAGGATTAATCTCCTTGAAAGCCGGCAAATGTGATTCCATGAATGCTCTGGTTTATAAACAATAGAACGGTTAGTCTCCCAAGATGCTCAACAGTTAAATGACAAAACGACTATAAATCAGGCGATGCCTAACGAAGTACAGTATAAAACTAGTTCGAAGTAGTAAATTATACCTGATACCTCTACTACTCCCTCCCCAATCACAATAGCTCACAATCAGCTTATTTAACTGCCATAAACCTCTTAGAGCCATCTGGGCGTCATAATAATTAAGCTACCAATGAGTGTCAAMTATAATATTAATTAAACAAAAATACTTCAAGCAAACGAGAGCATGAAAGAAAACCAACCACAAAACCTTTCCTCCTTAAAGCTATATTYAGGGGGTGAAGTGTATTGATACGAAATGAAACCAAGCACGAAATTTGTCTAAAAATAACACCAAAATCATCAGGAATGTAGAGAGAGAAGTAAAAACCCTAATAAAATTCAAATAATCAATTCAATTTCTTACCTAAGCAACAATTTCACCGGAAGGGAGCTGAAATCAGGAGTATAACAGATAGACTCCTTCGCACTTGCGGCTAGAGATAAGATTCTTCAATGGAGATTGAAGAGTTTTACTGTAAGGTGCCAAGATTCTTTCATGTTGCAAATACTAAATCAAATAAAAGGAATAAAACTTAGTATATATAAAATTTAATTTTCTGATATAAGATTGGAAAGTACAAAAATACTAAATCAAATATAAATTTTTAAACCAACAAAAATAACAATTATACCCAACTTAAAAAAAAAACATTATTCAAATGACTAGTTCAAAATAAATAATGTCATGGGCCAATTGCCATAGACCAAAAACCTGCTGAGCCTACACTAATTTGTTTTGGACTTCATATATTGTTTGTTTTGATGGGTTGTGATTAGGTCTGTCAATTGGGTTGGGTGAGCTGAGTTTGCCTACGCTAGAATTCAGCCCGAATAATTTTATGTGCGCTCAGTTTGACCTTAACCCGAACTCAAAGTGTGAGTTGGGCTAAGTTCAGGCTCAGCTCAAATTAGCCAAAAAAATGGTAAAAGCAAAAGATTTGTCCTACTCATATCCCCTCTTAAAAAATAGAAAGCTAACCCCATTGGCTATTGCTAAAGAAATACAGCAAGCCAAATGACTATTCAAAATTAGAAGAGATTTATTAAGTGAATAAAGAGAAGTCATACCTATTAAACTTATATAAAATTCCATAGAAGATATCAGGTACAAATGTCACCAGCATATAACTTGAAAGTAACATAATAATTTTTCCCTTAAGATTACATAAAATAACTTTTGCCTTTTTCTTATTCATAACTGTCATCAAAAGTCATAACTAAAGCATGCAATTCACAGGAGCAACAGATGCCAAACAATTACTCCAAATATTTACTTCTAAAAAACAACTTTTTGTTCATTATAATAAGAACTCTCTATTAACTTATGTTGTTTCATGGACGAAACCTCAGGTTGATGTACTCYTCTTTCTCAATGTTTCAAAAAGAAAAAGTAATAAATTCTAAACAGTTATGCATTGCCTGAGCAGTGATAGATGCAGGATTTGAACTAACAGTGAGAGCGAATAGAAGGAGAAAAAGTAACAATTATTAAGTCTAGTTACATGCCAAGTAAATTAAAGACATTAAGGTCTAACGTCAATGAAAGGTCCCTATATATATATATATATATATATATATATATATATAATTGAAGAAATGTAGCTATTGAATTATAATTTTAATACAACAATTCATATGTTGAATTCTTAAATAATATGCATAGATTATGGGAGAAAATAATGAACTTTATAATGTCTTTAATGTGTTTCGAAACAATAAGTCAGTTAAAAATAAATCAAAAATTATACAAGTTTGAAAACTGAAGAGTTTGCAATTGGACCGATAGGCCAATGGTTGAGTACTTGACTTTAGTCAAGAAACACAAGGTTCAACCTCATAAATCTTAGAAAAGGAATTTTTCTTATTTCAAAATTCAAAATAACTCTTTTGCTTCAGTTAAAGTAGGAAATAGTATTAATGTTTCGTCTTTCTTCATTTTTTATTTTTTTGAGTTTCCTTACAAAAAAAAAAAATTTCAAAATAATCATCTTCATCCAAAATATTCAAACCAGATAATTCAGAAAAGCAACCATAAATCTACACACTACAAAGACTGATTGTCATTTCCTTACAAGCATTTAAGAGAGTAGAGTACTACATGCATGAGGACTACAAAAGCAATTAGGTTAAAAAAGAAGAACAAATTGAAATCGTACCTGGTGACTGGTAATTGGAGTTCGGTACRTTTACAGGCCGTAGCAGGCAGAGAGTGAAGATGAAAGAGGAGGCGAAGAGAAGTAGTAGAGACTAGAGAACAAAAGTTAAGATAAGAAAAGTGAAGATGGAGATGGAAGATCGAAGAGCTTTCGGAGTTCGGTGGTGATTGGTGCGGTTTGGTGCAGGTGCAGTTGTGGTGCTGGGTTTTCAAAACTTACCTAACCAGGTTTTATTTTCTCTGTTTTCAAATTTTTTAACTTTTACTTTTATGTTTTTACATTTTAACTCATAATCAATAAATACATTTTAAAAAAATTTAATCAGGTTCGGATTGAGCAAGCTTGAACATCTATAAGCCCGAGCTCAACCCCAATAGAGTTTGGATCCAAAATTAGAACCCAAACTCGACCTAGCCTAGACTTACATAAGGCTCAGTCAGAAAATTTYGGGTTGAGGGGGCTAGATTTCGGCTGGCCGAACCCATTAACACTCCTAATTGTACTGRAGTTAACGCCATGACTATATTTTCCACAATTAAAAGATATGATGCAGAGACCCTCATATTCCACCGTTTGAGAGTAATCAAAATAGCAGAGATCTATTTCCATGCATACTCTAGGAAAGTGGCCACAGGAAATTGCTGATGTTTTACTAAATTCCCCAATTGGAGCATTAGTTTCTCTTAAAAAATTCAATCAAAAAATCCAGCAGAGTAGATGCTATGTGGTTGTAGGCTGGTCTCAACTTCGTTAGCAATGGCCAAAGAGTGACCCAAGATAATAAAGGAACTATGTAATATCCGTTTTACGAATCAACAATGTCTATCCCAAATACAGTTAGGCATGAAGTCTCTTCTTCAATACTTTAATAGCGTGCCGCCATGGTTTCCATTGTGCTCTATTGTCTTAAGAATCATCCAATTAATATGAAAACACATATAGTAATTGCATTGTCTGTAAAAATACATAATTAATGGCTGTGTTAAAAGAAGATGCAGATACRCAATGGATATATTCTCATCTAATTACGSATTGACATAACACATTCTCAACTAAATATAACGTTATTTATCTACCGAAAAGATCTTATTGAGGTTGAGGCTCATAATCCATTTATACAATTCCCCATCCTTCCACARGTTGAGCTTGCGCTCGTATATTCATGCGCTCATAACCCATTTATATCGTTTAAAGATAACTAACTAAACTAGTTCTAAGTATTCATGCCAATCATGTAGCTTATTTTCGTAGTATGTTATGACCCCAATTTAATTATATAAGAAAAAAGGCTAAAAACCCAAAAGAGGCCTTCTTTCGCACAATGGTAAAAATGAACTACCATCCATGAGTCAATCTCCCACTAATAAGAAACACCATTGATGAATTGCTTCGAGCTCAAATTAGTGTGTTGAAAATGCTGGGAATCTTCTAGAAACCATAAATATAACTTCTATAATTTTTTATAATCATATGCTAATTTTCAATTTAACCAACGTGTCTAATAATAAATCTCACTCATCATCAGTTTAACCACGGTTTAAAGTTTTAATGAACTAATGTACTCAATATTTGTTTGAATGATTTGAGCAAGGTTTGCTCTTTATAAATGCTTTACTCAATGATATCTATTGTTTACATTCATTGTTTTATAGCCATAAATAGTGTTTTGTGAGCTTCTTGAACTTTAAAAGGTAGTAAAAGAAGTGAAAAACTTGAGTAGATGTAGGTTTGGTTAGCTTGAGATAAGGTTTAATATCTTAGAAATGCCATTGAATATTTAAGACATCTATGTTCAACCCATAAAATCATATGAGACTTGAACTTTATTTGTATTGCTTAAGCTAAGTAACTCCGACAAGTAGAACAACTTAGTGTAAGAGGAACAAAGACTGACAAATTGAAAGGGTAAGGTCGTTTTCCGTCTGGATTTGTGTTTTTTACTTTAGGTAAGCCCGTGCTGCAACATTTTGCTCAGTAGCTATCGTTGTAGATTATATGCATCATTGATATTTTGACTTCTTGGACATCAATACATTGGGGATTCTTAACTTGAACTCATGTTTAAACTCGTAATCATCTTATGTCTGCTATTATTGTGATTTGTTTTCGAATCCTTGTGATTAGATAATTTTAGCTTATTTTACTTTATTTTTGTGACAACCAACAACTATTTAATTTTATTAGGAATTTAGACCATCATTTTTGAACTAACAATCTTTGTGGGATGATACTCTTATTCACTCTATATTACTTGTGGACCATATATACTTGCATGGGTGAAACTTTATTGCATATAGAATTTTATCTATCATTATGAAATTAATTATTTATAGGCTCTCTATAGAATTCTATATGTATCTATGAGATTGAGTATGGACTGTCAGTGAGCCTTCCTCTTTTTTTTTTTTTTTTTTAACTCAAAGGAAAAATATTTCATTCAGGAAACTCAACCAAATTAATGAGAGATACATGATGTGGGACAGAGCCCATCCAAAATTGCATGGAAGTAAGAGAGCTCCCTGATTGAGCTAGAGATAGTAGAGCTCCCTGATTGAAGATTAAAGTTTGAAAGAATATGACTTTCTAAAGGTTGATCGAATTGGAATTCGAAGGATGATGTATGAAGTTAGAGAGGTATCTTAATTCCTAAATGCTAAATATTACTTTTGTAAGGTTGAATCTAAATATTAAATTTGATAATCAGTCAAAGTGATATATTTAAATATGAATATTAAATTTAATTAGAGTTCGATAATCAATTTAACAAAATCCTAATCATCGTCATTTTTATACTTTTATCATTTCTTTATTTTTTAAATTATATTGGAGGTGAGTTATATTGATTTGGGAGAAGAAATATAAGAGAGAATAGATGAGAATAAAAATAAAAAATTATTAAATTCTTGTGTCTAAACATAATCAGTCATATATATTGAGCACTTAAGATTTATCACCTAAAATTTATAAAAAAATATAATTGACACTTAAAATATTAAAATATTCTAAATCATTTCATGAAAACCTCTTACCTACTAAACTCTTATTTAATTTAATTTTATGTGTTGAATTTAATTATTAAACAATTAATATATCATTTCAAAATAAATGTTACTCATTGCAAAGTTTATTAGCTTTGACAATCGAAAACAAACATTTTGATAATTGACCATGACTTGGGCAAATAACAAAAAACGTCTCTCTTCATAGAAGCTAAAACCAAGAAAAGAGGGAGAAAAATTTAAAGGTCAAATTTATTGTTAGATGGCATTACCAAAATCTCRTTGATAAACTAAATAATCCCAAAATCTCGCTCAGTAATTTTATGCTCATTTAACTTAATGCTTTGAATCTTTCTTCAATTGTTATTATATATCAGAGAAAAATCTCATAAATATTTGAAGATGGTAAATYAATTATCGGTCCATTATCTCCAGCTCTTATGAAGAATTCATCAGTCAAGAATCAAATATTACTCATTTGTCTTGGTTACTGTAAGTTATCATCAAACTTAGATGCCCTTCCTCTATGCCTATCACCTTCAGGAGTGCCCTTAATCATAGAATTTCCTATATTGGATGAATTGTAGCTAAAATCACCARTAGAAAGCCAAGACAGGAACTTTAAATGCCCATAAAATCCAAAAGAGACTCCAGAAAGAAACCACAATCCAAAATTCTAGCTTTACAGATGCATATTGTCTACATGTATGTGAATTTGTACAATGCATATTGTGTGCAATTCGGCATGTCAAATCTGTTGATGAATTATATAAGTCATTCTGAAAGAATTTAGACTTACGGACCATTGGTATACATTAAGGTTCAAGACTAAACTTTTTCTAGTATGAGTTGTTTGAACCATTGAATGGCTTACCTCCTTTTATTGGTGATTGGGTTAAGTACAAAAACTTCGGATACTTTGGTAAGTTAATATCCTATAATTCAATTTGATCACTTTTCCCTTAAGTAACGGATTTCATTCAATATTTAACAAAAACTTTGTACGACCCATTTTTCTAATAAATAAATTTATATTTTCATCATTCCTTATGTCTATCTAAAATGTAAGGACAAAAATGCCCCTAACTGTTATTTTTTCGCCATCAAACTCATAAGAATCTTTTTTGCTCCATTAATTGGGCCCAACAATTATCCTCTCTCTCTCTCTCTCTCTCTCACTCACTCACGAAAAATAGAGAGTGAAGGTTGTCTTTTACCATATTGCAAGAATTGTGAAGAAATCCAATGCACTTCGGGGTGTTTTGCAATAAAGAGTTTGTTGTAAATCTCCGCCTTTTTTAAGAATGAAATGAAAGAGAAAAGAGAAACCGGTTGTACCAGTTGCAACATATATACGTTCCATATAGGGAAATAGTAGTTGAACCAAAGCTGAATCTAGTGAAAATGACAAACCACCCTCCAAAATCTAATACTTTTAGGGGTTTTTTCGTTAAAGAGACTACTCAATCAATATGTTTGAGAATTTTTTAATAATTTTTATTAAAATATCTCATTTATTAAAAAGAAATTCGAAAATAAATTTTGAATTGTTAAAATATTTACTGATATTAAATTATTAAATTATCTTATCCCAATAGATTTTTTAAATGATCAAAATACTATCTTGTTATTCTAATTGCCTATAATCAAGAGAGAAGGTGCCAAATTTTTTTCTCTCTTCCTCATGTAAATCTCAGCAAAATCCACCAAATCTTATTTCTTTCTTTTCCATTTCACTCATTTGAAAGCTCTGAATTAATAATTTTCTTCCCCGTTTTACCATTGAAAATCAAAGTAAGAAAAGGCCAAATCATTTTCAAGAAAAAAAGTGCTCTTATCTGTATCACTGTAAGTAAATCGAATTTCTAAACTTGTATCCATGATGATYTGTTTCTTCCATATATTACATTGCATGAATTAAGGGTTCTCTTCTCGTCTATAAGTATGGGTAAACAATRTCTGTGATGAAATTGTTTAARTTAGTCCAGCATACATAATAATAGTCCACCATGATAGATATTTTGTCACGGTGCTCCACTGTGATGACCAATATTTCATAGTTTTCGCATCACAGAATGTTACCGTTATAGAATGTCTACAACAATGACCTTCTGTGATAGTAAATATAAAAATGTTTCTTATCACAAYGGATCACTATAATAGAATGTCTATCATAGTAACCTTCTATGATGATTAATATGAAATACTCTCATCACAACATGCCACCATGATACATTGCCTACCACAACTGGGTACTGTGATGAACACCTGCAATTTTCATTTTAGTTTATTCTTAGGCAGATATATTTTTGAGCTGATATAGAATTAAGAAAAACTAAAATTACTACAATTTCATTAAATATTTCACATCACAGTTGGCCATCGTAATACTGCCTACCATGGTGGGATGTTGTGATTAATAAATCAGTTTAACAATAATGTTTTATAAATGCTAATCTTAGGTTGTTGAATTACAGTTATGGCTACCTCTAATAATTTGTCAATATCTGTTTGTTACTTTGGTGAGTTTGTTGAGAAATAAGGTGGTGGTGGATGGACATGGAAGCATAATGGTTCAGCAAATGTGGCTCCGGTTCTTATTTCAAAAAATATTATCCATATCAAGTTATATGAAACAGTTCGAGGGGCAGTAGGGATAGATCTTGGGATAAATGATATAGAAATGACAAATATGGTGCTTGAAAATTCTAACTTTCCAATACCAACAATGAAGATTGTTTGTAACTACAAATTGAAATGGTATCTCTCGGTTAGTAAAGAATTTCCTCTCTATGTTACTTTTTTAGAGAAAATATTTAGAAAGATTGTTTAAGAGAGAGCGAAGCACAAGCAACACCTATTGTAGATGATGGCGAAACACCTATTACTAAAGACAGTTTGAACGAAACACCTATTGCAACAAAGTCTAAGATGCAAATAGATTGGGATGGTATGGATTCAGAGTATCCTCATGAAGATGCTCGTGTGACGGGTGGGAACATAGAGGAATTAACAGCCAATTTAGGTTTAACTCCCTTTGAGCCATCATCGAGGATACCAGAATGCCAAGATTTCCCCAAAAAAAAAAATTTGTTCCCAGCAAAACAGCTTTGATATCGATGTTATACTAGCTTGCAATGAGGTGTCATTTTGTGTTTAAAGTTAAGAAGTCAAATAAATCTATTTATACAATTGTTTATCTTGAGAAGAGTTGTAAATGGTGTTTGCGAGCTACAAAGTTGAACAGATCAAAAATGTTTGCAGTTTACAAACCGAGAAACATCATCAATGGTGTTTGTGAAGAGTTTGGCATAATTATAACTTACAGTAAGGCATATTCTGCTAAGTATTTTAATTATGGGCTCRTTCGAGGAACACARGAGGATAATTATGACAAATTATCATCGTACTATCATATTTTAGAGCAAGCTAATCCTGACACAATAACGTCCATTGAAACTGCATGCATTTCAGGTACATTTGTTGTATTGTTATATTTTGTAACACGTTGTTTTGTAACAATGTTATTCATTGAAACTGACATTTATTTCCAATTCAAGTGCCTTTTTGTGGCACTAGGACAAAGTAAACATGAATAAGTCAATGAGACTCATCATTTGCGTAGATGGTCCATTCATGATAAGTAGATATCAGTGTATCCACTTGCATGGGACGTGGTTGACTCGAAGAATGAAGCTTCATGGACTTGGTTCTTTCGTCACTTGCGGGAAATAACAGGTGAAAGGGAGAAACTGACCATTATCTTAGACCGTGGAAAAAGCATTCCAAATGCATTTAGAAATGTCTACTAGTTCGCACATCATGGGAATTCATRTGGCACTTGAGCACTAACTTGAAGGCTAAATTTCCAAGGRTTGATTTATCATCATTGTTCAAAAAGATTGTAGACGCTTATACTTTAACATATTTTGAAGACTACATGACAACACTTTGAGGTAAAAATAGATGAGGTCAGAGAGTACTTAGAATCTGTTGGTTTGCATTATTGGAGTAAAGCATGTTTTAGAAGGAATCGATACAATATAATGACAACAAACAATGAAGAATCTTTGAAGTCCGCGAGGCTCGAGATTTTCCTATAGTTAGTCTGATTGAGTACATTAGACAATTATTATAGAAATGATATTATGCAAGAAATCAGGCGGCGAGAAATTGCACTAATCATCTGACCCCACCTATGGAGCTAAAGATGTGTTCGAATTATCTTGAGGCAAATGGGTGGAATGCAATCAAGATATGATCGGCTGAGTTTCAAGTTGTTAACAAGTTGAAATCAWATGTGGTTATCTTGAAAAAACATGCTTGTACTTGCARGCAATTTGATCTTGATAGATTTCCTTACTCACATGCAATTGTCGCTTCCAGGCAGAATGGTATAGATACGTATGCTATTTATTCTGCCTTTTATACCACTTATTATTGGAGAGCTATACATTCVAAGTTTATTAACTCACTACAAACGAGAATGAGTGGCAACTTCTAGCACAAGTGGTGTTAAGAATGGTCCTTCAACCGCTAAGAAAATGATCTGCTGGACATCCACCGAAACTACAAAAAAAAAATCAATTGGAGAGGTACGCAGGCCTCGCAAGTGTAATAGGGGGTCGAAAATTGGCCATAACTGTAATATTTGTACAAACCCTTTGCTTGAGAAGTGGAGACATTTACCCTTTATGTAGTCTTGTAAATAAATAAATTTTGTTCTATTTCAAGTGAAGAGACATCCATTTATTTTGAAATATATTGAATTTAAATTTTGATAATCATATGTTGGATGTTGGGATGCACATATACACCTTAAATCTATTCATGTTTAAATAATGATCTTTTTTTTACTGAATTAGAGTTCATGGAAACATATAACAGAAAATTATTGCTCATCACAGCAGGCTACCATGATGAACATGTTCATCACGGTGGCCTTTTGTTATTAGTGTATTGTTCAATTTTCCTCATAGAAGGCCACCATGATAGACACAGTGGCCTTCTATAGTGGACATATATCGGTGAGTGCGTTCATTACAGCAGGCCGCCGAGGTAGACATGTTTGTCACAGTGGCCTTCTGTGATGAAGGGTTGTACCAATATGCTCATCACAGTAGGCCACCGTGATGAACATGTCCATCATGGTGGCCTTTTGTTATTAGTGTATTGGTCATTTTTCTCACAGAAGGCTATCGTGATAGACAAGGTGGCCTTCTATGGTGCATATATATCGGTGAGTGCGTTCATCACAGCAGGCAGTCATGGCAAACAGCAGGTTGTCGTGGTAGACATGTCTACTATAGCGGTCTATTGTGATGAACGCACTTATCAATATAATGTCAGAAATCAAGGTTTTAAGATGATCCATTCTTGTTTTAGTAATAAAAAATTCTTGGAATCACGGTATCAAGGTATATATGGCTGTTTTACTGATAAACCCTAGAAAATTTAATTTTTTTGGCATGTTAAGTGAGGTTTTTACTTTATAACGAAGATGTTAAGATATCTGAGCTTTTCGCCAAATTAAGATGATGCAAAGTCTGAAAGATTGATTGTGAAGATGATGAATGTTCGAAAAAGTGRAACTGGAAAGATAGAGAAGAAGAAGAAGAAGAGTCACTAAGAAGTGAAAAGGCGCTACTTTCGAAAAGAATTATATGGAAGACGTTAGTGAGTGGTGAAAATGAAAAGCTACGTGAGTTGGAGCATAAAATTATCTCGAGGTGTTCCAATGCATTGAGGGTATAAATGGAAATTGGTTATTTATTTGGTAAAAATAATATTTATTGGGCTATTTATTTTCTTATTTTGATCAAGGGCTTTTTACACAAGGTTTTGTTGTAGGTAGACCTTTTACCCAGATTCCTCACACTTCTATATATACTTATATAATATTAAAATATAACAATCTAATCAGAATCTTCTCTAAAWAAATTTGTCCTCTATCCTATTAAAAAATTATCAATAATAACTTTATTTAAATAAAAAAGGTCCTAAAAAGATTGATAATATTTTTAAATAGATACAATGTTTTATATACTGTATTAAAATATCACATCACAATCTAATGAGAATCTTTTTTGGACAATTTTGTCCTTTATCCTATTAAAATTTTTCAACAATAACTTTATTTTAATTTAAATATGAAAGATCACTAAAAAGAGTGCTTGCTTAAAATATATTCTATATTTCAGTTAATAATATTTTTAAAAAGATATAATGTRTTACATTGAAGAACGTGTAAATCACGACTATGAAAAACAAGGCACCAAATATGACGGTTGGTCTATTATCTTTTTTAAATGCACTTTTAAAATTTCATATTAGAGTTCTAAGATAACTAAAAATTAGAAAAAAAATAATGTTTTTAAATCTAAAAGGTCACTAAAACGATTAATTAATGTTTTACATACCATATGAAAATATTGTCTAATGAGAATCTTTTTTGGATAATTTTATCCTTTATTCTATTAATAAATTATCAATAATAAATTTATTTAATTTAAAATATGAAATGTCACTACAAAGAGCTTTTGCTTAAAATATGTTTCATATTTCAATTAGTAATGATTTTAAATAGATACAATATTTTACATTGAAGAAAATGACGCCGAATATGACGTGGGTCCATTATCTCTTTTAAATGAACTTTTAGAATTTCATATTATAGTCGTAAGATAACTAGAAATTAACAAAAGATAATTCTACAAATAATTATCAAGAATAACACAATAACAAAATAAATTAAAATTCTTAACGAATATGTTATATTGTATCGGTCCAATGATGGATATATTTTTTTTCATTTTCTTTCAATCTTTAATGATATATATTCAAAATATTAGTTGACACAATTTATTAAATAACATAAAAAGATATTGATACAAACTAACGTGCAAAGCTTGTTATCCCATAGTAGTAATATAAATACCCTAATTTAATTAGAGGGAAATCCTTTCCTCCTTTTTCTCCCTCCTTTCTTTCCCTCCCTTCTTTTCCTTCATGCTGCATCATATCAAACTCTAATCAAGCCTTGCTAATACTGAAAAGGACATAACATTTTCTTAATGAGACGAACTTCTAATTAATTTACCCATTTCGTTAATTATAATTGACTCATAATTAATTTATAACCATGATTGACTTGTAATTAATTTACTCATTTCTTTAATCATGATTGACTTATATATAATTTACTTCTTTCCTTAACCATGATTGGCTTGATTTACTAKGCATGATCATTATTATACATGTGATTAGTTAATCTATTTACTAAATTGGAACTACTTAGTTATGCAATTTAGTTAATTAGACACAGTTGCCTAATTAGGTTATTTAAGAACTATTTACTTATGTAATTTAGTTAATTAGACATAGTTGTTTGTGCTYCATTTGATAAAACTAAAATTTGAATACTTTTGAAGTCTAAAGTATGAAAAGCAATTGAATTGATGAATATTAAAAATTTATTTTACAATTTATTTTGTACATCTGATTTTGAATACTAAATTTGATAATTTGATCTAAGATGTCTTAATTTATTAAGTAAGAATATCAACACTTAAAACTTATCGAATTAAAAAACACTTAACATATTAATTAACATAGTACGGAACTACAAACTTGTAATATCAAATGGCCTTAATTTATAAGCTCTTAATCGTTTAGTTTTAAGTGTTAAATTACATTATCAAGTAGGACCTTAGTTGACCTTAGTTGAGTTAGCTAATTAGAAGTACTTAGGCCTTGTTTGATAATCCAACTCACCACTTAAAACTGATGATTTCAGTAGCACATTAAATTACGATTGTTTGATAATCTAATTTCGCAATGATTTACTACGTTAAAGTGCTTCTTGATTCCTTATATAAATTTTAATTGATAATATTTTTACCTAACATATTAAGATGTTGCAAATGACATTATCAAATTCAATGTTCAGATTCATGCATTAAAAAGTAAATTTTCAACATTTAGAAATTCAGTTATTGTTTAAACTTCAGTTTTATCAAACGGTACAGTTAATTTAGCTATTAAATTAGAAGTACTTAGTTATGCAATTTTCTAAATTAGATATAGTTAATTAAGTTAGTTAATCTAGTTACTAAATTAGAAGTACTTAATCATGTAAATTGCTTAATCATACATAGTTATTTAACTAAGTTAATTAATTAGAACTACTTAGTTAATGTAGTTACTAAATTAACAAGCTCTTAATTGGTTCAGTTTTGAGTACTGTTCATTGTTAAATTGCTTAARTAGACATAATTACTTAACTAAGTTAGTTAATTAATTAGAACTACTTAGTTAATGAAGTTACTAAATTAAAAAGCTCTTAATTGGTTCAGTTTTGAGTACTCATCATTGCTATATCAAAGAGACCCTTAAAATGTGCTTGTTTGGCTGAATTATTTAGATATTAGTATCAAAAGCATATGTATACTTTCATCTTGGTATTAAGTTAATATATATATAAGTTGGTTATTATACTAAATATTTTACTATTTTGTAACAAACCTTACCTTAAGACGGAGGATATGATTCCATATTTTATTTATAAAAAATTCCCTCCTATGTAATTTGATCATAGGTTTGAGAATTACAATACACTCTGATATCTAACTTGTAGCTAGTTGTTCTAATTTTATCATTATTGATACATAATATATATGTGAGTTTTAATTTTTTTACCTCCAAACCCATTTATTGGAAGTTAGTTGTATATCAACTTATCTTTTATAGCAAACCTTGTATTGAGGAAGTGATAGACAAACTTGCAAAGAGGAAATTAACTTCATTAATTTGATTCACCAAATCAATAATAGAATTAACACAAGCAAGTAGTCCAAATGATGAATATGAATAGTGAACTAAGATTAATGAATCCCCTACATTTTGACAGTTAAGCAATGTTGTAGCATTATCTCGAAGGCAAACCAAGACAGTAAATGACCTCACCCCTTCTGAGTTTGTTGGTCCTTGTTCCTTTTGATTAAGTCAAATCGCCTTTCAGTGCTACTTAATTCAAGAAACCCCAATTTTATACAAGCCTCACTRGTTCTATGGTTAGATATATATTCCTATACTATCCACAAAATGGGTTATCCTAAAACAACCTAAACCCATATTCACTTGAATAAATCCATTGCCTTCCACTTCCCAGTTTTAGGACAACTATAATATCTACTCTAAATGATTAATAAATAGTAGATAAGAATAYSAATATCATTCAAGTAAAACCCACAAGATAAAGCAGTTACTCCTCAACAAAGAATTTAATAACAACACAACACGGATTCAACAAAAGTCTTAGCTTTTATAAATTTAGCTCATGTTCACAACCAAAATAAAACCTAAATATCCAATAGATTCCTCCATAAAAATAGAAGGTAAAAAAAAAAAAAAAGAAAGGGTACAAAGTTATGCTATAACAAGGTAAAGACAAATCCTTACTGTAACAAAGTGAAGAATCCCCCTTTTTTGGTTGAATGTTGAACTCTCTATCTCCTTAAAATCTTCAGGTTTTCTGGTGTGCAAAAACCTCTTGCAGCTGCTTTATAAGAATCCAATTGAATGAAGTGATGAATGCCTTCTCTTTCCTCTTCCAATACTACTTAGTGAGTTGCCCTACTTTTTGGACAAAAAGTAGGACACATGTCCTCATCTCAATGGCTAATTAAATCTACTTATCTTTCTTATTTTCTTTTTTCTTCACCAAGTGTAGATTTACCTATTGATTAGTTCTTTTTTTTTCTTTTTTGCTTTCCACGTGTCTTCATCTCATTAGTCAAGAAGATTTATTTTAAAGCACTCTATTCCAGCTGTAGATGCTGCGACATTGCTATAACATTGCTTTTGAAATTGATGCCTTGCCTTTGCCTTTCTCTTTAAGTAACTCAATTACATTCTTAGTGGAATCAATCAACTACACAAACGAAGCATTTTAGCTCAATGAATTTATTTAATTTCACAGTATTACACTTTATCAATAACAAAGCTACTTAATCACATTAAGTAAGTATATAAGGAAAATAACACAAACAATTGCTTATCAGAAAGGGTGTGAATAGATAGCTAAATATAAGTATAATYAGTGGGTTTTCACCTACATCAGGATAAGCATGAACTTAAATGATTTATATCTTATATGTTCCTTTCGTATGTCTTTGATCTTCATATATTTTGTAATACCCCCAGAATAAGAAATTTTATCCTAACCTGGGAATGTCACCATTTACTTACTAACATTAATTTGTGGAATTTTGAAAGAATAAAAATCTTGAAATTTACAATAGAAAAGAGATTTATAAAAATCTCAGTAGAGTTTCCCCTGTAATTTCAATAATTACTCCCTGTATACATTCAAAAAGGTTCTCAAACATTTTCAACACCCATAAAGAACATACATTCTAACCCAGCAAACATTCAATACGATAAGTAATATTTTTCAACAAATCTCTTACCAACCTAACATTTATCAAAATGRAAATTTGCAGAAACCAAAATAATTTAAWKCACGATAGGCTAAACCAATAAAGAATAWCTTAATAATAAAACACAAAGATCGTTCTATCTTATTCAGTAAAATTTGTTTAGAAAATGCTTCGGGGTATCATGGCTTGCTCACAAGCAACCTCCTCGCACCATTTGGCTACACATCACCTGAAATGCAGAATGAGAGAAATGGAATGAGCTATAAAGCTCATTAAGCAAATCTCATGCATGAATGCATGAATGATGCCCTAYATGTCATGAATTATAAAATTTCACCTTATGAATGTAAACTTTCTAAACATTTTCATTTCATAACCTTTTCATAAAATCTTTCCTTTCAAAATGTATGACTTGTAAAACYTTTCATTTCATTACAGTCGTGAGCTCATTGAGTGTAACGCCTAACCATTAAGCTCTGCAGTGGGCCATTATTCTTTGGAACCTGATTATATTTCTACCAGTAGAACCGTAAAGCAGTTAACATTACATTACTTTTCCTTTCATCTCTTCACCTCCAAAGAGGTGAACATTACATTTCCCTACCCTCCAAGAGGGTCAGSTCGGTGTGCCGGTCCCCCACGCCCTATTTCCTATTCACATCTTTCATTGCTAGGTTTACACTCCTTTCCAAAAATCTTAATATTTTCCTAAACATGTTACATTTATAAAAATTCATTCCCTTTCAAAATTCATTTCCTAAACCATTCACTTTCTAAATATATGAATGGCTCATGCCAGGAATGATGTAGAACACTATAACTACATGCCTATGACATGAAATGCATACAACTGTATTTAACATACCATTCAACATAATAACGGTACAAGATATGAAACATGTGAAAACATTCCACACAAGCAACACATTTCATAACACAATCCCATAATGCTATCACATAACACACAACGAAAGAGATAGAGAGATATGGGGATTTACTTGCATAGAATCTCGTATACAACACATTAAATTCACCTAAAGGAATTTAGATACATCAATTCATATGCGTTAGTGAAAGGAGAGAATTTACTTACTTCGAGTCCTCTACTTTAAAGGTTCTTATTTTAAATTGCGAAAATGGAATCCCTTGACCGTTCTCAATGTCAATGTGTTAAAAAATGATCTAATTGTGATTACAGAATGAAAGTCCATTTAATACGATTGTCCCACCTTAGATATTAAATGTTTATTCCAAGAATCTCATTTGCCAATTTTTAATCCATATCTAATTCCCAYATTACCAATTATCACGTTTTTTAAAGGTACAATTTAAACTCCTTAGCTTAGGTGTTAACTCTAATCTATGTTCTCCCACCAATTCACTTTAGGACATA
>MEJB01000017.1:10356486-10388682 GCA_001752375.1 Rhazya stricta
TAAACCTTTCGGGCCTTCCCATCCATAACTAACCCAAATCCTTAAATTAAATTCAATGAGGTTTTTTTTGATAAAAGTCTAACTTCCGACTGAGAAACGAATAGACCCACAAGTCAAGCCTCTAACCAACCAAGGACCCTAATCTGACAAACACAATATTTTCGTACTTATTAAATGTAGAATTAGACAATAACCACGTAGAACATTATCCAACCCTAGTTGGCATGCAATTTCACACAATCAAACAAAAATTAGTAAAAGAAAAAATTTCAGGTATTATATATTTAACTGTCTATATCCTATCCATTGCATCAAATGTTTTCATCACTAAAAAATGAGAGATTGAAAGACCTAAGGCTTAGGCTTGTTATCACTTAGTTTTGGATATGACAATCATTGATGAATAAAGATCGATGAGAAATAACTATATCTTCTATTTGTGATATATTTTTGGATTGAAAGATCAAAGTAATAAGAGTTTCTTCAAGATGAATTTCAAATGATAGAAACTTAATTCAAACTAAAAGCAAGATATGGATATATATAAAGTGATGTGCAATTCAAGTTTGAAGACTCTTAATGTAGAGTTTAGGTATACATACCTTATATTTTGTGAACTATAGCACTTACTTATACTTYAGAGTTCTTCTTTAAAGCTCAATCAATTTCAAAAGAATATCTATTGTCATAAAAGTTATTTTGATCCTCTTGATACAATCTCTATAAAAAATTATCTTGTTTACTCTTTGTTACCTACTCTACCTAAGCATCTCTTAAAAAAATAGTTGAACTTAAGCCTTTGGATCTTGGAACTCTATGTTTACAGTAGTCAAAGTCTGAACGCATAAACATAAGGTTCACACACCAAAGGTTTCAGATGAACATACGTCCATAAGCATGAAAGGTTCAACCAGTGAGTTTCAAACCCAACTTTAGACATACAAAACCTAAGGTTTGGGCATCCGAAACTCTCCTTACTAACAAAATAATGTAACTTTTAACAGTCCTCTTCTCTGACCCTTAATTGATAACAACCCGATCGCAGATCAATTTTGAAAAAATATTCAACAAACTGAAGCTAATCAAACCAATCTTCAATCCTGAGTGAATGACACTTATTCGTTATCATTGCTTTTTCATGTCTTTGTAGTCTATACCTAGCCTCATGGAGCCATCCTTCTTTTTCACAAACAGAATAAGAGCACTGGATGGTGAGATACTAGGTTGAGTGGAACCTTTGTCCATGAGATCTTGTAGTTGCTACTTCAGCTCCTTAAGTTCAGCAGGACCCATACGATATGATGCCTTGGAGCTCCTGCTTTTAAAATTTTGACCACTTTGTTGAACTCTGTCTCTTCTTTACTCATGATTTGTGCCCTTTCCACTAAAAGAGACTTGTTGACAGCCTCTTGGTAAGTGAAGAGTTCAAATGGAATCTGCGCCAGTTTAATTTGAGGTCGAAGCCCTTCTTCAAGGTTCCTCACTCTTCTATCTTCTGTGGCCACTTAATCAGGAACAAACTTAGCTAAACGAGCAAATTCATCTTCGTACTCAATTATAGTTTAGCTTCTCCATGTTTCAATTTCAGGAATTCTCTCTCTTATTGGCAAATACTCTTGGGAAAATATTTGTCATTGAAAACCATTAGCCACCAATCCTATGCATCCCACTGGAACATGTAACCAGCAAAGTTAATTTTCTGTAACCAGCAAAGTTAATTTTCTCCCTATTCGTCTATTTCATGACTAAGAAGGCTTTTTGACTCTCAATCAACTGCTTCTCARCTTCAAGTAGATCAGTATTGCCGACAAATGATGGTGGAGAAAGCCTCTTGAACTTATAAATCTTCCTATATTCCCAAGGCTCATTTCTCCTCAGTTGGATAGTTTGTCCAAAAGCAGCCAATGCTTCCATAAAGGCCTCCATAGTCATTGGAGTGCCTTGAGAGGTAATGTTGTTGCCTATTCTTTTATTATGAGATTGTGATGTCCCCTCTTTGACTAGTGAACRATTAATACCTTTGGCTTGAGATCGGGTAGTACGGGTCATTACTCGAGTAAGGAAAAATTATGCTCATAAGAAATGTCACATATTAACATGCGAGTACTTATAGCATTTGAACATTAAATATCATTCAATGACTTAAATTAAAACATAACCTCAGTAGATGATCTAAGAGTCACTTTCAAACTAAAATATAAAAACAACATTAATATCATTCAAGTACCCATATACCTTTCAAAAGATTTTCTCTTTTTTATAAAGTTTACATAATCACTTTTAAAACTCTAAGATAAGAAAAACTTAATGCCCAAGTTAAGAAAATTAAACCTAAAGGTATTACCATTTACCCCATTTCAAATGGGAAAATAAAGTAATTTTTTTTAAATAAAAGATCTATTTGGTATACATGATTCATAAGTAATATAAAGTGAGTAAAAGTATTATCTCACGAGGATTGATAGAGTAAAATATAGTAGCTCAAATCTCCAATAAACAACAAGTTTGTAGTTTGATTTAATGTCACTAAATAAAGTAAGATAATAAAAGTTTACCTAATCACTGATATGTCTTGAATATATCCCATAATTGCCCACTTTATGCTAATTGTTCTAGTATTTTGGCTTAGATTTGTAGTACTTATTTTTAATTTTCTTACCAATAAGAGTTAGCATGCGCGTAGTTTCAAAACCGCTTAAATAATGCTTATCAAGTGCTAAAAAGCTTGGTCTTAGAAAGCATTTGCAGAATTGTTGAAAAGTGCTACAACATCCAAAATCTGTGAAGAAAATGTGGGACACATGGAGAAATGACAAAGCATGAGATCCCAACATTTAATGAACATTTGACCTGAAAAGAAAGATAACGAACTCTCAGGGTTGATTGAACCTTTTTATCCAAAATGCTAAAGCAAGAAAAAGCCAGTGGGGAACCACATTACTCAAAATAGACAAAAACAGACAAAACTGTCTAAGTTGAAGTCTGTTACATTGCCAACTCAGACCTATCTGGGCCTTTRTAAAGAAATTCCAGCAAACAAGAGAATAGAGAGCTACATTAGAACCAATTAGTTGGTTTTGTTAGCATTAATTATTAGTTTTCACAAGCTTTCAAGTAGATGACAAAATTTTCCTTCAATAGAAGAACCTGACTTTAATCTAGGTTTTTTTCTGTTCTGTTAGCAAGGGATCAGATGACAGGCTTCCCTTGATTCCTATGATCATTTTTTACACTTTTACAATACTTCAGTTAAGCTTTCATAACTATCTAAGATTATTTGCAGTTTCTGAAGCCAAGCCAGTGATTAGTCTCACGTTATTTAGTTTCTGGAATAAGAATCTCAATTTTATCTCTAAGATTTGTTTTACTRGAGTCTTTAATCAAGACAACAAGGCTTGACTTTGTTGTTAMGATAGAAATCATTCTAAGAAGATAACATTAAGTCTAAACCTTTTCACACATCAAGAGGAGTAATAGGTGATTAAAGAGGTTAGAAGTCATTATTCACAATCTCTAWTATCTTAATATCAACTATAATCAGTAACTAAACTTCATTATCCTAGATATATGATTAATGAGCTGGTGAGCACTGCCCATAACATATGCTAAGGGTTAAGTGAGAACCATCTCTAACCTTTAGTGAAGAACTTTGAGATAATATTGGAGAACCAAYAGAWGGAAAGAACACTTGCTTACTTTTGGGACATCCTATAGCATTGGGGAATAGTAGTCATAAATCAGAATAGACATATGCCTAATTTACCTAGTACTCCTACATTGGACATTGAATAGTTTCAGGTGAGACATTGCTCGATTCTATTTTGTGGTGCCACAACATTTTAGAACTTACCCTAACTTGACTGGTTGACTCTATAACTTAATTACATTTATTTATTGTCTCAATTTGCTTTATTACTGCTTTATGTGACATCCACTGGTATATCATTCCTACTTGTTTATATGGAAGTTCATACATATTTTTTCTAATTAAACTATCTAAACTACAAATCCTTGAAGCTTTCCTCTTAGACAATGAACTTGAGAAATTATCAAAAAGAAAAGAAAAGATTTAAGGATGGAAGCTCAGCAATTAAATAGAGTTGAACCATACCCAAAAAAATAACCCCTTAGGGTTAATGCTATAGCATCGCTAGATGATAGAAATCATGCTACAACTTAATGAACTCGATGAGTTTAGAAATGTTGCATATGAGAATGCTAGAAAGTATAAAGAAAAGACCAAAAAATGCAAGATTGAAGGTCTTAAAGAGAGATTTCGAAGAAGGACATCAAGTTCTATTATTCAATTCTAGACTTAAACTTTTCGCCAGAAAATTAAAATCTAGATGGTTAGGTCCTTTTAAGGTCATCAAGGTTGACCCATATGGCAGTAGAATTGAGAGATGACAAGACTAGGAGTACATTTTAAGTGAATGGACAAAGATCAAAGCATTACCAAATCGGAAAATAGAAAAGGGGGCGATCCTCTTTAATATTGTATTGAGGGTTAGAACAGCTACAGCAAACTCGAGCTGGTGATTGAAAACCAAGCGCTATAGGGAGGCAGCCCTTAGGTAACATTTTCTTTTATTTTCTTAATCATTTAGTTTTTATTATAATTTTATTTTTCTTAACCTTCATCTTATAGAAGAAAACTAGTATACAACCTTTTGCTTTCTTTCTCTCTTTTGTTTTTCACTGAACAACATGGAAGAAGTCTTGAACTTATTTTGTAACATGGTTAGAGGCCARAAGTAAGGAGCAGTGACAAAGTTGCTATATTAGTAGAGAATCTTTGGCAAAAAATTAAGGAATGCAGAAGGTCAAGCCACGTCACCCCTATGTTTTCCACTTTTATCATGCAGTGCCAGGTGGAATGTACATTAGTAGAGAAAATGAGTTTTTCAACATTTGGGAAATCCCAATAGACATGTAGCAGAAGAGAAAGGGTTGTCGTACCTTTTCAAAGGAACCTAAGCTATCAAAACCCCTTATTTCTACATCAAAACAAACATTCATGAAAGGTTTCCTTTGCAACATAAAAATCCCAACTCCTTAGTCTACTAGAGCATCCAAATCTCATCTAYAGTAAGAACAACATACTCTCTTCCTTAAAGTTTATCCTTTTGCATATTTCAAAAAGAAAGCAACCATGTTAGAAAGACAGCCACAATCATAAAGAAACAAGCTTTTCTCCCTTGATTCGCATCTAAAGAGGTAAAAGGAGATTTGACGAAACCTTCAAGAAAAAGAATGTTTTTTTGGAGAAGGGTTTTCAAATCAACAAGGTACCTCCTTCCGAACTGGTGATGGGCATCCAAAATGGGATTAAACATCACAAATGGCAAGGCTTCTACCAACACCCAGACGATCCTATGGTTACACTAGTTCAAGAGTTCTATACAACTACGTAGACTACAAGGATCACTACTAGAAAATGGTCTATAGTGACATATTTTTCTATGATGCATTTCGAAAAGCGTCACAATAGGACATCTATCATGATGCTACATAATCTAACGTCACGATATCCACCTATAAAACGATGTAGCTTTAGAGTAATTTTAAATTTCTTATGTAGAAATTTGAAAAAGTGTAGAAATAAGTAGTCTATTATAACATCTTTTAAAAATGTCACAACAGGGGAGCCTATTATGACATTTTATTTAGGAAACATTGCAAAACCCTTTTGCACCTAAACTTAACGCTACTGGTACTCATCAAAAATTGCTTCAAATTTTTGATACCTCTCTCAAATTTCTCACCCTACCTCTTCCCTCGGTAATTACTCCTACCAATTTTAAAAATTGGAGCAGTAACAAGCCCATGCTCTCTACCAATTTTAATGCTATCTCTTTCTAAATTACTAATTGAGCAAAATTGAAACTAGAAAGAGTTACTGGTTCAGAATCTTGGCAAGCGAGTCGCTATTTTCCCAGCCGGAGAAGTGCATATACTACTTACTTTGTTGTTGAAGTCACCATCGAAGTTCAACAGCCGAATAAGTCTTCTAATTCTCCATTTTTTAATTTTATTTTGGTTTTGTTGATTTTACATTTTGTCGGTTCCATTTTCTTCAATTTCTGAATCTTTTGTGTTCGCCACTTTTCTAGTTCCATTTTCTTCTGTTTCAGAATTTTTTCTAGTGGTCTTGTGCTATTTCTTATGGAGTTCCAATCAAATTTCTCCTAACTTTATGCATCTTTCTGTTTATTGGTCTAATTTGATTACTTCTTGGGATGAGAAATGATGGGATTTCTCTACTTGAATTTGGGTTTTGGACTTTCTTAGAAATAGTTGGAAGCCAGAAAAATTGGAGTTTATTATTATATATTTATATTCCTAGGGAACTCTTAAAGTGTAATATTTATTCACAAGAATAGTTATGAAAGTCCACATGAGGAAAGGCTCAATTTATTTTTCGCCTATTCATTTTAGTTTAGAATTTGGATGTATTAATTTTGCAAATTGGTTGGTTAAACTTATAGATATGTGTGAAAAAATTTTATTTTTGGGTTCTTTTGATAGGTTATTTTGTCCTCATCCAGCTAAATAATGCTTGAGTTCAAATTCCATAGACGGGTTTGGAGAATTTTAGGAATTTTTAATTAGGCCTTAGTTTTATGTGGTTTTTTCCTTTTTTAGCGTCTTTTAATCTATCTTGAAGAGTTTAGTAGTGAAACAAATAGCATAACTAAGTGGTGGTGGCTGAATATGGTGGTCGAGAAGGTGGTCTAGAAGTCGGTAGTGGTTGTAGTAACATTGTTGAACTGGATTGAGCATTCTAGTCACCAAATGTGCCAATAAAGATCCCAATCATGAAAACTACTAGAAATGGTTTTGAGTTCAATGCCTAAGTTTTTGGGATTGTGTCGGAGAGTGAGGTAGGTCTCTTCAGGAATGGAAAAACACGTGGAGTGTATATTTTGGATATAGGAGTTTATGGTCTTGTATTGAAGGCATAAATTTTATTACTACTCAAGAACTAATAATTCTTTAATTAGTGAGTCAAAGGAGTGTATATACTTGGTGAGTGCATTTTATTACTAGTCAAGAACTGATAGTTCTTTAWTTAGCCCAAGTTTGAGAATCTAAAGATCTTGTCTAGAATAACATTATATAAAAAGCWTTCACATAACAAGACTGATATCAGTTGCATATTCTAATTTATTTCCCTAACAAAACCAACTAGCCAAATGTTCAGTTGGATCTTAGATTAGATTATAGTAACACACATGCAAGTATATGTGGTCAACAAGTAATTAAGAGTGAGTAGAGAATTGTTTCCACGATGATTGGATTAATGAAAACTCAATGTGAAAATTTYATAAAAGCAAACAATAATGTTGTAGCATTGGTGGTCACTATAAAGTAAGAGTAAAGGAAAGTAAATATAGAAGCAATGATAACTAAGGAACTAAAAGCAAATAAAGTTAGAGTTAGTAGAAATCAAGTAAATAAAGTTAGAGTTAGTTCCGAAATGTTATAGCATTGGAGAACAGAATCGAGCAATGTCTTATCTGAGATTATTTAGTGTGCAAATGACATATGTATATGCTGACTTTGGACTACGATTCCAGAATGCTATAGGAGTCCCCGAGATGAAGCAAGTGTCCTAACCTTCATCCAGTTCTCAAATGTTGTCTTAGAGATCTTTAATTAGAGTTTAGGGATGGGTCTTTCCTAACTCCTTAGCAACTATTCTRGACAGATTTCACTAACTCACTAACCACATGTCTACGGTAATGAAAATTAGTTACAAATTGTAGATGAAGATGAGTTATCAAAAGAACTAAAAATGACTTTTGACCCCCTCAATAGCTAACTGTTAAAAGACTTTAACTCAACATCTATGGTTTAAACAATCTTAACCTCAAAAACGTGGCTTTGTCAAGCTCCATTACAATTATTAAGGATCCCAGGAAGCAGTTTAAGAAAAGAAAATCAAATTTACGCTCCAAGAACTAAACAACTCATGCTCACTTGTAAACTTCTCTTCATAAACTAAAAACTAAGTTGGGAAGAAAGTAAACTTTAAGAAACTTAGATAAATGGAGAAAATAATTAAAGAAAAATGAAGGGAAGACTGTCCTCTAATCCTTTTTACAAAGCAGTAAAGGCTTAAGCTAAACATGAGTTCTTCTTTCGAAGGAAACCCCTAAATTCTACTTGAAAGCTTTGTAAAACTAAGAACTACTTCCTAATCTATTTTAACTAGCTAACGAACTAACTAATACTATTATTTTCTTCTTTTTCAGCTGAATTCTTCTATATAGGCAGATTTGAGGTTGAGTTGGTGATGTTGTCGCTTTTAACAAACATCATTCTTTGTCTTTGTTTGTTTATTTTGGAAAATGTGGTCCCAATGGCTCTTCTATGCTTCAACATTTCGAGTAAAAGACCAAAGTCAACTTAGACCAACATTTTCAGTTGATTTTTCATTAAATGCAAARRATTCTTCTTTTGTCTTGTGCCACACATGCTGTACTTTGAAATTTTGGGCTYCGACGTGAATGCTACAGTATTTTGCTATCTTTGCAGTTCTTTTGGACTCCTTAGACATGTGACAGTTTGATGTCAACATCATATAGTTATTTTTCTCGTCTTAGTCCTTTTGTCCATTTTTCTTTTTGTCCTTCTTGTCTCCCTTGATCCAACATGGACTAAGGTTAACTTGAACAATTCTTCTCCAAGTCCTTTTCAGCTGATATCCWATAGATAATATATTTGATTTCATTCAAGTCCTTTATTTTCTCTTTGGCTGCCACATGTCATGTAGATATTTATATAGTGCTTCTGTTCGTCAGTTTTGCTRCAGAATTGTCWTGTCCAGAATTCTCCATTTTATTCTATTAAGTTTAGCAAAGATCTTTCTTGTTCCACATACTCCTCAACTTTGTTCTCTAACGTGCATTTCTGTAGCATTGTTGGCATTCCTACAAATACTTTTCAAGACTAAGCTTTTTAGCCATGAATAGGCATTTTAAGGACTACTTTAAGCCACAAGCATGCTAACTCTTATTTACCTAAAACTAAGGGAAAAATGCTACTGTGTACAACTAATATACTGAAATAATGAACACATAATAGGCAAAAATAGGGAGTAGAAACGAGTTATTTTCTAAGCACATCGCGCCTTTCTTTTTCCTCCAAAGAGGCTTTATTTATTCCTGATGATACTTGACCAGAAGATCTTTGGTTAAATCCATAATGTGAAATGGTTTAGGACTTAAAAGAATGAATATCTAGTTTTTGTTTGCCAATAAAGATGACCAGGCAATAAATTTGATCTAGCTCTAACTTTAAAGTTTGGGAGTGGGTTTTTACCAAATGTCATAATTATAGAAATGGGTTCATAAGTTCAGCTGCACATAACTTGCTACCATTTTATGAGGCTTTGTCATGGTTTCTATGGCTATTGTTGTTGCACTCTAGTCTTACTATCAGCTTATAATGTTTGAAAAAACATATTTTATGTTGCCTTTCTCCTTGATTTTAGTGGCCTTCGACTTCCACAATTTTTTCTGAAAATATTATAGTGTTCTTAAAGGAAGAAATGGAAGTTAATTTTAGAGCAATATTCAATTATCTGTTCTAAAAACTTTTCGTTAAAGTTCTTTGCTACTTAATTAAGATTGATTTTATGCACGTTTTCATTTTGGTAGCCAAAGAAAGCTTCATTTTTTGTTCTAAGATGAAATATACATTAGACAATTTGAATCATGACTAGATGAGAGAGCTAATACATTAAGTAGATGGATCCAAAATTGCAAATTAGATTAAAGAAAAGAATGTCTAATCTTGACCATGACCACAATAAGAAGTTTCTTCTACTTAAGAAGTCTAATATTTGGTGCTTAATGTCTATCATGCAAACAGTCTGGAAAACAATTCCAAATTTATCTCCAATATCTTTTCTCGTGCAAAGAGCTTGATTAAGCTTGGTAGAACTCATCTTGAATTTTTCTAAATTGGAGCTTGCACTGTTCAATTTTTCCATTATTTAAGTCAACTGTGTTTCAGAATTGTCAACCTCCCTTTAAAGTGTCTTTAATTTTTCCGTCAAATCTCAATTGTCTTTCACATGTTGGAGATTGTTCATCTCAGTGAATCTAATCCATTTCACAGCGTTTATCCACTTGCTGTACATGTCCTCATAAGTAGCTTGAAGATCTTTAACTTCCAAATTAGGTTGCACTTCTTTATCATCAAGGTCGGATTCTACTTCGTCTTTGTTCGAATCCCACACAACAAGCACAAGATAGTTATGCTCAATCTCATTTTCTTCTTGAACTTCTTYATCATAAGTCCACGAAGTAGTCATAGCATGACTCTTCTTCTTGAAAGTATTGGCACATATCGCTTGAATGTGTCCACATCATTCACATTAATTGCACTAGATCCCTTTTCCTTTTTGCAACTTTTGTTTGGAAGGTCACCCTAACTTGCATTTCTTTTTAGAAGTTACTATAGACATCCTCACTTTTTGTGGAGTTAGAGCAATATTTTTGAAACTTCTGGTATCTTTTTCCTTGTTCCATCTTTCCAAATTTTGGTCATCAGTTTGGAGTGATCCAATTAGTTTATCGAGATTCAGCTTATGAATGTTCCTACACTCTTCAATAGAGGTGACTTTATATTTGAATTTATTGGAAGTGAACATAGTACTTTCCTAACAAGTTTTTCATTAGAATAGTTTTCACTAATTGCATAAGATTCATTAGCAAGATCACATAGCTTAGCATGMAAATCAGATATGGACTCATCATTATACATGATTATGTTCTCGAATTCTATAGTAAAGACTTAGCCTTAATTTTTTTGACTTGTTGAGTTCCTTCATTTTTCATTTCTAGTTTATCCCAAGCATYTTTAGCAATAAGACGATTTGTAATAACTTTCATTGCATGGATAGATTTTGAATTTTAGTTAGCCTTATCAAGCTCAACACTAGTCCATTCCTTGACAAATTTGAATATGGTTTTCTCATCCTTAGGAATAAGAGGTGGACTATAACCATTAAGTACAGACATCCAAACTTGTTAAGAACGCTCTCATTCTAACCTTCCACATAAGATAGTTTGTTTGCATCAAGTAATGGTAGTCTATGAGTGGATCCACATTCACGAAAATCATTCATATCCATGACTAAACAGGTAAGATTAATAAGTGTATTCCAGTGTGTAGACAATCAAACTAGTTGCGAGCACAATCTCAAAATTCCAGACCAGATCAATCTRAACATAAAATAATCAATCTTAATAACATAATCAACCAATAAAACGATCTAATTCTGAAAATAAATTAGAATCCTACTATTCTTGGTAGGTTGATTATTACTGATTTAATTAGCTTTGCTAAATTTATTAATTCTGATCAAAGATAATCAAAACAAATATAATTAAGAAACACGATAATCAACCTACCAAATACATGGTTTGGTTGAAAAGCCTACATCCATGGAACACGTCCAGATATCGAAATAAATATACTAGAACAAATAAATACACTAGGTCCTAAACATTAATCATTCAAAAAGGAAAAAAAACACTCACTTCTTTGTTGAATCTTGTAGCCTGTAGATTTGTTGTGAATTATCCAACATTTGATGCTCCTTCTTGACCGACACTTCTTGTTGGAAATTCTTTCAGCAATCCTCTTACAATTCTTCAAGAGRTAGTTTGGCAGTAATGTTTTACAATCAATGCGCTAAGAAAATGAATTCCAATACAATCAAAGGTAATGAATAGTTGAGTAATGTCTTTCAAAATACTCACACACAAATAACAAGCTTTTTGCTTCTATAGAGAACTCAAGTTAGTACATTAAAAWCCATGAATAACATTAATATCTTTAGTTGATTAGATAATCACACTTTAGGATTTCATACTTTGAGTTTAGTTAGGAATCCTAATTTTATTCCAAGACTTCCTAATATTTATCTCATAGAACACAGGATAAACTAGGAAACATATCATATCATGAACCCAAAACAATCTTATTTGAATATTGAATATTTCCTAAATCACTAAAAAGATATTTCCATAAAAAAGTTACCATGCATATAAATCAGACTTGATTGTTTAGAAGCATGGTTTAGTTTCATGCACAATGAAGAATACTTATTTACTTTCATGAATAAATCATGTTCTTACAGTTTTCGACTGAAATGGCAGAGAAAAGGTATGAGTAGTGTTTAAGAAGAAGATGATGCTATTTGAGAAGGTTTTTCCAGCATAAAAAAGAGCCAACCGAGTTGGTAGAGAGCATCAAGAAAGGGATCGAGCATCATCGGTGGTAGGATTTCACTCAGCCTTCGAGCCTTTTTTAAATGTTTTTTTCTAATGATGCCACAATGAAGATCTCCCAACACCTCCCCCTAATGAAGATGTTGGAAGTTGTTGAAACAGTTCGTTTTAAGTTATTTTGGATAATTTATTTTGATGAAGGCTTTTGAGTTTTTAAAGTTCGTTTTAGATAATTTAGATGTTTTGGGCAACCTATTGTTAAGCCTTGTTTTGTCTTTATGATTGCTATGATAATTTTCCCTTTTTGCTATAGCTTTAGTAGAACGACTTAGGACCTTTATGAACATTAGTTGTGCAGCAAAATTTGAACTTGCTTGCCGATTTTTGAAAATTAGTTAAGAAATAAGTTTGAGTGTTCTTTATGCACTATTTTCTAGCACAAAAATAAAACAAATTTTATGAACTCTACTTTTTATCAAGTAGAAGAGGTTTTGAGCACAGGAATTAAACTTGGGAATCTCTCAGAGGCTCTTTGTACAATGATATTTATTTGAGACCAGAGGACAATATTTCAAATAAGTTTGGGAAACAAATATTAAAAGGCTTAGAATGAAAATGATGATTACTCTGCTATTTTTAGTGCCTAAATAACCAAGGGCACTCATGAAACCCATGTCTGTTTTTGCGTCAAAWGGGGAACAAAGTAAGAGTATGCTACAACAATCCTTAAGCTGTGACTCGTGCTAAGTAACCATGGGCACTCATGAAACCTATGTAGTAGAAAATATCTCATTAAAAGCCTAAGTTTTGAATGCTCCATTGCTATAGCGAAAACACCGGCTTGCATTAATTTCTGAGTTCCTTTTATGAAATTCTCATCAATTGTGCTTAGTCCTTGTTCTAGAAATTTCATTATCTAATCCCTATGCTACTCAACAAATCCAATGACTTGAAAGATCACTAAGATCATGCCTACTAATTTTTCCTTCACTTTGCATAACAYTCTTAAACTTGATCTCCCTAACTACCTAATTGCAATAGAATTTGTTCCCAATAAAGCATGACTAGGATAATAACTTTATCTAAGTATTATCTATTTGCTATAGCATTGCTYGAGGACTAGCAATGATTTGAGTTTGGGGGAATGATATGTCTTGAAAATATCTCATTTTTACCTTATTTTTGTCCATTTTAAATCTTTTATTTCAGTATTTTAGCTTTGATTAGTAGTATTTCCTTGATTTTATATCAATAAGAGTTAGCATGTGCTTGACTTAAAAACCTCTTAAACAATGCTTATTAAGTGTTAAAAAGATTGGTCTTAGAAGGTATTTGTCTGGACACTGAGAATGCTACACCATCTACAATTTGAGGAAAAGTTGTAGCACACGTGGAACAAACGATAAAGTGCAGTACCCAATATTCAATGAACATCCGAGCTGAAAAAGACAGATTATGGACTGTCAAGGTTGACTTCAATCTTTTACTCAAAATGCTGAAGCACAATAAAGCAAATGGGGACCCCAATACCCAAAATAGACATAAGCAGACAAAACTATCTGAGTCAATAGCCGTTTACTAGAGGCGTCAAAAGCTATAGCATTTCCAGCTTAGACTTATATAGGTCTTTATAAAGTAGCACCAATAGACAAACCAAAGCATCATTAAGTTAGTTAGAGATTTTTGCTTAGCATCTATTAGCAGTAGTTCGTAGATCAGAATTAGCTCTTAGTTTTAGAAAGCTTTCAAGTAGAACTTGGCATTTCCTTCAACAAAAAAAAATATCCATCTTTAGTTAAGAAATTTATTGCTTTGTTAACAAGAGATCAGGCAAAAGTCTTCCTTTTATTTTTTAATCCGATTCTACATTTTATGACAGTTTCTTCAAGTTTTCTCAATCTTCAAAGTCGTTTATAGTTTTTGAAGATAAGCTTAGTGGTTTGTTGCAAGTTACTTAGTTTTTGGAGTGCAAATTTTGATTTCATCTTTTAAGCTATTCTATTGTAGTCTTTAAACAGCAAAGCCTGATAAAGCCTACTTGTTAAGATTATAATTGTTCTTAGTAGGAACTATGGAGTATAAACCTTTTGAGATATCAAAAGGATTAGTTAGTGATAATGAGGTCAAAAACTATCCCAAGCACTTTTTAATAACTTAACATTACTAACATTAGTAAATATACTTCATTACTATAGCTATATGGAAAATGAGTTAGTGAACACTGCCCCGAACACTTGCTAAGGATTAAGAAAAGAACATCTCTATCCCTAAGTAAGGATCTCTGAGACAATATTGGAGAACTAGTTGAAGAACTTGTCTCATCTTGGGAAATCCTACAACATTCAGGAACTGTAATTAAAAGTCAGCATAGACATATGTCTAATCTTTCTGGTATCCCTATTCTGCACCTTGAATAGACTCAGCCAAGACATTACTCGGCTCTGTTCTTCGGTGCTACAATATTTCTGAACTAACCCTAACTTAACTGACCTACTCTTAAACTTAACTTCCACTGTTTTCTATAATGCTDTCCTTCATTGGTGCTCTATTGCTACAAAATCATTTTCTATTTTACAGAAGTTTTTACACGTTTTCTTTCATTAAACTGTCCTCATAGAAACAATACTCTATTCATCTTTACTACTTTGTGGGCCACATATACTTTCACATGGCGTGAGTATCGAGAGGTTGTTTTAAAAGTACCATGCTCCTTGATCAAGACACSAYCGAGCTATCGCAGCATCCAAGAAGAAGATCTGCAATATATTGTGCTATGTCCTCCATTTTCCAGACCTTTATCACARTAGGTTTGACGATTTGTAGAGATATCTCCTTATCCATGTAGAACTTTGTAATATAACTGTTAAGATAAGTTTGAATGCCTTCACTTACTTCATCCTCCTAAATTGTTACTATCRTTTCTTTTGCATAAGTAAACACTAATGAAACCGAACGACCTCTCATGGAGGCAAATATCATTGAAACACTCRAAGGAGTGATAGGCAAAGAAGCTCTTCTAAGAGCGAGAAAAAGTCTAACGTGTAGGAGTATGTAGAGAATCAAAAGAAATGAATTTTTAAGCAACTTAAGATGTCTTACAAATATAATTATATGAAGATCATCAAAAATGCCATAGTTATAATAAATCTCACTATATCATTTCTGTCACAATTCTTTGGCCTAAATTTATGCAGTCTTTTCTGCAAAATAATAATAATAATGAAATATAATGCAGTCTTTATGTATTAAATTACCAAAAAATAAAAGAAAAAAATCCATCAATCAAAATACTAAATACCATACTTGATAAGGGCAAATGCGCGGACATATTCGCAAATAGTGCGAACCCAAAGGCAGTTTCGTCTATGAAAAAAACTCCCCCAGTGTTCGCTGGTTTAATTGTTTAATATGCTCCCTTTTGCGACGCTGTGAGATGATAAAGTGGAGCAAAGAACAGAAGTATCGAAATGCTAGTCGTTAACCCACAACCCCAGTTCTTTCATTTGGATTCTAAGGTGAGTTTCTTACTATTCTTCTTTATTTTCCTTTTAGTTTCTCCTTTCGTTTCGTATTTGTTTAATTTTGCTGGGCGGTGGGGGGTGGTCGSAACAGAGGTTTGGAATGAATATTTTGTATTTTTAGCAGCTCGTTCGTAACTTGGTACTTGGATGCTACGGTTTATGTCATGAGTTTCCATTGTATTCATGATTCTTGTATGAATTTCGCCTGTATCTTGTTCTGGTGATATTTCCTGATTCCACTAATTAAATGTTTCCTACTGTACTTTAAAGAATGTTGTCTTTTTTTTCCTTTCATGACATTGGGAAATGGGAAATTGCAGTTTACTGGGAGAAAGTTGTGACCTTTTTGACTTGTGACTTTCATTCCCTCATGCAGACTATTGTTCCTCGCAAGCAATGTGTGGAAGCATTTGTTCCATGTCAAATTCCTAGAGGAAAACACTTTTCATTTAACTTGGGTTGGAATCCACACAATCATGTTTAYGAAAGGTAYAAGATTTCCATTTGGAGGTGGCAAGCCTCATATCTGCGTGATTTTGTGAAATCAATTTTGTCGAATTTCAGACGGAATTTGTTTGAATGGAAGTGGGGAAGGATCTTGAATGTAAGAAAAAGTGTCCTTTTGAATGTCTACTATATTGAGGAAGTCTAATTTCAATGAACTCTGCTAAGCACGATAATTGGCCGAAATTTTGACAATGTTATAACATATTAGCTTTTGTAGAAGGTTACTGAATTGTGCACAAAATATGGAATATCCATGAGTGGTGTAACAGTACTGATGTAGAACGAATCTGATCAGGTTTGTTCTGTTGAACTTCTTTCAAAAGTCCATCCCTTTTTGCATGGGTTAAGAAAATATAGTAATCACTTTTCTATTTGGTAGATAAAAAGGTGAAACTTTTCTTTTTCTCTTTTTTGTTTTTAGATGAGAGAAGAAATTTTATTAATCAAAGGAAGAAACAGAAGAAAGTTGATGGAAACTGCTACATATCGGAATTATGACTATCATTCTATTCTGAATCTTATTTGTTTAGTCTTATCGACTTTGAATTAACTATCTATCTTTTTTTTTTTTTTTTCCTTCTCCCCCTAAAGGGATGTTTTCCTTGTAAATTGATCCTGTTAAATGCAAAATCTTATTTTATGCCTTTTCTCCAGTATTTATGTGCAAAGTTTTGTATGCATTCAGGTTTATCCATTTAGTAATTTGCTAATTGATTCAGAAGCATTTATGATTGTAATGCTAGGTCTAATAGCTCTTTTATGAGAACAAGTACCAGGCAACTATTTGCTATTCAAGTGGTAGCATCAGGTTCCAAACTTAGCCTTTCTCCGACCTCCTTTAAAAATGATCTATCTGTTTATGCTATTTCTGAAATCATTTAATTGTTTGCTTTATATAGGGGTGGAAGATACTCAAGTTTCTTCTTCTCAATTTCAGGAATTTTCTGTGGCTACATGTTTTACTGGCAAAGCTAACGAATTGAAGGTGAAATTAAAACTGAACTGGGACTGTTATTTTCACTGTTTACATGAATATACTTAATGACTGTCAAGTGCATTCTTTGAGGAAACCATATATATATATTCCTGGATAACTGTTTCTCTAATTGAAGAGAGAACCTTAGGAAATTACATCTTGTTAGAAGTAATTGCCACTGAAAAAAAAAAAAAATTAGGAATAGCTTGAAAGAAACATTCTCAGAAAGAGGTGCTTCCTGTAAGCAAGCAGAAAATATGTTCTTAAACAATGAAACTGATTTTAGACTCTGAACTTAATGGTGGCTTCTATTGCAGTTAACTGTAGATGTATTAGGCAGCAGAACACAAGGAATTTTTGATGTTGTGTTCTCGAAAATGGTCGCTGATGCTCATCCTATTCCAGGATTTCGAAGAATCAAAGGGGGTAAGCTATGCTAGAAGTTGTCCATTCTATATTTTGTCCATAGGTTTATTTTTGAAYCACTAAAGTAACTACAAGTTTAATCCATTTCATACCCGTTGGATTCCTCACTTATTTTCATTTAGTTTTCCTTCATTTTCTCCTTATTTTGGTTCTTAACTTATTATGTGTATGTTCATTGACTGGGATGATCGTCTGCTAACAATTTGCAACTATCAGGAAAGACACCTAATGTAAGTTTATGATTTTGTCCTTTGTTGTTCTTCTCTGTAACAGTGTCTATATTATACAAGCATGATATGTTTATGAAGTTCAAATTTTAAAAAATAGATTTCTCCAGCCAAACTTAGTGATTGAAATCATACACGTTTTCTGAATTTAACCCAGTTTTTATTTCTTTAACCTTACAAGCTTGGACACTTAAATTTGTTATTCAAAAGTCATTTAAAAAAATTGATGCATACATCAATTATATAGTGATTGCAGCTTCCTTTGATGCATTTTATATCTTTTGGTTACTAAAATTTGAAATAGTAAAATTCATCTGACTTCTGAACCAAATAACATTGTTCTATATTTCATCCTGCTCATTCTTTTCCTTAAGTTTTACTGTGTCTATGCTGCATTACACAGCTGAAGAAGAAAGTTTAGAATTTCATCTTTCTTGTTATTTTGGAAGAAAAAAATAATGATACATGTATTTTTTAGAATAAACTGAATAACTTATAGTTGAATAGCATGATATTGGTAAATAGGCCATTCATCTTTCATTTTTTCTTGCAAATAACAATTTTAGGATGGACATAAATTTTTAATGTATATCTGACAGATACCAAAWGACATTCTTTTGGAAATTCTTGGGCCGTCAAAAGTTTACAAGCAAGTGATCAAGAAAGTTATCAGTACTACTATCTCCGAGTATGTGCAGAAGGTAAATTCGATGTGCTCCCTCCACTCCTTCCAACCTCACAGTCAGCGTCTATCATTGAATGCATATAAATTAGCCTCATCCCTTTCAAATGCTTGACCTGTTTAGTTTTGTAGATAGCTCTTTTCTTTTACTATCGTTGCTAGTGGTAATTTTGGCTGTACCCTGTGTGGATTGGATTAAGCATTTATAGAGAAGTCCTTGAAAATTTGAAAATGAACTCTATACTCTTCTGTCCAGATTTCCTTTATATTTTTACTATACTGTGATGTTGCTAACATGGCTAAGGATGTTAAATCTATGCTTATCTTTTTCACTTTGGTTTCTGCTGTTTTATACGCACTGTGTATTACTCATTGCTGTTCGGACTAAACAATTGGTATCATATATGTGAGTACATTATGGAGAGCAATCTACCAAATCCTAGATACCTTATGGGAGACTCCTATGCAAGAACCCGGGCACTCTGATATAATGAAGATTATGCTATGGGACCCGCTTAGTCCTCCTGGCTTTTTAAGGTCAAGTCTTGCCTCTTATTCATTCAATCAAGATCCTTATGTCTAGCAGATCTTATCTCACCAAGTTTAATCTAGTTATGAAGTCATGGTGATTTTTGATGAGTAGGATCAGCCGGAGCTGCAAGCTCAGTGCATACTCTTACTACGATATTGGACCATGAGGAAGATCTAAAGATTTCAATTCTTCAGAACAGGGAAGAGAAAGAACTTGGAGGTCTTGGTGGTTCTGATATTGGAGGTCTAGGAGGTGGTCTAGAAAATGATCTCATAAGCTGTGGTTTGGAGATGGAAGGTTGGAATACTGGTAATCCAACAAAAAAGGTATTAGAGACTAGAGGAAGGTATTGCATGGTAGGTTGTGAAGGAGTTGTAACAGAGAGGTTATTGAAAGGGATTTAACATTCTGGAACAATGGCGGAAACTGGTTTTGGTATTGTTGATGCTGAGATTGTTTTCGCCTTCTATCCTCTTCAAAGTATCTCAGTTGATTTCAAGCTTTTCTTCTCACTTTCTTTAGCATAGAAAAGGGAAGAATTGACATCTAGTAGCATTTCCCTAGTCATGAGTTCGTCATGAAGAACAACAATTTTAGATTGGATTTTGAACTGTTGATAAAATCAACTTTCGTGGATACCTTTTGGTCTAAATTGGAAAGTTGTGAGGATATTTTTGAAAGCATTCTATTTTGGCTTAAGGAATTTTTAGTTTGCCAGTTTAATACTTTCTCAGCAGCTGAAAGAGGTTGGTGTTGTCTAGAAGAGTCAACAACATTTGGAGAAGGGATTTTTGGTTGGTGTTGGATATGATCTTTAGTTACGTTTTGAGAGGTGGGAATTCTTCTAGTTGGAACATGGCTATCATGGATAAATCGGGCTCAGCATCTTTTTCAGGGGGCAAAGAAGATGGTGGATTATGTGATGGTGTAGTAGATTTAGGATTACCATATGTGRCATAGTAATCAAACATGCCACTAGTTTCTCCTAGCAAACCTATTGTAGGATCTCTTGCTTYGTATCTCTTCTAAAGAGGTTTTTGGGATGTGGATCAACATTTTTTAGACCTAGATTTCGGTTTTTCCTCTTCAAATCTAAGACTGGATAACCCGTTCATGTTCTAGCCGTTTCTGACAGTAGCTGCAATTACATAATGGATCTCATTTGATATGACCATCCTGATCTTCATATTCATAAACAGGTCTACCATCAGGTAGAAATTTAATGACAGGAATATATGAGGATGCAAAATCCTGTAGAGCAAATTGGGTGGAGAAGATAAGCGGTGTTGCTGATGTGGATGATTTCAGCATTGAAAGCAATTTCAGTATTTCCATTTTGGAGATAATTATATCTGACATTTGTGGTTTGGATGGTTTCTAAGAAGCTTGATGGAGTTTCTCATAACCAGAGATCCATTTTTTTGGTAGGAGTTTGACAAGCTCATCTCGAGAGATTTGCTTGGGAATTTGGATATGGTTTGGTGTTGCAGTGCAGAATTTATCTCAAGAAAGGCTGCTTCAATGGATGATGAAAATGCCAAATTAAGTGTATGGTTTTGGACTCTATAAACCATTTCGTAATGCAGTGTGGCTTATACATAATCTTCTTGCATATCCAAGCCAGTAATTTGGACTTGTATCTTGAGAGCTTTGAGAAGATTCAGATCTTGAAGACTAATGTTAAAATTAGGAAACCAAGTCACCATGATTGTTCCCGCATTTAACGTAGTCTGGATAGTACCAATACATGCTTGTTGATACCTTTTTATCCTAGAGTCCAAGAGTGGTATTCTTACTACAACAGCAAGACCTTTTCTATCATAAAGTGTAAGACCAATTCTTACTCTGAAAAGAAGATGGGTATAGCATGGAAATTGGGATGGGATGTTGAGGGATATAAACTGCTTCTTTGAAGTTACTGGAATAGAACAAGACAAGAAATTACTTGCTTGGACATATTCTTTTACTTATGATGAGGGAGAAGGCTTTATCAATTGGGTGATAGCTCTTGGGATAAGGGATGAATGTTTTTCAGCAAATGTGGTAGAGATTTATAAGAGGTGATGAGGTGTGAGGAAGTTGTTCATTTGGTATATATGAAATCTCATAAAGAGACTCAATATTACCGGAAGTTGAAGGCCTAGATCTTGAGGAGCAAGATGAAGAGGGTAAGGTTGAGAGGGAGAAGGGTGAGTCTAATAGAGTTGGTATTGAACTTAGACATCATATAATATGATATTTTGTTCTATTGATCCAAAGATAGTTAACTGATTTCTAATAGATCCAAACTCAAGTATTACCTTGTATACCAAGAACAAGTTGATTGGTTTTGATACCAAATCCTAGATATCTTATGAGAGACTCCTCTGCAAGAACTCAGATACTCTCCTTTAATGAGGATTATGTTGGGGACCCTTTTAGTCTCCTGATTTTTGCTGGTCAAGTCAATTCATCAAATCAAGGTCCTTCCGTCTAGCAGATCTTATCTCATCAAGTTTAATCTAGTTAGGAAGCCATGGCAATTCCTGATGAGCAGACCAACTGGAGCTGCAAGCTCAGAGCACACTTTCATTGTGGCACTGGACACTGACTCTGATTCCAAAACTTATTTCTTAACTATGGATGAGAAGAAAGTTTTGCATACATCAATTGTTTATTGTTTAGGCCCTTGAACGTTCTTTTTTCTTTTTAGTCCCTTTTTTGTGTTGATTAGTGTTATCCTGCAATTAATAGATTTGATTTGACATTGCTATTGTTAGAGATATAATAGCTTCATATGCCTTCTAAAATCATCTACTTTTCGGTTTGGTTTCTTCTCTATGAGAGGCTAGAATTTGATTCAAAATTTGTCATGCATGATTCCTGTAAAATGCAGGAAGGTCTATCAGTTGGTAAAGATTTGCAAGTTCAGCAGAGTTTTGAAGATCTTGAAGCGGCATTTGAACCTGGTGATCACTTCAGATTTGAGGCAATTCTTCAACTTCAAGATTCAAATTGAGGAATATGGGACCTTTTGTCATTTTACTCTCTTTTCTTGTGTCAATGTAATTGACTGATGTGAAAAATCTTTTGATCTCATGTTTTTCCAGAGGAGTGTAGTTTTATAGTTTTTGTTCTTGTTGTACTTCACTATGTTTGCCCAATACAAAAAAGGGGGTTGGCAAGTAGAAAACACACTGTGTGTGTTGTTATTATTAGTACTATTATATKGATAACTTTTGGATGCAAGTTGTAAAATACTCTGACCCTTGCCAACAAGGGCAAAAATATCTAACCTTGTAATATTTCAATTAGAAATTATTTTGCCTCAAAAAGATRAAAGACCCAAACGCTTCTTTTTTCTTATTTTCTTTGTGCTATAAATTGAACTTTAATTAAGCTATTATTACCAAATAAAAATCGTATCACTCATATTCATTTGTTATCAATTTTATAGATGATGGTGCAACATATTCCTTTAGAGTGTGGCACATTGGATTTTTTTATTTTTTTTTAAAATTCCTTCTTTTTAACCTTAGTGAACAAAACAATACTAATAATTGAACTAATAATCCTTCATTTTCTATAGAATTTGTAATATAATTCTACCACTTCACATAGACTTCAAGAAATAAGTTGTTGGACTCCACTGTATTTCATTAATGGAAGGAGTAATTTCCTAAGGTTAAGTAACTTGGGGACAAACTAAAGCCATAAATGAGAAGTCTAGGTAATAGTTACATAAAGGGTAAAGAAGTCATTTTGCAGTAATTTAAGAGTAATTTATTGCTTTCCTTGGTCATGCATTTTAATATAACGTGACATACTTTAAAAAATAGAATAAGTACTATATATAGGTATTTATATAAAGATAATTCGTGTAGATGAATTTCCTACTTAGCTAATTAGATTCACGTGAACTATTGACGTTTTCCAAACCCTAGACATTATGTCGTGAATTGTGCATAAGTAAACTGCCTTATCAGAATGAAGCTTTGCGATATAACAGTTACAAATTTAAATACTTTAAACTATATCTTCTTCATGTACGTCAATAGCTTGTTCTTTTGTATTCGTAATRATGAACTCCTCAAGCTTGTTAAGATTGTCGATCCCATCGTCCAAATGATGTGCATTCCGAACTTGTGCCAAAGTGTCCCTAGAGGCCGGAGTCCACGCCGCTAGCCATCGCAAGCAGAGATAAGCCCTAATCACAAGGAGAGAGCTTCATGCATGAGGGAGATTTTACTTTCCTTTTTTTTTTTTATTACTAAAGTCTTGTTTGACTAACGAGAAAGTAAAGTAATAATTGGATTATAATTCTCATAATCAAAATGACTTATCTTGTTTGAAATGCAATTGAATGTAAATGAAAAGAGAATTTATATTTGATTCAAATTGTTTGAATTGAATTGCCTCACAAGTGGATATAATAATTTAAAATATTAAATATTAATAAAGTATTATTAACCTAGGATGAATTAAATGCAGGTTTATTTTATTAAATCAAATAGCATAGTTTTGCTAGAGCATGAGAAATTTATTTTAAAAAAATATGAACTTTTAGAGAAASGAATATATATTTTTAGTTCAAAATATTAAGACTCATATAAAAATCAAAATTCTCTAKCATATAATTAATATCTTTGAATTTGCTTATAATGTATTGGAGAAGAGGATCTTTTGGGTAAGAGTTTAAATATTTTTTCTGAAAAATGTTTGAGGATTTTTACAGAAGAGTTTAATAATGGAGGAGAAGAACGAGAGGAAGGAGGGAGAAAAAGAAAAGGTTATTAAAGTCTTTAAAATTTATTACGCATACTTTTGTTTAAAATCCTGAGAAAAGTAATCAGAATACCCCTCTCTGTAGGTATTTTTTTCTCAGGATTGTGTAGTTATTTTCCTGAATTTGAGGAATCTGATTCATTTTCAATATCAAAGTAATTCTCCAAATGCTAAAGTTTAATAATTAGGAATCAGATTATTTTTGTAATGCAGAATCCTTGACAATCAAACGAGGTCAGAAAGTAATGTTGACCAGATATTTTAACAAACTAGCCCTTATCTTGATTAGATTATATTACAAAATTATTTCATATTATTTCGGAACCAATACATCCATATTTCTACTTTCTCTTGCATTTTGTTCTTAGAAAGTTTTATAACATATGGTGTAGAGGCAAACACTTGTTGCAAAATCCCCTATGAGGAGTAAGAGGCGTCGGATTTGGTGAGTCGGGCTTAGAGCTCAACCCAAATTATTTTTGTTTAGCTCAAGCTTGAGCTCAAACTGAATAGGCTGGAAAATTGAGCCTTAGTGGTGTGTCATTCAACTCTCAAAATTAATTAACATACTTTCAATTGAATAAAATAGTATAGCGAAGAGCAAAGTCATCTCTTTAGGGAATAGACAAGCAAATTTCTTTCAATTAAAACATGAAAAATGGGTAGTTTTGTAGAGATTTCTAAACTAACAATTATTCTAAAGCAAATCTCAAGAATATCAAATAGTAAATAAAATGTTGGAAACAATATATAAGAAAGATCTGATTTGAGTTACCAAATCCACTTGTATTCTATCAAATCGATCACAGATGTAAAGATTACTTAATTAGCGTAAATAAACTAGTTATAATTATCCAACAACTCACTAGCAATCAATTTCTCCTTAGTGTTTAGGTGATTATGGGAAAGCTTTACTGACTACTCGCTAATCCGAAAGATAAACCTCAGAGAACTCTAGGATTTTTAGTGTTCCAACAGCATTAAGTTCTAGAGAGACCTAGTTCATAATTGACAAATATAGAAGTGATTTGTTTTGACTTGTATTATCTACTCTTATGATAAGAATTACACGAGTAGCAGACATAACCCAATCAAGTTACAAAATTAAATATAATAGATAATTACAAATTTGATGTTTTAACTGGATACAAAGCAAAGAGTCTAATCAAGTAATGATCTCAAATTACCGACTAAAATGAATACCTGACCTTCCTAAAAATCATAAAATAAATAAATAAATACTTATAAATAATCAAGATAATAAACAATTAGATCTCACAATTTTTCTTAAAACAAAGCTTCCTTAGTACTTCAACCGGAATAAAAGAACTAAGAACATAGTCATGGAGGAAAAGAATAGTTTGTAAATAAACCTAGAATGCTGAATGATTCATGATTGTAGGTTTATCCCTTATAGATAGGACTAGAAAAACTCACGAATCCTTAATTTTCTCAACTTCCTAACAATAATAAAATAGTCCTAATCTATTAATAAAAATAAATATTCATTGTTTCGAATTTTAAAATTAGATGGGTTATATCTCCTAGGGTACTCCCTAGACAATAGGGGATCTTCAAAAGATGTGCTGAAAGTAGATCACGTTTCCTAAAATTCGTCCATTCTGTATGTTGCCCATGCAATAGGTAACGTGCATTTTTGGTTTTAGCCCTCATAATGCACCAAAATTGCCTCAGTTCTCCAACTACCCTCTGGGAGCCCTAAAATGATAAATGTTCAATAAAATGCATAACTAGTACAATACACATGTTCGTAATCAATCAAATACCCCCACAAATATCCCACTAAAATGGATTTTATCAACTCCATCACAACTAAACAATACTTGTCCTTAAGCATTCCCAAAAACACAAAAACAAAATAAAGACACAACATGAACACAATAGCCACATACTACAAATCTCAAAACCTCCTTAACCAATGCACAATCATAAGTGGACCAAAATCTAATAGAATCACATGCAATACATAGCACTTGATCAAAGCATATGTTAACCTATTAAATAATCGCATCAACGTCAAAAGACACACTTCTCAACCACTCTCACAAGGATAAATATTCTCAATCACTTAAATCAAAAAACCTTATTATGAAATATCCAAGTTTATTCTTACTTTCTATGTCAAGGATGACAGCCTTTAAGAAAGTAACTCAAACTAATTCCATATTTTTAATTAGGTTGGTAAAACATTTTATTTCCATTTTACTTCTATCAAGAGGAAGCGATCCTCACGAATTGACATGTTTATGATCACCCTTTAATAATTGAAAAAGCATTAAATAACTTTAAATGTGTCTATTCATTATTCCTATGGTGGTTCCATCCTTTACTATTTATTTCATGCAATATACCATAAGATAATCTAATTGCAAAATCAACCTCCAAGAAAGATTTCATAAAAACCCTAACTACAAAATTTACATAGTAAAACTATTGGAGCTTCYTCTCTTGTTCCTTCATTGAAGGGCCTATGTATGAAAAGCTGTCCAAGAATTTTCAGCACACTATTTGTCCATTGTTGTTCTGAAATTCCAGTCTATATTTCTCAGAAAACATACAGCTTAAATTTGTACATTATAGGGCTGGAAAAACAACAAAGAACCACACAAAAACCTGTGGAAAAAACCTCCCCTTGCCGTAAATTCTGCACTGCCTTGTGCTGGAATTTCAGCACTAGTGCAGAAAAAACAACAACGTAGTTTTCTCAATTCTCATCTTTTCCTCCATCCCTTTTCTTCAAAATTCCAGCAAGTCAACAAAACTTACATAACAAAAACAAAAATGATAAAACCAATTAACTTGATGTAGAACATTTTACCCATTTTAATTGTTACAAGCACCTATACCTCAACAACGAGGTTTACATCAAATCTAATTCGTAAAATAAATAAATAATATTTACAATCCCTATACCTCAACTCATGAGGCTTTCTCAAAAGATCTAAAAATCATTCTTCTCAGAGGAATCCATGAAAAAGCACAAAAAGTTTGAAACTAGTAAAGAAACCAACCTTTTTAGTTTTAACCGGAGCCTACTCCGAACATTAAACCTCTACCTCTAATACCACTTGAAGGACCTTATGAAGCTAGAAATCATGCCGCGAAAGCAAAAGTTCAGAATTTAGCCCTTTGTAAGTTGAGTTTAGGAGAAACTTTCTACTTTTTTTCTTTGCAAAACAAAAGGGTTTCTAGAGTTTCTTGCTAGAGATGCCTATTGCTCTTGACTCAACTCTTCGGCCTGAGCTAAAAGAGGTGGCAGCATCAACAGTTCTAAAGGCTGCCCAAATTATATAACTTGCTGAGGATGATTCTTCCTAGTGAGTCTTTGACTTCTTCGCATCAAAATAGCAAGAAGACTCTTCTTCTAATCATATTAGGTATTACTTTACCTACCTTGACTAGGTTTAGTGAGAACCTAGGATGAACTTTTGTTAGAAGGAGAGAGAGTGGTGGCTAGAGAAGGAGCTCAAAGAGTAATGAGGATTCTACCAAGAAAAATTATATATATTAGGGTTAAAGAACAAAAACCTAAAATAATAGAGTCTTGGAATCCGTAACTTCATGGGATTTCGGTGAAGGGATAGACATCCCCAGGGTGATCAAAATCCTCCCAAGACAATGGGAATTTCGAACACCCTAGGTTTCCTCTTGTGAGGTAAAAATTCCTTGTATTTTATGGGCCAAGTCTGGTTCTTCTSCCCTCTAATTTAAGCCCTAAGTCAATTCTTTAATTAATTCTTTTCTTGGATCAACCTAAGTAATTAATTTAATACTCAATCGACTAATTTATTTACCCTAATAAATATGGACTAAATTGAATAAAATAATAACTCTTATTAAAACAATTCATCTGTGAAACTCAGTTGTACAATTAAGTACTTAGCTAATATTGAGCTACCTGGGGATCAAAAGATAAATTATTCATGGCTAGTAAAACGATCAAAATATCCTTACCACCTAGTAGCTATATTTTTTCATTTTAAATGTTCCATTTATCACCATATAGATACACAGACGCGACGAACAACTTTGGAAGAGCATAGTCTTTGACCTACAGGTGAAATGACAAATATTCCCTTCTTGTAACACCCTTCATTAAGAGAGTAATAATATACTAACACTTTTTCAATGACATCTATTCAGAAGTATATGATAAATTGGAATGTCCGATAATCCATGACTAACTCAAATGTCCTTACTCATCACTGGGAGCTACCAAAAGTACACATTCTTAAGTCACATTCCCAGGGCCCTAAATTATTTGATTATCCTTTGGACAATGACAAGGGGTGATTAATTCTTCACAAAATAAAATGCAAAATATCTTGTATCATTCTGTCTTTTAGTTGATTAGATACCATACTCCCAACATACAAGGTTATTGATCTACGCAAAGATCTTGCTACAGTATATCAAAGAATAAAACTCTAGGTTCACCAGACCACCAACTAGTACTCAACTAATAGGATATTCATACACGTAGTAACAGTGATATTCTAGTTTCTATAGGGATAGTACTTTAACAGAAACTAATATCACAGGTCCTATTCTACGTATATCAAAACGCTTATGCAATTGAAGTGATCGAATTGTCCATTGACTATGACAAGTCATTCACCATTAGAATCCATTGCATAATGATCATATCATGATAGAATGCCCAATTCTATCAAAAGAGCAAGAACCAATTTGTTTTGCTGATTAAGTACACATAGTTTATACCTATCTGCGAAGAACGACCCATCATATAAACCATTTACATAATAGCTTGGACCYATTGAAAMAAAATATACAATTTAATACATGTACAAAAACAGAATAGATGAAATTACTCTTTTTATTGCAAATTACAGAAACACATTATCTTTAGGACAGTCAATTCTAACATTAGGAAATAATGAAAATGGAAATAAAAGAATAAAAGGGAAATAAATGAAAAAGAAAATAAAAGAAAAGGGAAAATATTTTTGAATTTTCTGAGGTATAAATAAATAGAAAAGAAAAATCTTTTAGGGTTTTGGGTTTTCTAATTTTTTTTATATGTTAAAATCCATATGGGCCTATGTATTGTGACTTTGCTTCTGGAGAATAGAAGGTAACTTGTAGGTGGAATTTTGGAAAAATCATATGAGCATATGAAAAATTCGATCGATTTTGCCATGGGTGGCCATATGGGCATACGGTAGTTTAGACTACTTTTGGAAAATCCTATGAACACCAAAATTTGACCTACGAAATTTTCCCTCAAAAAATGCAAGGAAGTTAATTATCACTAAATAGGGAAAAATATAAATAAGAAAAGGAAACAAAAAACATGAAAATTATCGGGTTGCCTCCTGAAAAGCAATTTTCTTTAACATCTTTGGCTAGACCTAGTTATGCTCAATTGGAAGTGTATTTTGGCCAAACGAAGTAAATTGATTTAGTTGCGGACGTACTCTCATGTTCAAAAAATGATTTAAGGCAATGGCCATTAACCTTGAATATTTTATGAGAGTCTAAATCTTGAATTTCAATCACATTAGTTGGAGAAATACCACTTCAAAAGGACCATTCCACCTAGATTTCACCTTACTGGGCATGAATTTCAAATGGGAATTGATTAGAAGTACCTTTTGGCCGACTCAAAATTGCTTCCTTTGCAAGAATTTGTCATGGATGAGCGTAGTGCATTCCTTGTAGACCCTTGCATTGTCATAAGCTTCCAACTAAATTTCCTCAAGTTCTTGAAGTTGTAACTTCCTTTCGCTTCCCACTTTTTTAGCATCCATATTGCATCGTTTAACTACCCAAAAAGCACGACTTTCAATCTCAACACGCAAATGACACAACTTTCTAAAAACCAATCTATAGGGTGACATCCCAATAGGGGTTCTATAAGTCGTTCGGTAAGCGCAAAGAGCATCATCTAAGCACATACTCCGATCCTTGCGGTTGGGCTTGATGGTTTTTCTCCAAAATACTCTTTACTTATTGATTAGAAACTTTAGCTTGACCATTTGTTTGAGGATGATAGGTTGTGCCCACTAGATGGTGAATGTCATACTTAATCATCAAAGCTTCCATTATGTGGCGTGCGCCCTGGTGACTTATAATCRCTCAAGGGATTGCAAACTGCAACAACCTTAGCATCATAAGTATGGGTAGCCTTAGCCTCTATCCATTTAGAATCATAATCCACATCAAGCAAGATATACAAGTTATCAAAGGAGTTAGGAAAGGTCCCACAAATTCCATACCCCGTACATAAAATTCGCAAATAAGAATGTGAGTTTTGGGGCATTTCTTTCTTAATAGACAAATTACCAGCCCTTGACATCTTTCACACTTCTTGCAAAATTGGTAAGCATTTTTAAACAAGTTATTTCAATAAAATCCAGAATCTGATACTTTTCTAGCTGTTCTTTTGGGCCCAAAATGACCACGACGTGTAAAAGTGTGACAATGAGTAAGGATGGCATGAGTTTCGTTGTCAAGCACAAATAGATAAATTATCTGATCTACTCCGATTTTCCATGAGTAAGGTTTATCCTAAGCAAAATATCTCGAATCATTTAGAATTTTATTTTGCTRTGCTATACTTAAATCATGTGCCAAGACTCTAGAGACTAAGAAATTTACCATATCAGCAAACCATTGACCTTCATTACCTTGTAAAGCCTGTAGATGCTCATTTGAAATGTTCTAGAGATAGGTAAGGGGTCTTCCTCCGTACCAATCGACTCAAGTGATCGGCTACTCCATTCTCTATACCCTTTCAATCTTTGATTTCCCAATCAGATTCTTGGAGTAAGAGGATCCATCTGATAAGTCTTGGATTGACTCCTTTGCTAAGAGGAACTTGAGGGTAGCATAGTTAGAATAAACAATATATTTTTTACCCTAATAAATAAGATTAAAATTTATTAAATGCCAAAAAACGGCTAGCTGCTATTTCTTAGATGTGGTGTAGTTGCATTGAGCTAAACTCAATGTCCATGAGGCATAATAAATGACATGGCTATTCTTCTCAAGTTTTTGCCCCAAAACTGCCCCAACTGCATGGTTGCTGYTGGCATTACACATTAGCTCAAAAGGAAGGTTCCAGTTTGGAGRTTGAATGATGAGGCGGAGGTGAGTTTGGATTTCAAAACATCAAACGCCTTTTGCAAACATCTTATTGGAGTACTCGTCAAGGGTTGTGCGATTTTGGAGAAGTCTTTGATGGAACGCTTGTAAAACCCTAAATGACCAACAAAATTATGAAGTTCCTTTACATTAGTAGAGTATGGCATTTGAACAATCAAATCAACCTTCGGCTTATCTACTTCAATAACTCTAGAAAACACCAGATGTCCTAGAACTATTCCCTCTTTAACCATAAAATGACATTTTTCATAGTTAGGACAAGATTAGTGTCAATACAACGTTTCAAAACCTTGGATAACTTATCTAAACATTCATTGAGAGAATCATCATAAACTGTAAAATCATCAATAAAAATCTTGATGCAATTTGCAATCAAGTCAGAAAATAAACTCATCATGCATCTTTGAAACGTGCCAAGTGCATTAGAAAAACTAAAAAGCATGCGATGGTATGCAAAAAGTACCATAAGGACAAGTGAAAATGGTCACTTCCTGATCTTTTGGGCTCTACTAATATGGTAATAAGCCAAACATCCATTCAAAAAGCAGAAAAATGACTTGCTTGCTAACCTCTCTAACATTTGGTGAACGAATGGTAAGGGGAAGTAATCTTTTCTTGTTGTTATATTTAACTTCCTAAAGCCTATACATATCCTTCAACCAGTTTGCAATCTAATAGGTATTAATCCAGGTTTCTCATTTTTTACCAATTGGAAACCAATCTTCTTAGGCACAATTTACCCAGGACTTATCCATTAACTATCAGATATAGGGTATATGATACCTAACTCTAGAAATTTCAAGATCTCTTTCATTACAACCTCTTTCATAATGGGGTTAAGCTTCCTATGAAGATCTCTCATAGTTTTAGACTTAGGCTCCAACAATATCCTATGCATGCGAGTTGAAGGACTTACCCCTTTTATATCTGCTAACATCCAACCAATCACTATCTTGCGCTCCCGTAACATTCTTACAAGATTTTCCTCTTGATTTTGGGTGAGATCCTTAGTAATACCACTGGCATGGTCTGACTGYAATACCCRAGATTTTACTTCTTATGAATTTTGTATGGTCATATGATTGTGTGTAACGACTAGGGTTGAAAAATTTTCTATGTGGTTAATAAGTATGGGATTATCATGAAAATCAAATGAGGGTTCTT
>MEJB01000017.1:10391607-10455100 GCA_001752375.1 Rhazya stricta
GGCCTTCCCGTCGCGGAACGCACCGTCGCCTTAGATGATCCGTGCCCAAACGGCACACGGAGATCGCTGACGAAACCAGTCGTACGCGAACGGTACCTAACCGGCTAGACTTCTGGGGTTTTCTCCTCGTCTCTCTTCTCTCTCGATTCTACCCAGGAGATCGGAGTTGCCTGAGCTCGCTGGAGGACCGCACATCTCTGACGTTGCCGAAATTGGTCTTCGCCGCCACTCGTCAGCTCCTATCTTGCTGCGCGTTACCGCTCCTCACTCCGGATCGAACACACTTTCCACCAGCGTAACATCTCGAGGAGGCTCGGCGATGTCTAAGTTGGCGGTCATCTAGACCACTGGGTCGACTGATCACTGCTCTAGACCAAGCTCGCCGACCATTCCTCTCTGCTGTTGTGTTGGATAGGTGTTGTCTGCTCCCATCCAGCTTCTGTTCTTGTTCCGGTCAGTAGGCTTTTGGCCTGAACCGGTAAGGGTCGTCAGGCGCCCAGACGCCTAGACGACCAGGCACCGTGCGCGACCAGGGCTGTTGCTCGAGCGCTGCCTGAGCATATGGTCGGGGCGCAATGCCACTTCCACGACACTTAGAATTTGTTGATTTAAAGGTGAAAATATTGTTATTCGATTTTGGAATTTGATTACTCATATAATTCTGTCCTACAGTGAAATTGTGGGAGAACATATATTAGGTTTAATACCCGATCTAAGAATGAGTTTAGATTGTACAAAGAATGCGTTTTGACTTAAAAATGTGTTGTTTTTGGTATTACCATTATCAATTGTTGAGAGGAGTAAAAAGCTATGAAATAAGTTTTACCTTTAACAATGTGATAGTTTGGTGATATGGGAATTAAGTATGAATTAAAATTAGCAAATGACGTTCATGGAATAAGTGTTAACTATTTAAGCTTGGACAATCATATAAAATGGACTTTCTTTTGTAATCATAATTAGGTCATTTTCGAGCACATTGATATTAAGAGCGATCGAAGGACTCCACTTTGTAATTTAAATAAGAATTTTAACGTAAAGGACTCCAAATAAGTAAATTCTCACATTCTCATTAACGCATATGTATTGTTGTTATAATTAAATTGCTCTTAAGTAAATTGAATGTGTATTGAATCTGAATTCTATGTAAGTAAATCCCTATACCTTCCTACCTTTTTTGTTGAGTGTTATGTGGTGACTGTATTGGACTGTGTTATAAAATGTGTTACGATTGTGTTGAATGATTTTACGTAATATATRTATTTCGTACTGTTATTATGTTGAATGGTGTTAAATCCAGTTTATGTAGTTCATGTCATGGACATGTAGTTATAGTATTCTACATCATTCCTGGCATGAGCCATTCGTACATTTAGAAAAGTGAAGGGTTTAGGAAATAAAATTTGAAAGGAAATGAAATTTTGTAAATGAATTATTATCAAGAAGAAAATGATAAGATTTTGGAAAGGAGTGTAAAGCCTAGCCATGAAAGATTTGAGTGGGAAATGGGGCGTGAGGGAACAGTGCACCTGACCCAACCCTCTTATAGGTTAGGGAGATAAGTAACGTTCACCTCTCAGGAGGTGAAAAGATGAAAGGAACAGTTAAGTGATGTTAATCGTATTGCGGTTCTATCGGTAGGAAATGTGATCGAGTTCCAAAGAATAATGGTCTACTGCAAGCTTAATGGCTAGGTGTTACACTAAGTTAGCTCACGACTCTTATGAAATGGAAAGGTTTTTCAAAGTTCTTACATTTTGAAATGGAAGTTTTATGAAAGTATTTAGAAAATTTTATTGAGAAAGTGAACTATGAATTCATAACATATAGTGCATTTCACATACATTCATGCATGGGATTTGCTTATTGAGCTTTATAGCTCATTCCATTTCCTTCATTCTGTATTTTAGGGTCGCTTGTGGGCAAGCTTTGATACCCGAAGCATTATTTAAATAAATTTGAGTGAATAAGATAAATGGTTTATTAGAGAGTTTTATGTATTGTTTAAGATATTTCTTTATTGATTTAACTATTCATGCTTTAAATTCTTTCAAGTTCCAAAAATTTCAATTTTGCTAAATGTTAAGTTAGTAAAAGATTGTTGGAATACTCTATTTATTTATATTGGACGTCTGTTGGGTTTGAATGCATGTTATTTACGAGTATTGAAAATGTTTGAGATACAAGTGGTAGTTGTTGAAATTACAGAGAAAATTCTGCCGAAATTTTTATAAAACATTTTAGAAAAGTATTCAGATCTTTTTTGTTTTCTACAGTAGTTAATATGATGATGAGTAAGGTCAGTAATACTCTCGGCTTAGGACAGTTCTTAATCTGGGGGTGTTACACTCACTTTCTCCTAAATAAATGCATTTGAGATGTTTAGGTAGAGGTTTCAACTCTAACTTTGGAGCTCGCAAGATAGAAGAGAGAAGTTTCCCATTAGTAGTGGGCAATAGTAATTGAGAAGCTACTAACCTCGAGTGTATTTAACTTGAATAATGAAACTTCATGGATTCTTTGAGTTCCTCATTATCCTCCAATTGTGCATCCTCATCCGTCAACACAAATTCTAATTCATCATCTACCAAATTTTGCTCTACACATGTCTCAACACAAGAGTCAATAGTATTAACATGGTAAACTGCCTCAAAATCGATAGGGTACTTCATGGCATCAAAGATGTTAAACTTAACAACTTCACTATCAAACTATAACATAAAAGTACCCAGACCTACATCAATTTTAGTCTTTGCTATTTTCATGAAAGGTCTACCCAAAATAATAGGAGAAGAAGTGAGGGAACATACATCATCCCTATCAATAATGTAGAAATTAGCAGGAAAGATAAGCTCATTCACTTCAACTAGAACATCCTCAATCATGCCATTGGATAAGAAATTAGATCTATCCACCAATTGATTAATCGTTCTATTTTCCTTAAGAGGTCCTAGGTTCAATTTCTTATACATAGATAATGGCATAACATTAATAGATGCACTAGATCAAGCATGTCCCTTTTTACTTGTTTAGCCTCTATAATGCATGGAATAGTGAATATACCTAGGTCCTTGCACTTTTGGGTAACTTTATTTGGATAACTGTCGATACATTTCCTAAACAAAGATCTTCTCATCATTTTGAATCTTATCTTCTTTGTGCACAAAACTTTTAGGAACTTGGCATACCTAGGCAGTTGGCAAATGACATCAATGAGGGGGATATTAATTTCTACCTTGCGAAAGGGATAGAAAATGGTCTTCTCCATATCTTCTTTCTTCGATTTTGTTAACTGCCATGAAAAGGAGGAGGAATCACTATCTTAGGTGCAATAGAATCTTTACTCACCTTTTTTGAGATATCATCAGTTGATGTGTCCTCCTTTGCACTTCTTTCCTTAGTCGCCTCCTTCTTAGATGAGGTGTTTTGCAACTCCTTTCCATTCCTTAAGATTATTGAACTCACATTCTCTCTTGAGTTGATTAACACTTGAGAAGGTAGTTTCTTGTGATAGGCTTCAAGTCTTTGGATGGAATTTGCAATTTGAGAGATTTGGGTACCCATGTTATGCATGTTTGTCTCAGATTATGGCTTGAATTGATCAATCTCCTTCTTCAATTTTTGATTTTCTTGTTGGAACAATTGAACATTTTTAGCAAAATCCCTTGCAATCTCTTGAAAAGAAGAACTTGGTCTTTCGCTAGGAGGTGGAGGCCTTTCTTAAAGAGGTTATTTATACCCTTGATTTCTATTAACATAATTGAAATTTGGATGAAATCTCTAGCCCAGATTATATGTACTCGAATATGAATCATATTTCCTTTGGGGTTGACTAGGAATTTCTCCTACAACGTTAACTTGTTCATTAGGCTCTTCATAAAGTGTAGGGCATTGATCAATTTAGTGTCCAGTGTGTGCACAAATTCTATAATCTTTCACCTCTTGTAATTGTCCTAGCACTACATCAAGACTTTTCACCATTGTAGTTAGTGCAGATAATTGTTGTTCCATGGGAGAAACACTTACCTCGTTCACCTTTTTACATATCTTGCCTTGTCCCAAATTCTTGAGCATTGGCTACCATGTTAGAGATGAGATTTGTTGCTTCTTCAGGCGTTTTGTTTACTAAGGCTCCTCTACTTGTTGCATCAATCATACTCCTGTCCACAAAAGAAAGACATTCATAGAAATGTTGCAATAATAATTGTTCATGTATCTAATGTTGTGGACAATTGAACATAATTGTTTAAACCTTTCCCGCTACTCATGCAGGAATTCCCCATTATATTGCCTTATCCCACAAATTTCTTTCCTAATATTTGTAGCCCTAGGGGTTGGAAAATGTTTTTCGAAAATAGTCTTTCTAAAGCATCCCATTCATCCATTAATATACCAGAAGTAAATAATGCAACYAGTCTTTAGCCTTATCAACTAAAGAAAAAGGAAAAGCTATGAGTCAGATTTGGTCCTTAGGTATTCCTTGAGGTCGCATGGTGGAGTAAATCACATAAAATTCCTTTAGATGCTTATGTAGATCTTCACCTGCAAAACCATGAAATTTAGGAAGTAAATGAATTAAACCAGATTTTAATTCAAAATTAGTTGTAGGGGTAGGAAAATTTATGCACTGAGGTTGTTGATTCATGTCCGAAGTAGCCCACTCTCGTAGAATCCTTTGCGCTGTCATGGTCGCATCTTCTTGTCTGGTATTCGTTTCTTGAGTAAGAACCACTTCTTAGGTTGTATTCTCCTCTCTATGCTTGAATTCAGAATATGATGAATCTTCAGGCACTTCTACCTTMGAGGTTGAAGTGGGGCTCGTATCACCTCTAGTGTTGCCTTTTTCCTTTGGCTATTTGACTTCTCAATTTTGCATCTAAAGCAACATGTACAAGTGAAAAGCAATAGGTAGAAAAACAACGAAACATAACTACTTAAAATGATATTCCCCAGAAAGATAGAAACGAAACTAAAGTATTTTTAGACATCATATAAAATTTAATTGGGGCACCCAGGATTAGATGAGGCCTAATAACTATACGGAGGTTGTGATGGATTGACCTGCATTTGGAAAGGTAGTTTGGATGGATTTTGCAGTTCCTATTCCAACATTGTTGATTTGCTATCTAGGTTGTGTTAATATAGTGAATTTAATAGTTTTTTAATTTTAGGGAGTGGCTTGTGCTTTAATTTAGAGTTTAATTTGGATAATTTGCAAAAAGTAAAGGGGATGGAGAGGAAAAGGAAAAGCTGAGAGGGCTGGAGCCCTTTTGTTGGTGAATGCATGATTTGAAATTGAAGGTAAATCTCATCGGTCAATTCCCCGCCTATTGGATAAGAAAATTGCAGTTGGTTATATTAAACTTTTGATAAATTTATCTTACTAAAGTTACAACCAGAATTACAATGTTTAATTACGGTTCATGAATGATTTAAGTTTAAACATTTCTGGAACCTCAGCAAGGCTCTAACTAGGGTAGAAAAAAATATTAAATAATTGGAAATACTGGAATTTTAAACATTAGATGATTGGAAATTCTGTAATTCTAGTTTGGAGTTTGATTCAACCAACATGGCATTGCAAATTTGAATAGAAGTTTTTAAACCTGACATAATAGAAGTATTGCAAGCCTTCAGTTTGTTGGTTGATGTTAGTTCTTCTCCTATGCAATTTATTGATTGGTTTGTTATGCCATAATGACTTAAGCTATTCTTATATCAGCTGGTTTTATGGTTTTATTCCTCTAATTCTGCATCAAATTTTAAGAGCTGCAAATCAGGTGGCTCTTATTTAAGTGTACTTAGCAGCTCTTTGTATACACTAAGATTGGCATGATAATTGTGACCTTGCTTTGTGCTGAATTATTGTTCTGCAGTATTATAAGCATTGATATTCTTTAGCGATACCATTTAGTGGAATTCGAAAGAAGTGTGTACACGGATGAAATCAGGATGGTTAAAGATCGTAGGGCCTATATGGTATAAATATTAAAATAATGTAGGAGGAGCCAATTGTTCATAACCTAGAAACGAGTGTTGAATGGCATAGGACTAGTTTCATCCATGTGCAAGAGATGATGATATATGCAAATTACTGTCTGTATATTTTAATGCTTAGATATCATAGATTAATCCGAATTAATTGTTTCACAGAGAATAGATCTCAATTATTTTTCTATTCTTTAGATTAAGTGATAGTTTCATATAGATGGTCAAAGACAATTTGGCTATGCAAGAGGAGCTTTTCCAATTTGTACWGAAGTAATCATCGAAGGATGATTATCTAGCAAATTTATTTCTGGATCAGTGAGATTGCTTAATAATATAAAATCTTTATTTTCCATTTTGACTTAGGAAGTCTAATGTTAGATATGCTGCACCCGTGCAGTCATATTATGGTTGGATAAGAGGATGAGGTAAATGAATACTAGAGCTTAGGTTCATGTGTACTCTTGAACAGAAGTTGACTTGTAGCTAATCCATTTTTGTGTACACAAGTTATCTGAAAGTTTGCTCTCATACCATAGCAACATTACAAGTAAACACAGTGCTTTGGTCTGAGTGATATCATATGTTTCTCGTGTCCTCTTGAATTTGCAGTTCAACTCTTTGAACTTTTCTGACTAAATATTTATCTTTTCCGTTTTTGAATGGTGGGTTGGGCCAAAAGACCACCAACGATTCCAGCTTATTACGCAACTACTTTGAAAGCCCGAATGACTGCACTGAAGAGGAGAGAGAGAAAAGACAAGAAAGAGGCAGCAGATTCAGATAAGAGGCAAGGAGCTTCAAAGAAGTGATCTGCTTTTGCCAATGCATCAACTTAAGCTTCTTTTCACTAGAAACATTAACATGGTCCCCTAGGTTTATTTAATTGTTCTAGGGCTCCCATATCTCTCTTTTCAGAATCCGGAAAGTTTTACCATTCCAAATGAGCCCATTGGAAAGAAAATACAATTTTACTGAATTTTGGATATACGAACAAAATTCTGGTGGACATCTAGTTCTTAAGTTACAAAGATGGGTTCAAAAGGTTAAATTAGTTGGTTGAGATACTCAAAAGTCAAATTTAGAGAAATTGAAATAGAAAAGATTTAGTTCAGATATAAATAAATACAATACGGTACACTTTTATTTCGTTGTATTTTCTTTCATATTTGATTTCTTCATTCCTACCTATATAACTCTCTAGAACCGTCGAAGTAATATGCATGGTACAAAGTCAAATGTCATGATATAAAACTCCTTTGGTTCATCTTATTGGTTTGGCTCACTTGAAAATGGAYACAAGAATTTCAATGAATTTCTAATTGTCTTGTTTTTTGTTAGCCTATCGAAAATTTAAACAAGATATTCATTATTTTGGTTAATCTAGAAGAGAACGTACAATCTTTAAATATTTGAAATTATATTTTATTTTTTATCATTCAATGAGCATCTTGTGTTTCATAAAAGTTGGAGGAAATATAATCCTTACGTAAGGGCCATCCTATCCAACTTCCAAGTATTAAGATACGTTTCAAGGGTGGATGATTCTCATAAGAGATTCCCAATATGTCATAAGATTCTTGTTCTTGAAAATCCACACTTTTGCAAACCTAGAAGACGGAAGGAACCCTAAGATTCCTCCCTGAGGTAAATACTTTTATGCATACCTCTTATGGTTGATCCACACCATACTCTATTGGCGTAAGATGATACACACTAGTTACCAGCCCTCCAGGTGCTACATCAGAGGCACATTGGGAACATAGATAATTGTAACCATATACATATAAAATGATAGCAATAGAATGCCAATCCTCGGGCTTTATTTGTAAAGTCTCTATTCCTTGGTAATGAGAGCCCAAAGATCTATGAATTAGCCCATGCTTGACTAGCCAAGCAGACAAATGACCCTGCATCTTTTTTATCTCKGTTGCATTTCTATGTGTATAAGTTTTTTCATATTTATGATGAAACTTATGAAGATTGGCCTACTCCTTGGTAAAGCAATCCTGTCTAAGTCACTAATTCATGGGAAGATACTGAACTTTTATATTTGGAAAAAAAAAGTAGAAGTTGATGGCGATTGATAAAGAAATCCTCGATCATAATTTTCAGTATTCATACTGCATCCTACATGAAACTTATGATTGGTAGTAAAACATCGATTTGCTTGTTGAGACCTAATTCTATCTTCATAAATTTCTTGAGATATTTTCTTCCGAAATTTTGTTATAGCATCTATAACTGCTTTCAATTTAGGTGGACAGTCTGGCAAATAGACATCCACAGGAATTAGCTTATTGACTCCCCGAATAATATAATAAGAATTGGTATTGAACATACCTTTGGTAATTATACATGCTCCCATATCAATAACATATGTTGATTTAGGCATTTGTTCATATAATCTTACTAAGGAAGGGGCCATTTTTCATTGTTACTGTTCTGGCTGTTAAAATTAGATCCACCTGTCTAGGACTCAATCTTGATACTAGTCTGTAACGATCAAAGTCGAATCATGACCCTATTAGGGAAGCAAATTCAATGAAGCAACAACTGGTACCATAGAGAAGCGGCCATAAACTAGAGAGTCTTGACCAATTTGAAAGATCATTAAGTAGTTGAAATAACTGAATTTTGGGCTATTCGATTAATTAAAGGAACCTCAATAGAATTGATAACCATCTCAATCTTATTTTTTCTTTGTATTATCTGAATATTCAGGAGTTAATACCATTCCAATGCTCCCTTTCGCCATGCATAAACTAAATCAAGAATTAAGATAAGCACAAAAATTAAAGCTTCTATAAATACGGATACACCCAATACATTGAAACTCATTGCCTAGGGATAAAGAAAAACTGTTTCAACATCAAAAACAACAAAAACTAGAGCAAACATATAATAACGTATTCGAAATTGTAACCATGCACCGCCCATTGGTTCTATGCCCGATTCATAACTATAGAGTTTCTCTGGTCCTTTGCTAATCAGGGCTAAAACTCCAGAAATTAAAAAAGCCAAAATAGGAATAAGATTTGATATTATTAGAAATGCCCAAAAATTATCATATTCGTAAAGCAAAAACATAGACGCACTCTTATGAACGTAGAAAATATACCGTATTGCTCGATTTGAATTGTTAAGTCATCCATAACTATTTTGTCAAAATCAAAACAAGAATTCATTTTGATCGAATTGACTAGTTTCCCTTTTTTTTTTACTGTGGGGCATATCTCATTTAAAGATGAAATCCTAATTTTCATTATTCTTTTCCATTATACTTATCACTTTAGATCTATATCTTCTTTATACAGAATGATCCTAGAGGAGGATCCTTTTCACTTGATTTTGATTGAAACACAGAGAAAAAGAGGACTCCCCCTACCTATATCATCCTGCCTTTCACTTGGTCTAGGTAAGGTATACAATGAGCCTATATTGAGTTGAGTTAATAATGACACTTACCAAAGATAATCATTTTTCACCAACTTTTAAGCACAGAAGGTCTTTTCTAGATCCATTGAGGTTTTTAACAGGGTGGTTCGTGTCATGAATTTGACTTCAAAAATTTACTAGCATTATTTATACCAAAGAAAGGGAGTATCAAGAACCCCTTGAGGCAAATTCATATGAAATTCGCCCCTAAGATTATTGGCAAAAGATTGTTTTGTTTATCCGTAATTGGAAAAATATCAATTAGATCTATTGAAGTACCTTTTCAGGTTTATGTTCTATTTTAAAAGCTTGCCATGAGTAAGCTTATGGGAATAATTTTGATTTCGATTAATCAACCCAACAATTCAAAGCAACAAACAATAATGAAAAATTCAATTATAAAATTGAATTTTGTGTATTTGAATTTTCATTAATCATTTAATTTTATTTTTATATTATAGTAATAGTATAGGGCTATACGGACTCGAGTCGTAAACCTTCTCGGTAAAAYAAATCAAAYTGTTTATTATCAAAATGATTTGAACTGTTTCAAAGACCCAATATGCATTTTTTTTTGCATTAGGCTTTTCCATTAACTGATCAAAATATCAGTTAGTTCGCCATATTTTTCTCTTGACATAAAAAAGGATAAGTAGATGGCTCCATGTGCTCTGATTCATTATTTGGGATTTTGATCCAAGAGCATGACCAAAGTCTTCGAAGGGTAGGGTTATTTTGACRTAGGTCTGCCTCTAGCCCAGATCAACCTAAGTTAAATGAAGTCTCTATCGTTCTTATTCCAAAGTAAATGAAATATGAAACTTCAGACACCTTAAAGTTCATAGAATGAAAAGAGATTTTTTTGAGGTCCTTAAACTCATTATGCCTAGCATTGAATAGGCTGGATATTTACCTTATTAATATCTCAAATCCATGATAGGGTCTATTTGACACCTAAATAGGCACCCCAATCGGACCGAACCCTTTGTCAGGCTATTGTTGCCCCAAAGTTATAGGGTAAGACATCGATTAAGATCACAATTTTTGTGATTGGATTGTATGATGGATTGCCCTAAAAAACATTGGCGCGCCTACAAATGAGGTGCTCTACCAACTGAGTTATAGCCCTTATTGCTTGTGATACATATTTTATCTTGGAGATAATTTCTTGTCAAGACAAATCAACATCCTAAATGTTTGATCCGTTTGAATGATATTGCTTAAATTAATATTGCTTAAAATTTGTATGGCTTATAAGTAATATGATATTTATAATCCATACGCGGGGTGAGAACTACATTCTAGCAGTTTTCTCTTGGATTACTACCATTGGTTTCCATTTTTAGCTTTATCAAGGCTCTGTACGATCTAACCTGCAGTTTTCTTTTGCAATTACTGCCATTGGTTTGCATTCAAATTCCAATGCTTTTTTCTTTTTCTTTTGTTTATCGTTTGGATCTTTTTACTACATTCATGTGCAGGTATGTTGGCCGTGTCATTACTATCCTTATTGCAAAACTCCCAAAGTTAGTAACTTGTTTGATTTTCCAAGTGCAACGAAATATAAATGGTTCAAGGATTTTATCTTGGTAATAAATTAACAAAAGTGTGAATTTCAAAATGATTTTCGAAAAATGTTATAAAATTTTAATTCAGGGCATTATATTTCAATTTCTCAATCAAGGACTTGATTTTAAAAAAAAAAAAGTGTCAATTTGCTCATTCCGATTAATTTTCTTCCACACRACTGTCAGAATGTAATTTTTTATTAAAGTTAAAGAAGGGCAATATGGTTAACTCACTTAAACCCATTGTGTATGGGTGGGAATGAAGAAGATCCACCCTCTTCTCCGGCAAAGCTTATCCGAAGATGGTGGAGGCTTGTAGAGATGGTGAAAATATGCCATTGTTGGCATGTCTCAATATCAAGATTGACAGCATATTTCACCAATAACATGTYAGTAATCGAATCCCAAAAGAATAAAGCATGAATGAATGTGAAAAATGTCGGTAATGGAGGACAGAAACCCAACTAAACAAAGAAGAAATGCGAAAAGAGATAATTTTGAATATGAAAAATGAACTGCAACTCAAAGGCCGCCTTAACTATTGTAATTTTTTTCAAAAAAAGAAAGTTAAAACATTTACTAATTGTTGGTGTGTTAAAATTGCCGAACCAAATGGCTATTTGGGTCATGGTGAGCTATGCTTTTCAACATAACGAGGCCTGAATTTTGGCTAGCTAGTCTATCAGTTGACTTTTCATATTCGCAACAACCTCTTTTTTATATATAAAGTCCTTGAGTTAGCTCAAGTAAGCCCTYGGTAAAATGTGCAACTCAAGCGGCTAACAAGATACGACTGGATGTTTGGACATGGTCAGAGAATGTAAAAGTGAGAAGCAAACTAAAAGATGCAAAGAAAATGGAACAAAATAGTCTATCCTAACTCAAGATAGTGTACAACTAAGACAAAAAAAGGTTAAGGTAAATTATAAACAGTTAAACAATAACTAGATTCGGCTAACAGCTACGAAAACTTATAAATAGTTAAGTAAAGATAAATGAACAAATTTCAACTAAGAGACTCGGCAGAACTAACAAAAGATAGCTTTTAAGAACCTCTATGAATAACAAACACAAAACCGAAAGTAAATTTACAATATAGCTGAGGGCACAAACAAAGCAAAATAGTAACTTGGCTAAAGCTAAGAAAACTACAACTAGATAAAGTAAGGAAGCTGGATAAATAAAGCAATTTAATGAAGCTACGCTAATGAAAGCAGTAAGAAAGCATATTAAAGAGTTAAAACAACTTAAGAAATAATGAAATAATTCAAATATCATAAACAAGAAAAACATAGTATCTAGATACATAGCTAAAAAGCTGGAAAAATAAGCARAAAATTTCTCATAAAGCTAGATAAAAATTGCTAAAACATAACCCAAAGATGAAAATGTAGATAATATATTTGATTTCTGGATTTATGGAGGTGTCGTTATCTTCTTTCTTCTTCTCTTATTTATACTTGAGTAAGATGTTCTTGTTGGCTTAGGGTTGAAGGAAGTTGAGACCACTAACTCGTTTTCCCCCTGCACGCCCTTCTTGACCCACGTCCCCTTTCTTCGACCCCAGCAGCATGTTTTTCGGATTCTTTGGCTATGTGATTTTATCCTTTCCAGCTGATAGTCGATTCAACTATTCTTTCTTGCTCAACAGCTAATCCTTGGTTTTGCTTACCTCCTGCTTTTTTAGCTATCTTGATTCTGACCCGCACAACTTCTTAAAGACACTTCGCTGTGTTAGATGTTGCTTCTTCAATAGTTGTTTGCATCAACTATKTTTTAGCRTAACACTGATATATATAATCCTTCTTGCAAGCATTTTGTCGGCTTAGACAAAGCTGAAGTTAGAATTATGTTTAAAAACATATTAGTTGAAAAAACATGAATGTTACCCGAAATGACTTCAAATTTCAAATTTGGACCCTAAATCTAATCAAATTCCCACCCTTACCAGGATCAACCCCTACTCAATAACACTGACGTTATTTGATAAACCTAAAGCTGAATTCTAAAAAAATAAATATTTAAGGTTTAAATATTAAAATCTGAACAACCAAAGTTAAATTATATCACATAAATATGATGAGTGACTTAATTGGTGTTTGATAATTATTTATCATCCAATTCTAGAAATTAAAAAACTTATGTTATTTTTTAAAATAATCCAAGTCAATGTTGTCAGTTATACCACCTGGACAGCTCTGCTTTTTTYAAGTGAGAAATTGGATTTCTTCYCTCACATTTGAATTCCCTAATTTGTTCCCTAACCTCATGGCTGAAACTCATGTTCTTGAAATTGTCATGCCAATTTTCTTTTTATTCTTTTCTTTTTTATTTTTTTATTTTTTATAGATCAAAGTGGTATATCTTATTAAATCATATAGAGATATGGAGAGGCATGTGCCATCCAATTCATTTGGCCGCATAAGGTGCACCCGATTTCACGGAACAAGTGAGTTGGTTTGTTATAGCGCCTATGCTCATATGCAAACCCCACCTYACTAAAATTTCTTTCGCACAAAGTCCCCCAAGTGGTGATATATCGTCTTCCTCCTTTTACAGTTTAATCAAGCACGGTTGCCATGCAATTTGGTTCCACCATCAGCTGGCTCATTTCCATCCTCTCAACTAGGCTTAAACCCYTGGATACAATAAGYAGTTCAAGATGTTCAGGCCCTACTCTATCGTGAACGGCTGTTGCTACAGCCGCGACTATCTCGCTCAAGGCATTTCGGATGAGGCCCCCAATCACCTGCAGTGTTTGCTATAAAAGCYCCATCCACATTCAGCCTGAAATCTCCCCTTACCGGCGGTTGCTGTCGCCCATTTCCCACCTGTTCATTCCCAGCAACTGGCATCTCCACACCTTATGCACTCTTAACTTGGTTAGGAAGTTTTAGTAATGACCTCCTCCCCAGGGATCAGCTTGTCTTCAAACACCCCCTATTTTGTGTCCACCATGTAACTCAAAGCAGCATCGTAATCATCGGCCTTTCTCCTCCAAGTGGCGTCTCCTCGTTTATGAATAAATTCACCAGGAATTCCTTCATGCTTCTCGTGCCAATAAGGGCCTATTTAAAGCTCATCCCAACTTTCCTCCATATGCCTTGGTTTTATGGACATTCAATGAATATGAGCGTGTCTATTTCCTTAGTCCCTCCATATAAAGGGCAGAGAATCTTTTCTATTGTCATCCTCCTGCCCGAGTTCATTCTAGTWGGCAGAATCTTAACGTTTTGCTTCTCGTAGTGAATTCCAGACGGATCCTTTTCTACCATTGGAGCTCGATYGGTWTGGATCCAGCTCCCTACACCTACCCAACAAGTTCATGTCTACTTGATATGTGGAACGGACAGAAAAGACTCCATTACAATTTTAACAGATTAAGTTCGTGTCAAAATTCTCTAGGATGGTAATTATGTACTATATGTAGAATTAAATCATGAAAGAATATAAAAAATTCAAATAATACCTCAAATACAAATAGAAATATATTTGTAATATTCCTAACAATTTTACTTGATTATGTTTGAAAAGTCTAGATTTTTTCTTTAATTAAAAAACATTTTTTATATAAGTTCTCTGCAAGAAATATTTTCAGTTCACTCGTGGCAAACACATTGAACAAATTCAAATTTCACAGTCCAGAATTGCAGGTTTTCCTTTCCAAAATAAAAAGAACTGCAGGTTTCCATATATTTTATATATTTTCCGTCAATATCTTTCTCATTGTGGTTTCCGAAAAAGTATCTTTCACATTGAATGCTGCAGCTAATTATTCTGAAAGCAAAAGGATGCTACAGCTATTAGTTTATCTTATTCTTATCTAATCCATGATTGATAGTACTAGTTGAAAGCATGCATATTTGGAGTTTTAGCAATTGGGCTTCTCTTCTCTTTCTTGGTTTAGCTTTCTTTCTCTTCTACAGATACCCTTCTCTTTCTTCTTCGTCTTCTTCTATGGCTTCTGAAGAAGGACCAAAGTCCATATATGAATTCACTGTCAAGGTACAACTTTTTTCTAATTTTTGTTCTCTTTCATTTATTTTCTTTAATTGTAGTTTTTCTTTAATTTTTTGGTCTAAACTATGTTATGGGTTCTTGTTTTTGGCTAAATCGAATTGCAGGATATTAGAGGAAATGATGTTTCCCTTAGCAGTTACAGTGGCAAGGTTGTTCTTATTGTCAATGTTGCTTCAAAATGGTACTAAACTTTGCTTATTTCTTCTTCGGTTTTGATTCTATCAAAAGATTTTATCTTTCTTTAATCAACTTGATGTCATTTTGAACTTCAATTTGCTGTCTTTGTTCCTGTAATTCCTACTTTTTKGCTTGACATACCTACGAATATTTAACATTGCTGCTCTTTGTGCTTGCTTGATGGACAATATAGTGTTTTGGTTGGTTAGTTGAAGATAAGCATCAATTGTTCTGATGGTGCAACTGTATATAGATGGAATGAGAAACAGATGCCGAGTTCCGAAAATTATTGTCATAGAATTTTTATTTTCCTATCTCTAAGCCTAGAGTCAACATGTAGTAAGTTCATCCAACTAATCTTGTGCTGACACAGTTTGAAAACATTTAAAGGGGGTTTTCATTTTCCCTTTCATGTAATTTATACCCAGCAAAGAAAAGAAAAGAGATAAATTGTTTCAGTTTCTTGCAACATGGACAGAAATGGAGAGAAAAGAACAGTGMGTTAATGAAATATGTATACCAGATTCACCTTTACTAGAGCAATTTTCTTGGAAAAGGTATTTGTGTAAAACATGTAAAACCACTTAAAAAGGTTCCCTTTCTTTTCATTTCTTCCCAACTTCCGAAGGAGAAGTGAGCATGTTTTCTTTTGTATGTAGAAACATGGAGCAGATTAGTTGTTCATTGTATTTTGTGAGGCAACTCTTAAATGAATCCTGAAGACTAAATTAACTGAGAGTGGAACTTCATAGCAGGAACTTTATTATGATGAATACAGTTGGTCCACAGGCATATTATGATGAAGCTTATTTGCTGCTCTTCTTTTTATGTTGGGAGCACCGAAATTAGACCATCAGCAAAACTGGAACTTTTTGTAATATCTTGAAGAGGGAGGATATTTGTTTCTTTTTCCTTTTCTGGGCAGGGGGCAGGGCAGCACTAAAAAAGTGGACAGAATGAACTCAAAATGAATTAAAGAAGGCTATGAATGCCACTTGGACAGTTGTTTTCTTTTATTTTAACAGGAAGGTCTCATGCTAAGGCCTCTGTCATTGACCATTAGACTATTTTGCGTTCTTCTTTCTCCATCCTCATCTTTCTCTCTCTCGATCTTGATGTTAGCAAGGGTGAACAAAGCTAATGCTCCTAGCTAGCTAGACAGGACTCCAAGATTGGAAGTAACCCTGATAAAGGGTTTTASTGAAAATTTTCTCACGGATCCATAGTGAAATTTGTGGTTAACGGATAATCTGCATGCTGTGATGCTACTTAAGTGATTCATGAAAAACTATTGTACAACTTTCATGTTTGTCTTGAATCAAGGCAGTATCTCAGTTGGTGAAACTCTTCTTACTGGACCAATAGTTTTCAGTTTCATAGTCAGTGGGGCTTGCCTATTCCCTTCCCTTTCCCCCCTTGTAATATGCAGGGTTTGACTACAAAGAAATATATCATGTTTTCCTCATGCTTATTGCAGTTGCTAAGTTCTTCAAGAAAACTTTTGTCTATTCAGAATGTAATCAAACATAGCTAATGGGTTCATTCTGCTGCAGTGGCTTAACAGTATCAAACTATAAGGAGCTTAATGTTTTGTATGAAAAGTACAAAGATCAAGGTTAGTCATTTGAGTACTCCTTCAACTTAAGCTATCATAAAGACACTAACTAGTTTGCTTTCAGKTTTTGAAATTTTAGCATTTCCCTGCAATCAATTTGCTTGGCAAGAACCTGGAACTAACGAGGAGATTCAGGAAACAGTATGCACTAGGTTTAAAGCTGAATTTCCAATATTTGATAAGGTAATGTCTTCAGAAAATATTGAATTTGACATTTTACAGCTTAAAGTCTCAAAATTGTAAATCATACTGAATTTAAGTGAAAAAAGCTCTCTTGTGGGTAGGAAAATTAGTACTGATAAAAATGAGTTTCAGCATATTGCTGCTGAACAATCTATTTGCACTATGGTAACTCTGCTTCTTCATTCTTTCTGATTATTTGAGAACGTAGCTATATTGATCTTTCACCAAATTCTCATCTTTTAATACTTAAAAACTTGACTCTGGCTGATTACATCATAAAAATGTATGACTTTTAATGCTGCAAATAAGGCAACTCAAAACAAAACATGTTAACTTTTCTCTTCTGATGGAAACAGTCTTCCAAAGTTCTGAGTTATGTATCTATCCTTATTTGTGCTTTCCATAGTTGTAATCTGCTGAAGATTTATTCAACAATTGTCCTAGTGTTTCAATATACTGAATTCTTGAAAGGGGAAAACCAACCAAGCTTTTAACTTTTTCTTTCATGCTGCAGATTGACGTTAATGGAAAGAATGCAGATCCTCTCTATAAGTTCTTAAAATCAGAAAAAGGTGGTCTGATCACTGATGCCATCAAATGGAACTTCACAAAGTTTTTAGTAAACAAAGAAGGAAAAGTTGTGGAGCGATATGCTCCAAGGACCTCACCTCTTCAAATCGAGGTAGTCTTAACAGAAAATTGTCTCGTTTCATGTCTGTTCTCCCTAACCCTGAAACTAATGGGAAGCCAGGATGGACAGTAGGGGAGCACCTGAAACAACTTGCCTATTAATAATTCAGTGTCTAACATCTTATTTGTCTCCTGGTTTTATTTTGCAGAAAGACATACAAAACCTGCTCGCTTCTTCTTGAATATTCAGGTTTTGCTCCTCCTTTTCTTCTATGCCACCTAACCTTCTCTGATCTAATTTCCATTGACCATTTTTGGCTTAACTGGAAAAATGATTTTATACTTAAACGTTAAGCAGCAACTACTTTTAAGGGGAATATTCCAACTAGTATATTTAATTTTGAGAAGGAAACTGAACATTATTTGATTAATGTCCAAAACCTAATAACATTTGATTCTCCAAGGTGATCTCCTGAAGATTCTGACTTGTTTATGGACCTTCTATTGCAATATTATAACACTTTTAGGCTGCATCACTTGGCATACTGAATAAAATGCTCCCTCCCACTTGTGTATTAGTGTATGCTATGTTCTTAATCAATTTCATTAGTCTTACACCTACTATAGACTTGTTGTTTTCTATTCCCTGACTCCAATGTTCTCCAAAGCTTAAAATAAGCTACTTTCATTCCGTTTTTAAAGCCAAAAGCTGCTTTTAGTTGTTCTCCGTTGTTTTTCTAAATAGCTCTTAGCTTAATAAAGCTGAAAAAATGGCTGCTTTGGAGAAGCAACCTGGATATACTTTCTCAAAACAGTTTTTACTTGGTGCGATTGGAAATAAAAATATTATATTAATTTTCAAGACAGCTTTTTTCAACAATACTTATTTAAATAAAAATTAAAATGAAAAAGATAACAAGCTTTGGAGAACGGGCCGGGCCCTAAGTTGATTTGCTGTACCTTTTTCTTTTTCTTTTTTTTTTTTATGGTCCTTAAATAGCAAAGCTGCTGATTAATTATCAAAGATTTGGGCTGTATCGTTGCATCTGTAAACTGCCAACTGTTATTTTCATGTCCCCTAGTTATTGGTCAGCATTGAGGTCATATTATTGGTGTTTCCAGTAGCCTGAGAAAAATTCACATATTTAATGAGGCGGTTGAATAATTTTTGGTTATGCCTTCTAGATTGTTCTATATCTGACACGTGAATAACTAGTATTTCTTGACGTACGGAAGGGGAAAGAAATCTCTCCAGAATTTGCATTCAAATTGTTAAACAATCATGGATCAGGATCTAAACATGGTCGTGTAAAGATTTCTTGATTCATTTTGATACATATACACTAACTTGTATATGAATCTAGTTCAATCTATTACCACTTATAGTACACTTTCTATCTGAACTACAAAAGATTGATATATTTAACTGTTTTAACATTGCAGGAGACAAAGCTGGGATTTTATGTAGCAGAATTCGGTGGCTTGCATTCATGCCCTGTTCCATAATATTGTGCTACTTCGGCTAGTGTCCCTTGTTCTCTGTCTTTTCTTTCACTCCAGCTTGTAAATCTCTTTAAATTTCTCGTTCAGTGATCATGCAAAGAGTAACTCAAGTTGAATAATGTTCTAATGAATTTGGCAATAAAAGGGTGGAATCATTATTACCTTTTGCTCCAGTTTATGCATTTCTATGTTTTTCTCCCTTTTTCCTTTTTTTTTTTTTTTTTTTGGGTTACATTGGGAGGACCAGCAGCTTGGCTGAATTGTTTCTTGGCCTCTATTACAGATAGAACTCTATCCTGAATAATCTTAGATTCAAAATGAACTTCTGGAAGGTTAAAGTCGGCTTCAAAGAGCTGCATGTCCTGCCACCGCCATAATTGGTTCGACATTTCTCTGAACAAAATGGTCCGCTTGGCTTGGCTGTTGGGAGTTCGACGACTGTCTGCAATATTAGTCTACTGCTTAAATGATTACGAAGAAATTAGATTACGAAGAAATTAGGTAGTTGACGCTGTGTTTATTACAGAGCCCATGGGCAATCACGGACAGTATGAAGGGTGGTCCGGTATCGTCCTTCCTGTTGCAAATACTACACCTTAGGTTTATAAAGATTTCATGAATACTAAAAAATCACAAAGAAGGATTAATAAAAAAAAACTTCACCATTTGTACATATCGAATTTTGTGAAATGAATACAGAAAATCAATTTTAAGAATCTCTTAAATGTTTTTGCTATTCTAGATGCTCATCATCTAATATCAAATCATGAATATTCAAGAATCATTAGAAGAGCTCTTTGGAAGATTGTTATAATGTTTTGCTCCTTATGCAATGAATTAGTCATCGGTGTAATTCCAGCTTTTATACTCTTGATAGCTAATTGATACAGGATGAATTAATTCAAATCGCTAATATTCGTTGTTTCTTCTCTTTTGTATTCTGAGCCATACACCAGTCATCATACAACTATTCAACGTAATAAACTCTAATCTGCCTAAAGAGAGCATTCCTCTAATTGTGATACCAAAAAAAATTGAGAATAATCAAGAAAAAAGTCATGGTACTTGTATATATCGATTTTGGAAGATGTACATAATGAATTAGCTATAAGAATCTTTCAAGTGTTTTTGCCATTCTAGAAACTTATCTCCTATGTCAAATCAAGGATATTGAAGTATCACCACTTGAACTCTGTAGAAGATTAACAATCTTCTATTTTGTTGCACGAGGTATCCTAGAGGCCCAATTGTGATAGGCATATAAAGTGCTGGCCAAATTAATTTCTTCATACAATCTTTTTATTTCTTAAACAGCAAATTGAATTAATCATCAAAATAATCCCAGCTTTTATACTCTTGAGAGCTAACTCATCAAATACAAGCTATATCAAGTCATTCGTTACAAGAAAAGTCAAATCAGCGATCAAGATTAGCCTATCATTTCGTTGCTAAATTACGACCAACATTGATACGGTCGCATATATGTGACCGACTTGTGACCATTATTCCTCATGGTAGCTAAATTGTGCCTGGCGAAATGATAGTCGCATATTTGTTGCTAATTGCAACTCAATAGCAACCGATTGGCGACCACTTCACAATTATATAATTATTTTTTAAATTTCTTTATATTATCAAAAGGTGGTAGAAAATCCATCGCCAATTATTCTGAGCCGTACACATTTCATCATACAACTATTCAGCATAACAATCCTTCTAACAGCCTAGAGAGAGCATTCCTCCAATATGAATATTAGAAAATAATTGTGAACAATCAAGAAAAACTCATAGTACTTGTTTATATCAACTTTGCGAGATGTACAAAATGAATCAATTACAAGAATCYCTTGAGTGTTTTTGCATTTTTAGAAACTCATCGCTGATATCAAATCAAGGATACTCAAGAGTCACTACTAGAGCTCTTTGAAGATTTTCAGAATTTCTCCATTTCTTACACTACAAATTAATCATCAAAGTAATTCCAAACTTTATACTCTTGACAACTAACTGATCAAACACAAGCTATATGAAGTCGTTGATTTCCTTGTATATTTGCCTTTTTATTATGAGCCATACACCAGTCATCGTACAACTATTCAAATAACAAACTCCTAACTGCCCAAGAGGGAGCATTCCTTTGATCATGAGAACCAAAAGTAATTGAGAATAATCAAGWAGAACCTCATAGTACTTGTATATATCAATTTTTTTTGCAAATGTATACAATGAATAAGTTACAAGAATCCCTCAAGTGTTTTTTCTATTCTACAAACTCACCACATATATTAAATCAAGGATATTCGAGAATCACTACAAGAGCTCTTTGGAGGATTGTTATAATTTCCCTGTTTCTTGGCATCAAATTTTTTCATTARAGTAATTTCAGCTTTTATACCATTGATAGCTAAAACTGATTCACAAACTAATTCAAGTCGTTGATATACCTTGTTTATTTTCATTTTTATTTTGAGCCATACACCTGTCAACATATAACTATTCATCATAAAATACTTCTAKTGCCCAGGGAGTGCACTCCTCTTATCATGAATGCTAGACAATAATTGAGATTAATCAAGAAAAACCTCATAGTAAGTATATATCAATTTTGCAAAATGTACACAATGAATTAGTTACAAAAATCTCTCAAGTGTTTTTGTTACTCTAGAAACTCATCTGTTATATCAAATCAAGGATATTCATGAATCCCCTCAAGTATTTAGTGACAAAATTTTCTGTTTTACTGCACAAGGTATCATGGGGGCCCAACTGTGGTAAGCTTCTTGCAGCACACACCAAGCCAAGACTATTGCTGCTCGCAACGGTCGGCCCTATGCAGGGGTAAAGTGCTAACCNGCACACACCAAGCCAAGACTATTGCTGCTCGCAACGGTCGGCCCTATGCAGGGGTAAAGTGCTAACCACACAGGTTTCTCCATATATATATATATATTTTTTTTTGTTTCTTAAGCAACGAATTGAATTAATCGTGAGAGTAATCCAAACTTTTATACTCTTGACAGCTAAGAGATCAAACATAAGCAATATCAAGTCTTTTGGCAACTAACTGGTCAAACATAAGCAATATCAAGTCGTTGATTTGCCTTGTTTATTTTGCTTTTTAATCTGAGCCATATACCTGTAGTCATACAACTATTCAACATAACAAACTCCAAAGTGCATGGAGAGAGCATTCCTCTCATCATGGATACCATAAAATAATTAAGAATAATCAAGAAAAACCTCATAATACTTGTATATAATGATTTTGCAAAATATATACAATGAATCAGGTACAAGAATCTCTCCAGTGTTTTTGCTATTCAGKAAACTCATCGCCTATATCACATCGTGGATTTTCAAGAATCACTACACGAGCTCTTTGGAGGATTGTTGCAATCTTCTTTGTTTCATATGAATTGAATTAATCGTGAGAGTAATCCAAACTTTTATACTCTTGACAGCTAACAGATCAAACAGAAACTAATTCAAGTCATTGATTTTCCTTGTTTCTTTACTTGTTTCTTTCTGAGTCATACACATGTCATCATACAACTACTCAGCATAATAATCTCCTAACTGTCTAGAGAGAGCATTCATCTAATCATGAATACCAGAAAATAATCGAGAATAATAAAGAAAACCTCATAGTATTTGTATATATCAATTTTGCAAGATGTATACAATGAATTAGTTAGAAGATTCTCAAAGGTGTTTTTGCTATTGTAGAAACTCATTGCGTATATCAAATCAAGGACTTTGAAGAACCATTACTAGACGATCTTTGCAGGATTGTTACAGTTAATCTGTTTCTACACCACAAATTAATTGTTAGAGTAGTTCAAGCTTTTATACTCTTGAGAGCTAACTCATCAAATAAGTTCGCCATCAATCAATAGCATATTATTGGCAATAGCTGGTTACTGCTAAAATATCATGACTCGTGGCATTTTGCCTTGTGTTGTTGTGTTTTGTGTGGAGTATACTGTAGTCTCATAAGAACTATTCAGGATAACGAGTGCATGGAGGAGCATGTCCTCTCGGAGAGATACCAGTAAAGAATATTAAGAATAATAGAAAAAAAACTCATATACTTGGTTAATAATGATTTTGCAAAATAATATACATGATCAGGTACAAGGGAATCTCTCCAGTGTTATTTGCTTTTCGGGAGAAAACTCCCATCGCTATATCACATGTGGGATTTTCAGATCACTACACGAGCTCTTTGGAGGATGTTAGAATTTCTTTTGGTTTCTTACGCAACGCAATAACATCAAGTGATTCCAACTTTCATTATTCTGATACTACTAGTGATCACACAAGTATAATTCAAGTCGTTGATCGTCACCGTTGATTATTTCACTTTTGATTCTGACAAATACACCTCGTCATCCAGTTTCAATCTACTCAGCATAACAAACTACCTAGCTAACCAAAGCAAGCATTCTTCTTGATCATGGGATTAGAAACATTGAGGAAAATCATTTCATTAGGTACATACATTACTATATATTCTATATTATAATATAATATATATATCAATTTATAAATCAAGTATTTTTTCTAGTCTAGAAACTCTTCACCTCTCTCAAATCAATTGATTATTCATGAATCACTTCAGAGCTCTTTGGAGGATTCTTATAATTTCTTTGTTTATTAGGCAACGAATTAATTATTAGAGCAGATCAGCTTTTATACTCTTGATAGCAAATTGATCCAACACAAGCTATATCAATTCGTTGACTTGTCTTGTTTATTTTCCTTTTTATTTTAAGCCATACACTTTAGATTGTACAAATACTCAGCATAACAAACCCCTAATCGCTTAGAGAGTGCATTTCTCTAATCATGAATACTAGAAAATAATGAAGAATAATCAAGAAAGATTTCACATTACTTGTATATATTGAGTTTGCAAAATGTATACAATGAATTAGTTATTAGAATCTTCCAAATGTTTTTGCTAATCTAGAAACTCATCGCCTATATCAAATCACGGATGTTCAAGATTCACAACAAGAGCTCTATGGAGGTGTTACAATTTCTTTGTTTCTTATACAACGAATTAATCATTAGAGTAATTCTAGCTCTTATACTCTTGACAGCTAAAGGATCGAGCACAAGCTAATTTAAGCCGTTGATTTGCCTTGTTTATTTTCCTTTTTATTCTGAGGTATATACTTGTCATCATATGGTTATTCAATATGACAAACTCCTAATAGCCCAGTGATAACATTCCTCTAATCATAAATACCAAAAAATAATTGACAATTCAAGAAACGCCTCATATTACTTGTATATATCGATTTTGCAAAATGCATACAATGAACCAGTTACTARAATATCTCAAGTGTTTTAGCTAATATAGAAACTCATCATCTATATTAAATCAAGGATATTCAAGGATCCTTACAAGAGCTCTTTGGAGGATTGTTACTATTTAATTCTTTCTTACCCGACGAATTAACTATTAGAGTAATTTCAACTTTTATACTCTTGACAGGTAAATGATCGAGTACAAGCTAATTCAAGTCGTTGATTTTCCTTGTTTATTTCCCTTTTTATTCTGAGTCATACAGATGTCATCATATAACTATTCAGCATTAAAAAACTCCTAATTCCCCAAGTAGAGCATTCTTACGATCATGAATATCAAAAAAATAATTGAGAATATTAAGAAATACCTTATAGTACTTGTATATATAGATTTTGCAAAAATTTACACAATCAATCRGTTACYAGAATCTCTGAAGTTTTTTTGCTATTCTGGAAACTTATCACCTATATCAAGTCAAGGATATTCAAGAATCACTGCAAGAGCTCTTTGAAGGATTGTTAGAATTTCTTTGTTTCTTACGCAATGAATTAATCATTAGAGTAATTTCAACTTTTATGCTCTTGATAACTAACTGACCGAACATAAGCTAATCGAAGTTATTGATTTTCCTTGTTTATTTCCCTTTTTAGTCTAAGCCATACACATGTCATCATATAACTATGCAGCACAACAAATTTCTAACTTTCCRAGGGATCATGAATATCGGAAAATGATTGACAATAATCAAGAAAAATYTTAAAGTACTTGTATATATCGATTTTGCAAAATGTATACAATGAATAAGTTACAAGAATCTCTCAAGTTTTTTTGTTTGTTCTAGAAACTCGTCATCTATATCAAATCAAGGATATTCTAGAATCACTACAAAAGCACTTTGGAGGATTGTTGCAATCTTCTTTGTTTCATATGCAAYGAATTAATTATCAGAGTAATTCATGCTTTTATACTCTTGACAGCTAATTAATCCAACACAAGTTGTATCATGTAGTTGATTTGCCTTGTTTATCCCTATTTATTCTGAGCCATACACATGTCATCGTACAACTATTCAGCATAACAAACTCCTAACCGATCACGAAGAGCATTTCTCTGACCATGAATACCAGATAATACTTGAGCAAGAATTTTACCCAGACCCTCGGAGGCTAGGACAAATAAGTTACTAGGTAACATGAAAGGACGCCAGATTATTGAACTTCAGTTAAGGTTTGTGGATGCATGGAGAGCTGGGTCGGTCATGTATGCTTCGGAGGTGGACCGATCCTTCCTATCCTCGAACGGTGGTTCAGTATCTGGAACAAAATCTTACTCTGATCATAGCACAGTGATTAAAATCCAGTCGAAGAGTTAGGTATGTTCTGTGAGGTCTTCTACACGCAACTTTCAACGATCCAGATTGACCTTTCTACATTTCTATATCGTGGAAAATGTGATTGAAAATTTGGTACGGTAATTTATTCTTATCATTATTTAAGTAATTGATGTCGATACTCTGCCCATAGGTCACTATCAAATTGAGATTTTCTTTAATAAAATAGTGATAATACCACGTCACAATTATGGCTAACTCACTAGACTATCACGTTTCCATGTTAAGATTTACTAATTGAAATAAATTCCTTTTAACATATTGAAAATCAGCAATTAAGTTTTTCAAGATCGTCATTACSAGAAAGCTCATGAATAAAAAAGAATTACAGCTCTGAGCCTTCAAATACTAATTCCTTCTCAGTTGCTTTAGAAGATATTGGATATATGCCTAAGAACTCGAACATCAAAGAGCATAATAACAGAAGGAAGAGACATTTCTTTCTGTCATCAATATGGGGAGGCTTATGAGAGATCGAAACCATCTATTCACCCAGATTCCCCAATTTGCACTACTTTGGTTCACTAATAGCTCTACCAGATATGCCAGCATTTGCCAAAGAATGTGCTACTGATTTCCACTCCTTGAGCTAACGCATTATCATTCATGAAATTGGGGTTCAAACTCTGCTTCCCCTTTTCTGCAAGTATATCAAATCATATGCTACTGATCTCCAATCACAGGGTAGAAAGGTGTGCTACCCATAAGAAGTGATGCGAGGGGATCTATAAGCACTATCACATTAAAAAGAATAAATCAAGGGCTTGATGCGGATCAGTTCAACAAGAAAATGAATTGATCTGCTGGTAGCAACTTTGCCCCAGTTACCTAATAAGTTTTAGAGGTTTTCAATTGTTATTGAAGCTCCACTGGAGCTCTTTTGCTACTGCAGAAGACATAACAGGGTACTCAAAATGTAAAACATGATCAAAGATGACATGAAAAAGTAGCAAAAAGGAATTTCATTCATCAAACCACATATATTCGATGCACTGGTTAAATCACCACAGTGCATACTCTCACACCCGTATTCTTGTTTTGTCATTATTCCACTAGTCTCACTTTATTTCTACTTCTAATATAGATGCCACGGACCTATCATTGACAAATTCCGTTATGGTAGTCTCCAGGTAAAGAATGAAAGAACCGGCGCCTGAAGGCAATGGTCCTCCCAAAGGATAACTTTGGGAATCACCACTCATTGAAGATTGCTCGGTTAAGTTTCTCATGGTGAATCTTGGTCATCCATTTCCCCCAGTTGATGCAGCTACACATCTGATAGCTTCTAGCTGCACAATCTAACAGTGCACGCCACAGCCTGCGCCCAATACTTGAGCCTTGCTTTGACGTCTTCAGGATCATCACCTATAGAAAGTATAAGGTTAACTAGGTTATTAGATTGCAGATTTAAGTGAATATTCAAATTTAAAAAACTTCACAAATTTGGAAAGCAGACGAAACTAAGTATTTTTTGGACTCGAGTCTGGGAATCTCATGTTTAAGAGTTTGACACAAGAAAAGCTTATTACATCTTCAAGTTGTTCATAAAACTTGACAAAGGTTAACCTTTTCCTATTCTTGGCTGATCATCAACCTAGATGCCCCAAGCCAAATCGAATGCTAAACASTATCACCAAATTGAGGAAAAGCTATATGCCCCTTTATACCAAAAAAAGGAGGTATCAAATACCAAATTTCAAAACTATTACATGCCAGCAAAAATATCATCCCCAAAATTCTGTGGATACATAGGTCATGTGAAAATTGCTTAAATCCACCTCTGAAATCAAAAAGAATCTTAAATCATATCCGTTGGTGAAATGCATTTGTGGAAGCATTACCACAAAAAGTACGAAATCATAATCGGAAATCAAGAAAACCATTTGGAAAGCCGCCTCGAGGAGAGGCCAAAAGAAGTAAAAATCAAAACTTTATACATATCAATCAGTATGAATAAGAAACATCCTAAGAAATCTGCTAACTTCGCAAGAAAATTAAGGATCTGTAGATTGCGCAAATCATTTACCAGGACTCGAGATCTTCCAATTGGCAATAGGACTTGACCCTGAAGCAGAAGAAGTATCAGACAAAGACTCTGGTGTCTTCTGTTGCTCATCAAGATACTTCTGGCTCATGGAATAGCAAAGCTCAAGAGCAGGCAAAGTATTGCAAAGCTCAGGAATTTCCTCATAGCTGAACCCGAACCCCAAATCTAAACACCCTTTAAGCTCCTCCAAATCATCATCAGTCAAGCTTTTTGTCCTCCTTAATTCATCCTCCACATACCCTTCAAGAAAGACATGATTTTCCTTCTTGTTCTTGTTTTTCAACCACAGATCATCAAACTTCAATGGTGAATTGCTACCATTTCTTGCTGAAGCTTCTGGGGTTTGCACAACGTCTGAGGCTGAAGCTTCGTCATTTGAAGAACTTCCATCAGATTTGAATCTCGAGTCTTTTTCCGCTGAAAAAATCCCCATTCTCCTCTCTTCAGCTTTTCTCCTGTGTTTTTCTCTCCAAAAGTACAGCTTTGTGGGAGACTGGTTGGCTTTTAAAGGATTCCGGGAAACGGCCAGCTATTGATGGGTGTATGTCATACATGCATGTGTGCCATTCTCACGAATCATCATGCTGATGCATGCATGAACAGAGTACATGCATTTATATCATTTTATGGAAAGAAAAAATATTTTAATAAACAACCCTCATTTAAAATTATTCACTTTTTTTATAAACAAAAGAAGTAGACCATAGAATATGCCAATATCATTGTCCGTAAAGACAAAGGATTTATTTTGATATAGGAAATCAAAGGAAAACCGATAAAGATCAGGATTATTTAATAATATAATTTGAAAATTTTTTAATACTTTAATTATTTCTAAAATCATTTTTGAGTGAACCAATATCACTTAATACATTTATACGAATGAATCTAATAACTTTTTATGCATTAGACTCGTGAATATTTAAAAAATTATAAATTAAAAGTAAAAAATTGATAAAATTGTAGAAATAAGTATATTCAAAGTTTTGTTGGATGAGTTATTAAATGCTCCAACTAAATCTCTATTCAAATTGAGACAATATTACAAATAATTTTTTAAAATGTTTAAAAATTCAGCTGTTTATCTTACTTGAGACCCTAAATTTTAATAATCAGGCTTTAATCCATGTCTAACATCATAAGCAACAAATCTATATCTCATTCTAAAATTATATAATATAATATCGATTTTATGGCAACTTCATCAATATGTTATATATTGATACATATTAAGAACAATATCATGTAGAGATGTATTTTTAGGTATCTTTCATAATGAGCTCCTTTTAATATTATTCAGACTTTGCGTTACTTTGGTAGCTATAAATTTTTGAGATTTTCGTTTACCTATTTTTGCTTAAAGAGTTCCTTTTTCCTTTTTTTTTAATTCTTTAAAGGTTGAATATATTCTTTCAAGATTATAAGTTAAATTCTTATCTGCAGAGAACGTTAACAGTCGAGGTTAATTTATCTTCTTTTTTTCGTTTTTCCTTTTACTTTTTCATGCAATTAGAGCTTAAGAGGTCAGGTGATCTTCACTTGCAAATATGTTGCATGCACCTTAAATAGATAATTGAAGTCCTAGTAACTCAATTAATCAAAGKATAAAATAATATTCTTTGATTTTTAAGATTATTAAAATTTTAAATTTTATCCCTTATATTTAAAAATAAGGATAAAAATTCATACTCTTAACGTATTCAGAAAAGTATTARGATTTGACATTCCCTTAAATATTATTTTTGTCAAGTTTTATTTATATTAAAGTATTTTATCAATTGCGATCCCAAACTCTTTTCTTATATATATTTTGTCATACCAATCAAACCGTGGCTGGAGATTTTATCGTAAAACGCATTTATCTGAATTTAATTAAAAATTTACATTTTCCTTATGAAATATTGAGAGGAAGAAGGAAAGCCAGGTGCTGACTATATGGATCACTCAATTTTGTTCTCTTTTGCTTCCGTAACTGTAAAGCAAGAAACGTAAGAATCGTGTTTGATTTCGACGCCTTAGACACAATTTTAGAAAAGTTCATTGGAGACGTGGTTCATGGGAGACATAAAAGAACTTGTGAATGCTTCAAGAGATACAAATGGAAGAGAATAAGGCAAATTAACTTCAAATTTTCTACAAAGTAAGGCTCCATTTGGATAATTGTTAAAATAAAGTTTTAATTTAATTTACGATATGTTGTTAAAAAGTTAAGTGAAGAGGACAGAAAATTTTGATAAAGAGTGATAGTTTAAGAGTTATCTCTTGACAATTAAATTTTGAAAATTCTTTGGAAAAAGAATTGACTTAAATTTTAAGTCACTCAACAAAATGAACTCTTAATTGGCTTCATTTCAAATGGAGTCTAAATCTCAAGGGCCAATTTGGTATTTAGGGTTTCATGTGCATGGTTATATCTTGGGTTAATATGATAATAATAACTTAGGAAATGTTCCTAGAATATAAAGCTATCTAATTGTATATAATAGAAAATGCATTGGTCATAGAATTTTAAGGTAAAGATGGCGAGTTTGAAACCAATTTTACAGAAATGGACAACCTATAGTGTTTGGAGTATTACTCTCTCAATACTTCGTGTTTCTTAATGGATTTGGTGCCAAAATATTGTTAGGATAATAAGATTTACAACCACGTAAATATTAAGCCTAAAGAGGAAGATGCTATCAAGAAAAGTTTAATAGCCTTTAGTAATAGGGAAGCTGTCCCAATAAGTAGTTTACAATTTTTTTTTTTTTTTGGTAAAACTATCGATTACCAATAGTTAACTTGCAAAATGACACGAAAAGGCATTGCATAATATAATTATTATTTTACAAATGGTGAATAATTTAATTTAGTTGGTTAAATATTATTATAAATTAATATTTTGTCAAATTTAATTATTTTAAATTAATATATATATAAAGTTTAAATATTTTAAATATGAGGGAGAGACTAGAACAAAAAACTAGTTAAATGAGGTTTTGTAAGAATTAGGATTAAGGCATGAATTTAGATTAGTCAAACTAGTTAAAAGTAGTTACAACAGTTTTTGGAAAAATCTTATTTTATGATTTTTTTTCTAAAAGCAATTAAAAATACTTTTCGAAATGACAAATAAGTGTTATCAAATGCTTGTAAAGCTACTTTTAACCCCACAAAATATTGCGACGGTTGAGGAAAGCAACTCTAAAACTACCCTAACTATATAATGTTTCTTTTCATCACACTCTAAAAAAGAGTTTCTTAATAAAATAATTAGATAAATGTATTTTTGTGGTGAGAGCCCATTGCTCCTTATAAACAGTAAACACCATAAAATAATAWTTGMTGCATGCATGATGATAATCATGATCAGAACATGCATATACATGACATAAACCATCAAGATGCCACTTGGAAGGTAAGAAGTGGTTAGGCTTACTAGAAGACGATACCCTCCCAACAACCCACGTGGCCAGTCTCAATCACTTCAATAATTGAGAGGAAAAAAACACTGGTCAGCATTTTGTTGTGTGAGAAGGATGTACATAACTAATTTGTTAATAAAATTATTTCAAAAATTCTATTTACCTCAATAATTGAAATGCGAGAATTTTTATTAAATCTTCAAGATTACTTCCATTCCTAGTCTGCAAGATTTCCAAACACAATTCAAGATACCTAAATTACTATATTATTTTTGTCATTTTATGATATTTATGAATAATTTTTTAATTGTAAAATAAGAACAAAGAAAGGAATACTTGTATTCAATATTTTTTAGATTATAAAAAAATATATACTGTTCAAAAGACACCTAACAACTTACCCAAAGYCTTCAATAAGTTGTAAGGGCCAAACCAACTGCAGCCCTAATGTGTAAAACTGAATAACCCAAAAAGAGAAAAAAAAAAAAAAGAAAATGGGAAACCCAGAGACAGAACTAGGGCTTGGATGTCTTCAGCATTCTAGCGACTTAATCTCGCAATGGCCATATTGGGCCTTTAGATTTGCATCTTATTCACACAGTGGGCGGGCAGGCCATTGAGCTCTGGTGCATCTGGCTACAGTGGGTGCTCTGTAACGGGTTGCATATGAATCATCAAATTTGTGATATGATGAACTGCAAAGCTCAAAAGAACTGTCTAAGAAGGCTGCTGGCCATTTCTTCCTTTTATGCTGTTCAATTAATTAACTCTATTTGGTGATTATTCCTTGCTAATTCCAATCGTGTCACGTGTTCTAGATATACATTTCGCATCGAATGTAGCTACAATTTGTTGAAAATTTGAAATTGAGATTTGAACCAGCTATGAGTTTGATTTTGAGTAAATTGTAGGAGAAATTGAGCGGGAGAAGAAATATAGAACAAGCATGAAAGAAAGTAAGAAAAAAAAAAAAACCAAAAACAAAGCAAAATAAAATGAATGAATCTGAGGCGTGTCGATCACTTTTCTTAAAGTATTTATTGCTCCCCAGTACTTGCTACCTTAGTATTACATTACATTTCCATTAATCTACTTTTGATTAATTTACTTTCACCCTACAAGGAGGTCCACTTTACCATTCCTTTACTACCCTCGAAGAAACATTAGGTTAGGTGCGTCGGTCTCCCACGCCTCATTTCCCACTCATATCTATCATGACCTAGGGGTACCCCCTTTACTTTCTTAAAACTAGGGATATAGACTATTTCATATTCATTTTCACATTACCTTAAAAACATTTGCCTTACAATTATCATGAGCATGCAACATGTCGAGACTTATGAAAACTATGTTCATGAATGTATATTATAGCATAAAACAATACATATGTCGTTTCATAACGTAAACATATAGGAATTCACATATTTCAAATCAAACATAACACTTGTAGCACTTCACAAACAACCAACTCAATCATAGCACTGTTACACATTCATACACAATATTCATACACCAAAATGGATGAAAAAGTGGAAGTTACTTGCATACTCGAATATCAACCATAAACTCACATTCAATTCACATAAGAGCAATTCAATCACAACAACCATATACATATACCACAATTGTTGAGGATGTGAGAGTTCACTTACCTGAAACGCTTAAGGGCTTAAACTGGATTATAATTAGTAATGGAGTTCCTTAACTATCCTTGATGTCCAAATGTCCGCTTCCTAATTCAACATAGGGGAAAAACACTTAAAAAGGGTCTTCTAGATTGTACTCTAAGACACCCTCATAGGAACCTATTAGGAAATATTTTAACCYTGAAAGTCCCTAAAAAGCCAACATTTTGTCAAAACTGGGAGGCCATGGATGCTACCCACGGATGCTACTTAGCATCCTTAGMTCAGCAAGTGCACAAGGACGATAAGTTACCTGCGTGCATTCGTGAGCACCCAGAGAGCACTCAATTTGACACTGATAGAGCGATGACCAATCCTTTTCGGCGATGCATACGTGTAAATAAAAAATTTCAAAGGCAAAAGAATAGTAACTCATTAAATCTTAGCCTCCTTTTAATTACCCTATGTATATTCTGCCCTATAACATTCATCTATCACACATGTATAGGTATCAACACTTAATCATACTTAGAAAAACATATTCCCTCTAATCTTAATTAACAAAACATCCATAAAAATAAGTTTCTAATCTAGAAGTTATCGGTTAACTCTACTAAATGCGTCAATAAAYATTAGATCAGGTTAAGACTTACCTCAAATCGCAAGGATTACGTTTACCAATGGCTTCCAAGATTTCTCAAGTGATTCTTCTCCGTCCTAGCTTCTTTTCCTTCTTCCTTAGTTTTGTAAAATGGGGTATCCATGGGTCCTGGGTCGASCATAACCTAACGTTGTCCCTTTTCSCAACTTAATCTATTGGGGCCACTTTGACACGACYAATCAACCTAATTAACTAAACATAAATGGATTTCATGAAATACTAAATTTCATTGATTTAGGCCTAAATAACACATAAATTGACCATGCAAATTCTCATAAATAATAATCATAATAATATATAATTCACATAAATTCTTAAAAGATGGAAAATATTATTTTGACTATTACGAAGTGTCTTTGCAGAGTTTGGTTGTTCATGGTGTACTAGCCTTTGATGCTGGTTCTATTGTGTAAAACCAAGAGGAGGAAGTGGTCCCTAGTGTTGATTTGCTACTGCATTTCCTCCTTGGTTACTCCACGAAAATATTGGATGCTACCTCCATCTAAGGTTTTAGGTATTGGAGAAATAATTATTTCCTTCGTTGAAATTACCAATGTAGAACATAATGTGATGACCCACACTCCTCTAGGATCCACTGGGAAGGAATCTACTATTCTCCGAGTGTCGAAAAATTGATCACCATGTTCATACAGTCAAGATGGGCTCTGTGTCAGGATAACCAATGCATTCCTAGATTTAGATCATAGTCTTTAAAAGGCAAGACCATCAAATCCCCAAGTAGTATGTTGTTTCCCGCRCCAATTTCACAATCAGTATACATTATGTCAGCCATAATATTTTCACCGACAGGTGTACTTACTAAAAACTTGTAGGGGAATTCAATAACTCGAATCAGTAAATAATTCACACACTATGGAGCAATAAAGGATTGGCTTGATTCAGGGTCTATTAAAACCTTAACCAAGTGGGAGAAAAGTAGGATCGTACCTTTGACCACATTGGCATTCACATCGATGTCTCCCTTTCTCATAGCGAACACTCTAACATTAACTTGAGGCTTACCGATCTGGCTCCTGTAGGCGCTCGAGTTCCAGATGGTTCGAAACTATTTTCCCCTACCTCGCTTCTAGCAGATTTGGATAGTTCCTAGTAATGTGCCCCACGTTGCCACATGAAAATYAGAGGTTATTTTTTCAATGGCATTCTCGTTTTGTGTGTTCTAATCCCTGCCAGTACTTGTATATAGCATTATTCCGCACATTCCTTGAAGCTATAGACTTTCCTTGATTCGGTGTCTTGCTCAGTCCTTAGCACTTACCTCCACTAGGCATTTCTAGGCTTGATTGGTAGATGCTTGTTGCAACCGTCTTAGTTGCAGTGCCTGGTCACTATTTTTCGAGCTTGTAGCAGCCTCGGCCGCTGCTACATAAGTGGTGGAGAATACAAGGCTAATGCTCGTTGTAGTTCAGGTCAAAGGCCCTTGATGAATTGCTAAGTTTTGTTTTCCTTCGAATTGATAAGACGTAGGCTGTATTTAGATAACCATCGAAATTCAGCCGACCTTGCTGGAGGGTTAGAAATTGATCCTCCCTTTATTCTAGAATCTAGCATGGGACGACTTCAAAATTTTGCTCAGAATACCTCTATGAAGTTTTCCCATGTCTTAGGTTGCAGTATCCTTGTTCAGGCTTYACTAGTCTAACCCACCATTCTTTGGTTGGACCTCGAAGTCGGAAAGTCGCAAATGCTACTTTTTGCCCGTCGGAATATTGGAAGGTTCGATATATATTGTCAAGCTGTTCCAACAATCCTTCAGCTTTGTCTTCAGCCTCTCCAAAATATTCTGGAGGTGTAAATTTCGAAAAACGTTCAAGTACCTCATCATCATCTCGATTCCCTAATCGACGTTAGCTTCCATATTCTAGTGCTTGTTCAATTACCGTTGCTAAACGATCTAGAGTGCAGGTCATTGCCAGATTTGGTGGAGTAGCCAGTGCTCCTTCTGGAGTTCAGACTTCGGCCTCCCGGTTCATTTGAGTTCCCGACGCCTATTGACGGGAACTACGTCTGCTTTGTCTTGGCATCCTTAAATGTATTGTACCAGTTATATTCAAATATGTTAGTTCCCTTAGATTCTAATTACTCTAATAGGGTGTTCAAAAATTCTCATAAGGGACTTAAAACTTAATAATTCAAAACACATACGATTCTAACTTGAATCTCATAATAATCTTGTGAAAGATCCTACTTTTCTTGATTTCAAAATAGGGACGGTATGATTCTCCTAGAATAGGCAAAGTCGACARGCTTTTTCTAGCCGTGCAAAATTGGAAAAGCTAAAACAAACARGTAACAAAAGCAATGCCTATAATCCTTATCTTGAAATTTTCCTTTAGGATAGATAACAGAATAAGCATAAATAAACTAAATAAGCCCTAATATGAGGGGCGTTTGGGTCAAGGGGATTGGTGTGAGGTCCAAATCTTTGATCACCCTAAGATGGGCACAGAGTGGGCTCAATAGGATCAGTCAAAGGTGCCCACAATGGGTGATCAAATGAAAGAATAGGTCGATAGATTGACTTAGTTGAAAGATTACGCTGATTAGGCCAATGGGCAGACTCGCTGGAAAGCTCGTGTTGGACTAGTCGATTCGGGGAATCTGATGGTGGGGGGAGTTGAACGAGGGGTTAGACCCAGCTGCTTCTATGACTAGTCTCTCTTTCTGCCTCAGATTACTAGTTAACTCCTTATTACCATCATGGCAGAGATGGATTTCCTCCTCTAGCACTTGTTGCATCCTGTAGCCCTAAACAAGAAAATACTCTTGATAGGAGTTCTCTTTTTGCAACTTATGTCTCTCAGTCTCAAAGAGCCTCTATCTAAGAGCTCTGAAGGTAACCTGTGCTTGCTTCCTGGATTATGGCTAATAAGGCATCAGTGCTTGAGTGCTTAGGCACCCTACAACAAGAAGAAGATTAGCCCATATAAAATCAAGCTTAAACATACTAATATAAGTCAAGCTTAAATACTTGCCTAATGCATATAAATCATAACCTATGCTATAATACCAACTGTGATAACCCACTCTTCCCTAGGTTCCACTGGCAGGGAATGAGCACCGCCTGTCTCTCGATACTCGAGCAGTCAAATGCTTAAAGTTCTAAATTCTATAATATAAAGGATATGACTTAGAAACTTCAAGGTAAATATTATGAACTCAATAAAGTACAATCCAAAACATAATAAGGTACATCCTCCAAAAATAAATATACATAAGAACTAGAACTATCTTAGCAACTGGAGTRTTATCAAGCCCGCATCTCTAGAGCTTTCAACAAGAAAGTTCGTCCTCATTCTTTTCAAGTGGGTGACATGGTGCTCGCCATTTGAAGGACGATCATATATCTTCAAAAGATAAAGAAGCTCAAAATAAAATGGGATGGTCTATATGTTGTGCAAGAAATATATTYAAGTGGTTCATACAAGCTTGTTGACAAAGATGGATTAAGCATTTGTCACATCAATGGCAATGTATTTGAAGTGCTACTATGTATAGATTACCAAAAATTCATGCCACTCCTAGTGTACGAGCCTAAATTGCACATACCCTTGATAAGAGTTAAAACTGTCTAAATGCCTTAAAGAAATATTCAAGTCGCTCCTAACTTGCATGAGTTAAAACTGTGAAAAAAAATCACCAAAGACTTCTCATGTGGAAAAATTTCTAAAACACCCTAACAAGTCGAAGTTGTTAAAAATGGATACTCCTGGCATGCAAAAGTTTAAACTATGTACAGCTCTTCCTACAAGTTCTTTCACATTCTCAAACTACATTTTGACTTGATTTCTTTTAAAGGATACATAGGTAGCTTGGAAGTTAATTTCTGAGTTCAGTCATAACATAACAAACTAGATAGTTCTTAATTGAGTAAACAGTTTGTAAATAAAGAAATAAATAAAAAAARGAAGAAGAAATGCATACTTTATTCATTCATTATATGTAAATAAGCACTTGACTAGGGCCATGACACAAAGTCATTTAAACATTAAACTTGAAGTTGATTATCTCTTGCTTGCTTGCTTTAAGGGGATCCTTCATGTCTTCCAAGTTCCTCACAGCATCATCAGATTGAAAAAAGGGTCTTTTCGACGCAGCAACCTCTTCTTTCTTGGAGCGACAAACAACTTCCACATTCTTCAATTCTTCTGGGTTTTCATGGAGGCTCATAGACACTTCTTGCTGATGTCTCTCCATGGCATTAAGCTGGGCTTGGAGTTCATTCTTCTTTTCCTCAAGAGTATGAAATTCGTTTTGTAGCTCGTTTGACTTTAGCAGATATTGCTTGTTGGCTGATCTCAAGCTCCATGAGTTGTGATTTGGTTTTAGAAAGAGACTTCAATTGCACTTCCTTAGTCAATATGTCGCAAGCTGTGGACTTTAAAGAGTCATATCTGCGAGCTTTCTCAAAAAGATTAACTAGGTATTTTTCAAAGCTAGAAAGATCAACGACATCCATCTTCTTCATTTCATCAAAAACTATAAGCACTTCCTCTTTAATAGCAGAAATGGATTTACTTGGTGTTCGAGCAAACTTTTCGGCAACTTATCGCCACATGAATCGAAGATATTGAAGTTGGCCAGCAACTTTTGTGTCCAATAATTTGTGATAAGGAAAATAAAAGCTTTGAATCGCCTTAATGTTGTATGCAGTTTGGGATAGGAAAGGAAAATATTCGGTTTTGAATCACCTTAATGCGGTATACAGTTTAATAATCTTTCCGAATCTCCACCTAATGACATTTTGGTTTTTGTATATTTAGTTACTTAAGGATCTTAGCTGTGATCCAGAGCCAATTACCGATTTTAGGTTAATAGGTCAAGTTCATACCATTTGTATAGATGTGTTGAGTTCTGTTCTTAGGCCGAAAGATTGAGGGCCCATAGTAGGAATCATGTTGGTTCCAATCATTAGCGTGGACGATTTATTGTGGCTTCTCCCCTGAGCATGGTTCTGGTGTTGGTGTTATGTTTTAGTTTTCTGTTTTTTCTTTTAGTTTTATTTGAAACTTTTTTAGAGTTCTGTTTCCTTCATCTCTTCTCATGTTAAGTAACGAGAAAGAGGGAAAGAAGTGAAGAGAGTACATGAAACATGTGGAAGTGAAATTCATTTGTCCTCTATTTTGGTAACATATGACTGGATGAGCAACAGTCATATCTTCTGTACTTCTAAACTGGAAATATCGATAACTTGACAATTTTTGCTTAAAGGAAACAATCAAGTACTAAATAAATTAGGATACAAGATCGAAAAGGAGCAAGAGAAAAAAAGAAAGGGGGGGTTGGTGTCCTGTTTCTTTATTTTGTCGAAGGAAGAAGACGTAAGATCTATGTAAATGCATTAGTTAATGAACATGGAAGTTTATAAAGTGCAATGATAAATGGAATTTACATACAAGGGAATTATGTAGCATGTTTCTTCACCAGAGTAATTGAGATTAATTTGATTGAAAGAAAAATCTAAGTAAATTTCTTTTCTTTGTATTGCCTGTCGGCCTTAAGAGGGAAAATAACAATTAGATAATGTTAGTCGTTATCTTTTTGATTTATGATTCTAACTGGAATTGGATATCGATGTAAACATGCCTGCTGCAGTTTTGTATAGTGTCTTAAGGAGGCTTGATGATTAATTAATTTGTTCCGTCAATCCTTGGGGAGAATTGGAAGTCTCATTGTAGTCAGCTAGCATTACATACATATATTAGCTTGTAAATGAGCCACTGTGCCAATTCACAAGAACACAGATTTATATGCATATCTGCCCCAAGAAGTAGTATATTCTGATAGATCTTTCAAAGGAGAAAACTGAGGAAAAGAATGAATGATGTTGATTAGAAATATTAAGCTTAAGCAGAAGTAATTTGTTAACGGTCAAATTTTGTATAGGATTCACATGGTATTGGGTGAAGCAAGAAAACAGATACCTGCTATCTTTCCCATGCACTTGAAAGTAAGAAGTCCACTTTTACTATCGGTTTTGGATCATATAACCCCGCAATACTAGTGAAAAGGCTACAAAATTGTATATATTCCTTCTTTTCATTCATAAAATTTATTCTTTATCTGAAAAAAGAAAAATCATGCAAATTGGCCATCTTTACATACCTGACCTGATTTTTCTCTCTTGGATTTTGGCACATTATTGTCACTTGTTCCACAGCATACGTGGAAGAGTTATGGATTACTACATTTTCTTTATCCTGGACTTTTGAGAAGATTTTTTTTATTTTTTATTTTGATCTTTCCTTGATAAATTTTGTATTTGTGACAGCCAGTGGGCGTAGGAAAGATTTCAAAGATAATCAATGCCTGGAAGATAGACTCGTAAGAGTTGATCACAAAGAAGACGCTCAAGGTTAGGATGAGCTTCCCGTAAGGCCCAGTGTCTTCTGCTCCAGCTTTATTTGATACTGTGGTTTATTCTGGCAGGATGCTGGAGCAATAGGGAAGCAGATAAGAGATGGAGTCAGATTGATGGGGCCTTATGGGTGCTGTACATATTCAATGGCTCCTCCATTTTGAGGTAATCCTGTTTGGAACTGTTTTCAGACTCAACATCGCAACTTGATGTTTCTAACTTTTGTTTGCTAAATCGACTTGGCTGGTAGACCTAGTTAATGTCGGGATAAGACTTGAGCTGAACTTACTTTGTGCTAGTAATAGTTTCTTATGGCTGAAATTCCTTGTCTGCAATCATTGGTTCTATAACGGATTGATGGCCGGTTTGTTAACTTCAACTTGATGGATAAGAAACAACTTCCTCAGGCACTTCTTTATTTATTCCAAGTCTTGTATGTGATGAGCTTTACTCTCTGACTCTTGGGTTGTTAATAAGTTGGTTCATTTGTTGGATTCATCTCTCTCTCTCTGTGTCTCTCTAAATCTTCTATTTACTCGTCTTTATATTCGAATGTATTAAAACCTGCAAAATTACCAATTCATTCTTTTATTTAGAATTTAATTAAGAAAATAACAATTACAGGTTTCTTGGGTGACCATTCGGGCAAAAGAAGCTATTGAAGCTGCAGGTGGATCTGTAAGGAGAGTGTACTACAACAAATTGGGCCTGAGTGGTTTGAGAAGAAGGGCAGGTTGCTTCCTAAAGCAGCAAAGCCTCCACCAAAACAGAAAGATAGAGTAGATAGCATCGGATGCCTGCCTGCCGCAACAAAACCAGTTCCTTTTACACCTGAAGAAAAACAGTTGTTTCTAGTTCTCCAGCCTAATAGTTCGCTGGTGTAATGGCAYTTCAGTTTCCTCTCAAATTTTGGCGTTAATTAAGATCAGAAAATGCTGGACAACTAATTTTGCTATACTTGAGGAATTTCAAATCCTTTTCCTTCTTACCTATTGAGGTGCTTCTTAGCAGATTAGTTTCTTGGGCATGATTAGATAAGAAATCTCTCTAAACTGCCAAATGTGAGTTTCTTGTACAAGAGTGGATGTGATTTCAACGCTTCACTTCTTGATAAGGTTTATAAATGTTGGTTTCTATCAATAAAATAGTAGGGAAGAAGGTGAAAGAAAACAGAAATGTCAAAAGGAACTATTGTGGCATGATATCTTTCTTATTCTTATGGCACATTTGTTTGCTATTTCCGCTCGTTGCTATTCCCGGATTACTCTTCTACTTCTATCTTCTTCCTTTGGACATATATATCTAGATTCTCCAGGAACATCATATAATTATCTCACGTTGAAGGTATTTTGGTTCATCTTTTTCCTTTTCATTTCGGTAGTGGGCTGGGTGGAAGATGGACATGAAGGTGATTGGGTTTTGAATTAAATGGAACAGGAGATGAAGATGTAGTGGGTTGGAAACTTTGTGCAGGGATTTGCGGAAAATGAAAATGGGTTTATTTTATTTGAATTTTCGGTGTGAACTTGAGATGGGTTTCAATTTAACGGAGATGATGAAGGTGGGAAGGTGAAGATGAAGGGGATGGGATTGGATCTTCAGAGATGCAGACGTCTTCATCTTTTTATCCATTTTCTATTTTCTTTTATTTTTAAGGTGAAAATTAAAATGGTTTCAATTAATTTGGGTCGGTTGGATTTAAAATAACTAATTTACCACCTTAATTAATCGTCACAAGGGCTGGTCGTAAAAAACTATCGTGTAAAGTGATGGTAGGATAAAAATAGAATGTCGAAAATATTTCAGGAATAAAAAAAGATAAAAAAGAATTTAGGGTCATAGATTTATAATTATAAATATAGTTTAATGGCATTTTAAGCGTTTTCTTTTTAGTTTTTTAGTAATTTGTAAATCTTGCAGGGTTAATCAAAATTAAAACTTTTTTAGTTATTATTTTTAGATAAGGAATTTTAGCCGAAGGTCGGGATGAGTATATGGGGCAAAGAGGAGTAACTTCCCTAGTCGGGAGTTATGGATTTTTGTTGGCTGCCTTATACAAGTTTAGAGTACTGTGAAGTATACTACGTCATATTGAGTAATACACATTAAAATATCTAGCTAATCGATTAATCAAGATGTGATTTATCTCATAAATCCTAATTTAGTGATCACTTTTAAAACAATATAGAAAGAACATCAATGGAAAAAATGTCCAAAGCATATTGGTTCACTTATTCTTCATTTATATATTATATAATCGAATTTTCAAATCAATATATCAAGTATATATTGACCAATCAAACCTAAAATATATTTTATCAAGATATATAAATAACCTATATCTAAGTAAAATTGGCAGCCAACAAACTGCCGTAAATAATGCGTATTTATGATGGTCTAGTAAAAATCATCGTAAATAAGTAACTATTTCCAATAGGTCGACTAAAATCGTCATAAATACTTAGTTATTTATGACGATTTTTTCAAAATCATCATAAATAGTGAGTTATTTACGGTGATTTTTTTTTTAATAGATTGCTATAAATAATTACTTATTTACGGCGATTTTGCCATCGGATAAATAGTTGGCATTTAATATATTTTTGATAAATATTATTATTTAAAATTTTCAATTTTAAAAAATCAACAGTACCAAAGTTAATATGTAAAACCAATACAACCATATTCACATATTGTAATTCTTTTCGAGAAAACTCTAAACGATATATAATGATTCAATTTGATAAAAACAAAAGGAAATCCCTAGCATAATCTAGTATTATTGTTTGAGAGCATGATGGAAATGTAATATTACAGCTCAAGTCTGGAAATGATGATCTCACACTTAATTATTAATAAAAAACGCTAGTTATTAATATTATTTTCAATTATTTCAAATGATAATTATTATCGATATTATTATTTGTGATATGTTGAGAAAAGAAGGTAAAATGTCATAACTTTGCGCTTGGTTGTTTGGTGTAGGCAAATGAGGACTCATTTTAGTAGCATTCGAGATCTACGTAATTGAATATTTAAAGTCGCAATTGAAACAAATTTTGATTCGTGAAGAATGGGGCTCTAATGACAAAAAATTCGTGGAGCCAGAAACCACCGATGGTGGTCTGAATTGGACTTTTTTCTGTGGCTATTTCATATAACTTTTTGGATCTACATGCTAAAAATGACCGTTGGTGGTTTATTGCCACCCATTCAGCAAATAAAAAAAGTCTTATTGTAAGATTAATTGAGATTTGAAGCAAAACGTTCTAATTTTCTTGCTCTTTCTTCTAAAATATCTTCTAGACGGGGAGATGAACTACAACTTTTAACTTATGAGGACATTGTTCTTCATTCTAATTATAAATTTAAATGTTTGCAACTTGGAAGTATTGTAGTCAGTAGAGTTTGTCGGGATTAATAGATGATATATGCTAATCTTTCATAGATTTATAGTTAGTTCATTAAGTTATTCATGCGTTATTTTTTCATTGTTATGTAAGATCTCGGGTTTGAATCACCCCATGAGTAGATTTTTTAATATATTTTTATTCTTTTGCATGCTTCCTTTATCACTTTTTTTATTGGAAGCTGATAAGTTTTTTATTTGTATCATTTTCATGTCACTTTTCAAATTATTTTTCTCCATTTTTATTTTGATATTGCTATTTTTTATAGTCTATTTAAGCATAAATGCACATTATTGCTTGTGATACATGAATGATGTAATTTTGATATAATATAGATTTTAGAGACTAAGTTCTATTTAAGTTGTGCAGGAAAATGCATTATAGAAAATGATGGAAAAGTCAAGAAAAGATGTTTGAGGGGATGATGTAGCATAGCCTACAACATTACTTTGCTACAACATCATCGACAAGAAAAGCAGCTTACTTGGAAACTTACAACTTGCAGCAATTCGCAACCGCAATTCTGTTAGCTTGCGCAGTGATTGCAGGAAAAAGAAGAGGAAGAAAGACATAAAGGAACTTGTGGAAACTTGAAACATAAGAAAGGAGGCTAAAGTATTATGAAATAAATCACAAGTTGCCTAGAAACGAAAGTGGTGCCATTAGACCAAACCTATTTTTTGTGTCTTTGGCAGCCATATGGAAGCTTCCCATTGGATCTAGGCCGCACTTGATTTCTATGTGGACAGCCCTCATAGGATAACATAAAAAAGAAGCATCAAATTTTTTAACTGGCCAACAACTTGCAAGACTATACAACTATAAATAGAAGATTAAGCGAAGAAGAAGTATCAAAGGGAGAGGATCAACCATTCTTGAAAGCTTGAAGGCTTTCCACCATTTATCATTTTTAAATCTTCTGAGGAAGCAGGAAGCTGGAAGTTGAGAGAAAAAGATGCTCCCCCGATCGGAGAAGTCATTGAAGTCCCTTCAATGATTGGTAATAGAGCCATTGATTGGAGAAGAGCTGAAGGCTAGATTCAAAAGTTGGATTGTTAAGTAGTTGCTGCAACATTAAAGACCATAGAAGCACACGACTAGTCACAGAAGTTTTCTAAACTTGCTTTCTATGTTCCCATTCTGTTTGTATTAATTTTAAACTAATATTTGATCTTTTTAATAACTTAATATCTTGTGGAAATTTGTGTTTTTATATTATAATTAAGCATGAGCTAATCTTATTTTTAGTTAGGGTTTATTAGTGAATTTAACTTTGATGATGTGCTATTAAATTTATGCTTGCTTAAACTTATTTCCAGTTTACCTAAGAAATTGAATCCAGAAATTAAATTGCTATCTTAGCTAGAGTTAAGAACAATAGATAGGCTGCTTGATCTAGTGGAAAGGTATGGGTGATGTGAGCGGTATGCATGATCAAATACATAGCATTTTTGTATGTCAACCTTTGGATTTTATGTTTTGCACTTAATCTTGCTTTGAGTGTACTACTTAGATTAGTATTTCTCTTCAATCTGGAGCCTTAATTTGGGACATTAAGGCCAACGTAATTGCATGGGTAAGTTAGGGAATACACTGAGTAGTCTATGTAATGTATAAAATGGAAAGTAATGTTGTAGCATGTCCATAGCACAAGTTTATGCCAAACTACCTTTTTGTAGGTTCTTAGGATTGCTAGTGAGAGAGAAACTTTCTTCTAAGGGACCTCAAATAGGACTCAGATGAAGCTAATATGGTTGAGCCTAACCATTTAGGAATGGATACATAGACTTAGGCACTAAATAGGATTCTAAACCTAGGTTTTGGGTTTTGTTTTGGCATACAATCGCATTTATGGAACCTAGGACTTAGATGCCTTGGGATGGGGTAGATAATGTTAGGGGAGCAGTTAGGGATTTAAAGGCTAGGAAACCGAGACTCTAATCATTTGGGTAGATATACTTCCATTTTCTATAGTATACCTATCAACATTCCTGTAACATAAGGACAACAATGTATGAATGCACTTACTACATCATTAGTGTTGTAGAATRATGTGGTGACTATATTTTATGAACATCACATCTTAGGGATCCATAAATCCCTAAATAAAATCTATCATCTAGTGATTTATTCTTTCATTTCTAATCCATTGTATTTAGTGTATTTATTTTGTATTCAGTGTGTTAGATTATCAACCATCAATTATTGAACTATTCTTTGTAACTATCATACTCATGCTATATCAATCAATTGTCATGGGTTTGATATCTACTTATGACTATATTACTTGTTTGACCATATATACTTGCTTGAGCTTAGTGAACACATAATTTTACCATATCACGATCATAACCGACCAACAGAAACCTAGTTGAAATCCCTAACCCAAAAATTCAAAATTTATGGTTGAATTCGGACTTTAAAATAATTACAAATGAAGTAACGTCCTTTTATTTTTATTTTTCAATTAAAACCAACAAGCAATCCATATCCTGAGCCCACCAAAAAAAAAAAAAAGGGAAATTACATAGCAACATTACTGATCCAAGTAAAAGGTTATAAATAAAAACATCAACCATTATATTGAAATCCAACAAGCAATCCAAATTGAAGAATAAATTCAACTCTCCTTTACCCAAGTGTTTCTTCTATCTAGAGGACCACTTCATAATAATAATAATAATAATAATAATAACAACAACAACAACAACAACAACAACAACAACAACAATAATAATAATATGATGGCGGTTAGGGTTTTAATATAAAAGTTCATATTCTTCTTACACCTATTATTCTAAACCAATAGAGGCAACCTAGGGTTAACACCCAAAGTAAAAAATAAGGAAGATCTCCGCCCGCCATCAGGAATCGATTGTTGTATGGAACAAAGTAGAAGGCTTACYAGGTGATTATTTGAAGTAAGTGGATTGACCTACTTTGTCTGATTTTCTGGTCAAAGTCCACAGATTATTTTCTTATAAAATGTTGGATTGAAATTGTGTGTGTTAAAATTGTGATTTTGTTCATCTCTGATATATGAAAATAAATCGTTTTGGTTGATCTATGATTGTATATGAATATTAAATTGTTTGTTTGGGGACAATATATGATTTGAGCTAGTGGTGGACCATGTTCCTCCGCTATCTAATTATCCAAGTAGCATGGACAAAATGCTACAATCATATCCTTCTGGYTGTCCTAGCTGGAGTACAACCAGGACTGAGTTCAAGATCTGACCCAATGACATAGTTCGATCTTGTCCCAAATTTGTTTACTTATTATTAGGCRCCATTGTAATATGATTTAGATCATAAGGGGATTTTTATTATGTTAAATTATTCATTCGTTTTGTTAATGCAGATTACACTCTTAATTATTATTAGTCATTTATATTATTTGGTCAATGGTTACATTCCTTCCCTGGTTTTCTCTCTTATGCTAGTTCATCTTGACTCACATAAATTTTGAAGCCAACTTCTATTTTGTTGTCGTCATTGACATTGTGTCATTTTTTCATTTGGCTAGCAAAGTTTCCTGTTCTCTTGCTTAGTTGCTATTTGGCCTTGAGGCCTCCATTGTTTTCCCTTTTGTTTATTTTGTATTCTTCCTTCTTGCTTGCTTTTCCTTTTCGTCTGACTATTCATTTCTTTCCCATGTTTACTTTATTCTTTTTTATTTCTTCATCCATTAGCTCTAAATTGTGGTTATGTACAGTTGGTTCTTTTCTTCTTTTCTCCTTACTCTAGCATTCTACCCTTTCTATCTTATGCCATATATTCTTTGCTTATTTTTTAAAAATCATTACAGAAAGACTATCTTACTGCCTTCTTATATAATATAATGCTTTTCCGTTGCAGTTTTAATAAAGAAAGTTGTTTTAGGTTTTAGAATTATTTTGGTGTTTTAAAATTAATTGCATTAGTGTCTTTGATTTCTATGTTTCGTATTATAATCTCGTTTCTAATTATTTTATTTTCTCATTTTATACATTTTCTTTATGTTTTATGAATAAAACTATATACATGTCAAATTAAAAGAATTATGAAGAGAAATGAATATTGTTGGGTCAATGATTATTTATTTCAAACCTTGTTCAATTTCACTTAAAGGGGATTGTTTCATTTACTGARTAAATTACATCTTTGAGTTTAAGGATGACATCTGGGGATGAGAACTTAGAAGTTGGGATCGAAGACTAGCTAGGATTTATCTGTATTATAAACTTTGTTCTTAGTCTTATATTAGAACTATGTATTACTATTTTGGATTTAATCATTGTGGGCGTATAAGACTAAAAGTCTATAAGAAATAAAAAAATATTTATTTTTTATTATGGATTCAAAGTACTAGAAAACTCGATATGTAAAGAGATCTTGTATTCTCTAGGGAAAACCATAGAAATACAACCGTGCCACGTCTTGATACGGGTTTGGACCTGGTTTGTGGGCATGATATAATTTTAGTATATGTAAAGCCCTTTCGCTGATCCAGGCACAATTGATATCTATTTACACATAAACCTCTCAAGAATTCTGCAGACCTATAAAAGTTTATTAGTTAATGATTGAGTTCAGTCAGAAAATGAGGGCTAATCTGATTCAGGTTGATGGGGAGATTTCAAATTTATATTAGTAACATATTACTTTTCATATAACTACGCATTCATTAATTATTGTGATAAGAAGGGAATTATATTCCCTATCTTTAAGAAGGACTTTTTTTTTCTAAATTCAAGAAGGCCCCGAGAATCAATATAGACATGAAATACAAATTACTCAATTTTGAAGACACACTGAAACTTAGAAGAAGGGTATAAGTCTAGCTACATGATTGATTTGAAGAAAGAGTTTCCAATGGTAAAAGAGCACCATCAGAATGAAAGGTTTTACTACTTACMGTCTTAGCGATGATTTGGTGAGTTGTATTATATGAACTAACGAGCCTATATAGAATCCTATGGATTCATGATGATCAATTTTAGGGATCAGTATGTTTTGATAATTCTAGAAGGAAAAGAGGAGGTTAAGAATGGATTCATTAGTTTCCCTCCTGAGTTCTCAACTAAGTTTGAATAGGAAAGATGTATGAGTTGCATAAGCTCAAAGATGATATATAATTATGATGTTCGAYGCGAGAATGAWGATACGGTGATTTGAATGAGCCTTAGGTGGAAGAGAAAAGGAATAGTTGATAGATATCCATATTTGAGGAACTATATATGCCAAGTTTCAAGGCTGAAACTTCTTATAAGGAGGGGAGAATGTAATACCCAAGTCCAAATTGGGCAACTTCATAATTTCTAATATTATGTGAGATTTAATAAAAGAATATATATAATAAATAATAATAAATATAAATAATATGATGATGGTTAGGGTTTTTATATAAAAAGCTCATATTCTTCTCACACCTCTATTATTCTAAATGTTAGAGGCAACATAAGGTTAGCACCAGAGGCCAACAATAAAGAAGGTTTTCTCCTGTCATTAGGAATCGATTGTTGTAGGTAATTATTTGAGGTAAGTGGATTGACCTACCCACTTTCTCTGATTTTCTAGTCAAAATTCATAGATTATTTTCTTATAAAACATCGGGTTGAACTTGTGTGTGTCTAAATTATGATTTTGTTCATCCCTGATATATGAAAATTAAATCATTTTGGTTGGTCTATGATTGTATATGAATATAAATTGTTTACTTGGGGAAAATATCTGATATGAGCCTCGGGGGAATATGTTTTGCTTATATCTGATTATCCAAGTAGCATCAACAAAATGTTATAATCCTATCTATCGGCCTTCCTAGCTGGAGTACAAAAAGGCCTGAAATTCAAGGTCTGATCCAATGACTTAGTTCGATCTTGCCCTAAATTTGTATGATTGTTGTTAGCCACGTTGTATATGATTTATATTATAAGGAGGTTAATCTTATGTAAATTAGTCATTCATTTTGTTAAAGTAGATTACACACTTAATTATTGTTAGACGTTTGTGTTATTCAATCACTGGTCATATTCCTTCTCTGATTTCTCTCTTATGCTCGTTCATCTTGACTCGCATAAATTTTGAATCCAACTCCTATTTTGTTGCTTCCACTAAGGTTGTGTCATTCTTTCATTTGGCTAGCAAGTTTTATGTTCTCTTGCTAAGTTGGTGTTTGGCCTTGAGGCCTCCATTGTTTTCCTTTTGTTTATTTTATATTCTTCCTTCTTGCTTGACCTTTCTGTCTGACTATTCCATTTCTTTTCTCTATTTACTTTATTCTTATTTATTTCTTCATCTATTGGCTCTTAATTGTGGTTGTTCGCAATTTGGTTCTCTTCTTCCTTTCTCCTTTCTCTAGCTTTCTCCCATTTCTATCTTATGCCTTACATTCTCTACTTAGTTTTTTACAATCAGTAGAGAAAGACTGTCCTACTTCTTTCTTATATATGTAAAGCTTTCACACTCTTAATAAAGAAAGCTGTTTTCGGATTTCAAATTATTTTGATGTTTTCAAATTAATTGGATCAGTGTCTTTGATTTCTATTTTTCTTATTATAATCTCGTTCCCAATTAATATATTTTCTTCTTTTATACACTTCTTTCCGTTTTATGAATAAAACGATRCACATGTCAAATTAAAAGAATTGTGAAGAGAAATGAATATTGGTTGATGATTATTTATTTCAAACCTTGTTTAATCAATTAAAAAGCGGTTGTTCCATACTTAATCACTCCACCTCTTTTCCCTTAAGAACAAAAAGCCTTCGTGTGTGAGCTTAAGGATGACATCTTGGGATGAGCATTTAGAGTTCGGGATCTAAGACTAGTTAGGATTTATTTGTATTTCGAACATTGTTTCTATTCTTATATTAGAAATTGTAATACCGTTTTGCATTTAATCGTTATGGATGAATAAGACTAAACGTCTGCGGGAACGGATATTTAGTTTTTGATTATGGATTCAAAATATCAGAAAGCTTGATATGTAAAGAGGCCTTGTATTCTCTAGGAGACATCTTAGAGAATACACTCGTGCCATCTCCTCATAATATGGGTTTGGGCCCGATTCGACGGTGTGACACTATCCATTTTCTTTTCTATCTCCATATATATATTTTGTCTCAGAGCCCTTAAACTCTACACCTAACCAAGAGCTCAGCATAGCCATYGCAATCTTCTCTCTTTCTCAACTGCTGACCATGATCTTTATAATCAGTCACCGCCGCCCATAACCAGGTTTATTTGTTTGTTGTGGAAGCTTCAGATCTCTCATTAGAAGGCGTGAAACAGCAGAAGCGTGGTTCAATGAGGGACCAAATGACGATATGCATCATACCTCTTCGGTTCATGATTCAAAAAGCTTCTTTTTGCCTTTATTTTTACCCGTCGTAACATAATTTTTAGACCTTCTTTTTTTCCTATCCCATTTTGCTCTTCTGCAATTGCTCAAAATTTTAGGAGATTTAACTTTTTGATAAACATCTTCTAGCAATGTTTTTTGATCTGCAATATACAAGGAAGGATAGTTGATTTATTGATGTGGCAGCGCTTGAAGAGCTAGTTAAGGGTGTTTTTCTGTGTGTCTTATCTTGTTGTTTGTGTTTTTCAATTAAGGAATTTCTTTGGGTAGTTTTCTGGATGTTTGGGAAAACTTTTCTTGAGTCCAAAGATTTTGTATGATTTCCATCTCTTTCTTTTTTTTAAAATTATTTTTTAGTGTATGGAGTTTTTGTAATCTTTCGAAAATTATCATCATCATCTCACCTTATTCAAGAAAATGCCTTGAGCSCTTGTATTACAAAGACTTTTGGTGTGAATCTATTGATAATCTCTTTTCTTGTGGTCTGATAATTACCAGTAGAATTGCTATATATGTTTTCTTATAAAATTTCCATAAACTGGGAGGAGTAGAACACTTCGCTTTTTGGAGATTAAATTAGGTAATAGATTAAATATATTAGAGGTGAGTTCTATTTGGAATCAAGGTATGGACCTCCAATTTTTCTTTTTATTTTTTTAAAGAAGAGCATTTGTGATGATCTCTGACTGATCGTTGCATATAAATTATTAAGTAAAAATATTTATCTTTTTTAAAAAAGTGAAGAGTATTTATGGTAATTAGAGTACCATTGTATATAACACTTTTTTAGGCTATTTTAGACCACTGCAAAAAGTATTTTTTACCACGGTTCTTAGGTTTTATATACGCGGAGTATAAAAGCACTTTTCGTGGTGCTTGCATGACGATCATCGAAAAAACTCAGTCACAAATGTAGATTCGGTTGGTTCTTAACCATTGATTATTATTTATGGTGTCTCATTTTAGGACTTGCTTTTTACAATGGTTTAGCCATTGTAGATATACTTAAGGCGATTTTTAGGATTTTTACCGTGACTCTTTGGCTGTTGCAAAAGGTATGTTTTCTTGTAGTGTAATATTGTACAATAACAAGGCTTCAATAGTAAACGATAAACCAATAATGAAAAACGTCTAATTTAATAACAAAGAATCTAAATATGCTATATCATGGTTTTAGAACAAGAGATTTAGTTCAATATCTTTCGAATTAAAATAACAAAGAATTGAAAATTCAGAGAAAGAAACATCACAAAGTATAATAAGTTCGGTCAATCTTCAGTCCTTTGGTCTTCTTTTCCTCTAACAAATCTCATTTTAAGATTTCCAAAGTATTTTTCAAAGCTGTAGAGACTGATGTCTAGAATTTGACAAAAACTCGCGTATTTATAGCATTACGAAAACCCTAAACCGCCCAAAAGCACTAAAATGATGCCTAACATTTCACATGGACCAATCGATGCCTGAATGGTGCCTACGGCCGATAGGTCTATAAAAAGCTAAATTAGCTCTCCCTCCTTATGAATCGACACCATTTTTGTCCTTTTGGGCTGAACCGGCTCTAGTTTGGTCATCAAACGGCACCAAAACACTCTATTTTGATTTTGAAAATTGACACTAGTACTAGGCTTTGGAATTTGACCAAACAAGGGCATGTTTGAGTGTAATATTTCTACAACTTCATTTCCTAAAACCTTAGGAATTTAAATTTTGCACTTTAGCCTCGATTTCTTCATTTAATGCTCTACAAGACCAACATGGAGCAGTTGTGATATATTCCAATAATATTCAACATTTATATCCATAATTTCATCAATTCAACTCTATACAATCCTAAACAATATAAATATGAAAGCGTGATATATCAATGTGTGAAAAGTTTTGCTAGTTGATAGAAAACTTTAAAATTCAATTCATCCCTCTCTTGGGTACATTTCAAGAACCCATGTTAATACCCTCCAATCCTCCAATAAGTGAATATATATAAATATATATCATCTTTTCTTTTTGCAAGAACATCGGTTGCTTCTATATCTAGAATTTGTTCACAGTTATATATTTCAGTATTTTATGTCTGGAATTGAACTGTTAAAGAGACATGATTGGAGAATAATATATGTCTATGCCTTGTTTATCCTGGAATGTGATTGCCTCTGAATCTGAAATATGTTTGGAATGTGAATTTTTCAAGTTACTGTAGTTTGTCATGCAACTATGTTGGCTGCAATTCAAAGATATGAATCATCCCTAGTGTTTATTCCTAATCTCTATATATAGTTCTTTAATTTGTCAATTATCTGACCTTAGATTCTAAGTCTATCAAACATTTCTTTTTCCTGGTAGATACCTTCAACATATAGACTTGAAAAAATAGACTATTGAAATAGCTCGAGAAAGTAAATGAAATTAGATAGAAAATAGGCTTTGTGAAGTTCTTTGAATTTTAAATTGTATTCTAGTTCTAACATCTAACCGTTGATATTTAAATATGTCAAGTTGAATTTTGTATTCGGTGGTTATTTGGCTCCTATTGATTAGTTTGATTAACATATCTACTTTTAGTTTATGACTCATATATGAATAGTTATTAATCAATTATTTATTATTTAACATTTGTAGTTTAAATATTGATTGTTCCTTTTAGTTACTTAGAATTCTCCCATCCGATGGGAGACAGAGATCCTAATTGTATGGTTGAGTCAACCCACTGGATGGAGAGATGGCATTCTGAGTGCAATACAAATTGATTGAAGTCTAGTATATCATTTGTTGCTGGATCTATATATCCTTTCTTTTTAGGTGCGGGTTCTTGAGGTAAATATAGAAAGCCCTCAATTGGCGAAGTAAGTGCATTTGAGTGAATGTAAGAATTGTAAGCAATGTAACATAAATTACGAAATATATAATGGAGAGAGTATGGGGTAAACAACACTGTAATATTATTGATTGAATCAACTTTAGTCCAAGCCAGATTACAAATCTTCCTAAATCAAAGATTTAACAATGTTGAAGCAAGGCATAATTGAGTAGAAATTTGCAAACAAAGTAGCAAAGAAAGTTTCGTAAAGAAAGCTATAAGGAAAGTTGTAAAGCAAGTTATAAATAACCTTCTAAAGGTAACAGAATGATAAAGCAGAATTGATAAATTGGTATGGTTGATTGGTTGATAGACCCCAGTCTTCATGTTGTCGTTCTTCTTTATACCGGACCAAGTTCTGTCGTTCGTTATTCTCAGCCCTAGTTGTTCCACACTCCTCATTCATGGAGTTATATTCCAATGATCTCATGCCTTGTGGAGATAGRAATGGCCTTGTAACCATGAAACTTAGTCAACTTAGTTGCAAAAATCTCCTTATTGTAGTTGAACTCTACTTCTTTTAGCGGAATACTTCCCTTGCATGGAGCATAACATCGCCTAGCTTTATCGGCTGAATTTTATTGAACAACTCTCTTATAAGCTAAAATCGATCGATTGATCCCTTCTGCCTATGGTCGATTCAATGCCTCTATTGATAGCCGATGGCCTGATAGTATAGTTCGACTCGTGATTCAATTGGTATCCTAAACCAACGTCAAGCAATCAAGTATTCTAATTTTGTGTCTTAATAGTTACAATTACGATTTCCATAATTATTATAGTTTTACAGTGCATCACAGTTAAATTATCGTAAAATAATTATGTAATAATTAAATTAAAAGTAAAATTAGAGAAATATTTCAATTTTAAATCATTATTTTTAATTTTAATTAAAATGTGTCGCAAATTTATGATGGATTTGGAGGATTTGTTTATAGATTTTTTATTAGTTTGCCAAGAAGTCTATAAAACATGGACTCTATGTTTGTTTTGGTTGATAGGTTATCCAAGATGGTGCATTTTCTTCCATGTATGGAGACTGCAGATGTAATATCAACAACCAAAATATTTGTCAGGTAAGTTGTTTGATTGCATARAGCACYTAAGACCATTACTACAACATAGATACAAGGTTTTCAAGCCACTTGTGGATTWCTTTGTGGAAGCTATTCGTAGACTGATGGACAGACATAATTGGTGTATTCAACTTTAGATAATCTAATTCGCAGTTTTTGCATTGTTATTGTTCAGTAGAGTTTTCCTACAACAATAGTATTACCAACTCTACAAGTAGATCAACGTATTTCATTATTTATGTGGAAGTACCTAATCATGCTTTGGATTTGTTGAAGCTACCCGGGGTACCAGGCCTTAGTGTTGCAATAGAGTAGTTAGCAGATCAGATTCATTCAGTACAAGAAGGTGTCAACTACAAGCTTCAAAAAGCTCATGACAAGTATAAGAAGGTAGTTGATACGTATCGAAGGGTACAAGGTGTTTGAAGTTGGTGATGATATTGTGGTGTTTTGCAAGAAGGGGTGCATACTTGTTGGTAATATAGCAAGCTCAAGCTTAAGAAATGTGGTTCTTACAAGATCGGCAAGAAGATTAATGATAATGCATATGGTGAATTTAYCTAATTCTATTAGTATTTCCAAGACATCTAACATTATTGCTGGTCCTCATCTTTATCTTTTTAATGCAACACTTGTATACTGGTCATAACTCAAGATCGAGCTCCTCTCAAGTAGAGGTAAATGAGGCAATGTGCACCTAAACAAGCCCAATGATCAGTTGCGGTTTCAAATTGAACCGACACTAGTCCATGGGCTTTTTAATTAGAGCTTTAATACTTTAGGGTTTTATTATTTTAGYTAGTTAATTATAAGATTTTCATTTATTCCTATTACACTATAAATACATTAATTTTAGAGTTTGTAGCCAACTTTATCAACTAATATTTAAATATTATTTAGAGCCTTTGCTTGTCAATATTCTCTTTATGAGTATTTGTAAGTTTCTTGATTAAAATTTGAATTGGTGAGATTTGTTTGTGCAACAACCTCTTATCATGCTACATGTTGTGTCATTATACTTGCAAGGACAAAGAAAGTAGGATAATGTATATAGTTTTAGACATATTCTCTTGTTGACTTGATGAATTCAAAATGACTTATTATCTGAAATGAACAAAAATATTTAAATAATATCTCTTCAATATTTTAAGATGCCTAAGTAATTTGGGAAGAATATTTTATTTATGTACTAACATTCATTGCTCTAAGGTTGATTACTAGTTCAAGCCATATATCAGGTTGACAATGAATATAAATTAATAACGAACAGAGAACGTGACATTAATGGTTCGGCCTAAAATGCCTACCTCCATGGGACAACGTCTAGACGTTGAATAAAATCAAATAAAATCAAAATACCAATAAGTCTTTAGCATAAAAAATTCAAATAAATTAAAACTCCCTTCTTGAATCTTGTAGCCTCTATGAGTTTTTGGGAATTTCTTCAACATTGATACTTGATCCTTGACCAAGTCTTGATGCTAAAACTTCTTTAGCTATCCTCTCGAGATCATCCCAAGAGTGTGTTGGCTAATGAGTGGTTAAACAAAGCCAACTATGAATGGATCAAAGCACAATCAAAGTCTATATGAATAATTGGGCAAATGTCTCTCTTGGCTCAAATAGAAGAACAATAATGAATAATAAGTTTGTCATAAGTTCTTCAATATATTTTCTTACAATTATTAGATATATATAGAGACTAATTAGGGTAGGACTCCTTGATTAACTCCAAGACTAGCAAAAGCCCATCACAAGATAGAGCAGGACTCTCCATTATCTAAATCCTAATTAATCTGATCATATTAAAGATAATCTACAACACTCAATTAACCTTTACAAGTTAGGATACAATTTAATTTGCAACGCTTGAGTCTCTAGACAATCACTTTGGTTGTGTGGACACTGAGCATACCAAAATAAGACTGTATTCAAGAGGTTGATCTTACAATTGCCAACACTAGAAATGAACAGATATGAAATTAAAATTTTAGATCGAAGAAGTAAGAGTTTATTAGAGATTTAAAATCCTTTCCTTTGTTTTTGTGTTGAAATAAAACTTAATAGACATAAAAAGGATTTTCCTTCTAGTGGAAATAGTAAAAACGTTCGTGTATTTAGTCATAATTTCTCTATAATTAATTCATAATACGTGACTACCTTGATCTAGGTGGAATCATCTTCACTGGCCATAATTACTTAAGAATTAATTAATGATACGTGATTACCCTGAACCACCATAATCTTCCTCATTCTCATAGATTTGAATCTTGTTAGCCCCTTTTGTTTGTCTTCGTATGAGTGTCTTCGAATATTTATCAACAATAAAAAKCCAATTGATGGTGTCACAAAGGCTTATATAGAGGTTAGGGTATGGATCCTCATATAATGAGTAATAAGTTAAATTTTCAACAATTAAGGAACATTTCAGAATATTTACTCGAATCATAACAAATTACATATTCTTAATATTTGACTTAACTACACGAAAACAAAGAAGATATGTGAGTTATATTTAGATCTTTAACAATAATAAGAAAAATAACAAATCACATACATGGTAGAGAACTAGAGAATTATTCTATGCAATCTTTTATATCTTTCTACAATTGAAATAGTTTTATCTCTTTCCTTGTGGTTTCCCCACAACATTTTTGTAACCCTCTAAAATCGTCTTYCATATGATTAACAGATGTAAAACCCCGCAAGAAGTCGGTTATAGTAGAATAGGRATTTTCAAATGCCTTGGTCAYTGGCATGCTAGCTAAGTAACATATAAGTAGCCAAAGGAAAAGAGAATCACTTGGCCTTTTGCAGTTTTACAAGACAATGGTATAAGTTCTTTTACACAATAAGTCCAAGAGAGCTCAAGTTAAACTTTTCTACCTAATTAGCATCATGAAACCAAGAGAAGTCAAGTTTGACTTCTTATATTTTAAGGTAGTGATCGAGAGAGAAAGAGAGGTTTCTCTAAACCTGTTATCCTCTTTAATTAATTAAAATCTTCTTGACCATTATCATATGTTCCGGTCAAGATAAATTCCACCTATATATATATATATATATATATAGTGAGTCATGTGACCATTAAGGTGAAAAGACAAATTGAAATTGGAAACCCTACTCTTGTAGCCTTAAACTTTAACCAAGGAATGGTCATGTGAATTGAAGACTTTAAGTTCGCTTGAAAGTCCTTCTTCTCTCTCTTATCTGAGAATTCTATCTCTTTATGTGCCTTTCTTTTGTCTTCTTCCACCCTAGGTTACGCGAGTCTTCTTTCTCTCTTTCCCTAATTTAGCTTGCCACCTAGAATCTTAATTCAAATTACCATCTATTCCCTAGGCTTACCTAGCAAGAAAACCCCAGATGACTTTCCTTCAAAGAACATCCTTATGCAATGCATTCTCCCCAAATGGTAAGAGCTTTTTCCACCTCAAGAATTTCAATCCAATCTTCCTTCTTTCTTCTCGATCTCTAAGCCCTTCTTTATTGTTTTGTCCGCCCTCTCCCTTAAAAAAACTCACATGGTCTACATTCCTTCACCTTGCATAATTGCACAGTTTTACTCTCCCTTTCCTTATCCTCATTCAGTTCCTTGAGGTGAGTTAAAAGAAACTTTGTCATCTCTACTTAGCTAAATAGGAGCAGCAGCAACAGTCACCAGCAAGCTTCTATTTTCTTCACTTCAGCCTTCTGTAGACCATTCACAATGTAGCTTTAGCAACTTACTTCTGATTAATAAAGGTTAGAAATCCTATTTATGCCTTTGGAAAGTTTTGGTTAATATTATGTAAACAGCCTATAGCAGTAAACATGAGCATAGGATTATTATTCTTATTTTGAATGTGTTGATTGACAGACTTGGACAAATAAGTTTGTATGAAGATGGAATGCTAATAAGGTTTAGTATGTGCTATGGGGTATGTATGACTGGAAAAATTGGCGAAATGAGTGTAAGAAGGTAAATATGCCAKACTAGAAATCTGCCAGAGATGGAATCACTATCATTCCAAAAGGAAATGGCGAAAAATTTGTAAGGAAAATAGGGYATATGGTATTTGGTTGGAATCTGTAGGGTCTTGGGAATATTTTTACAACTAAATTACCAAAAATGGATAACGTGATTGCAAGATATGATTTAAACTCTTGGGCTCTGTCTAAACTGTGTCAAAATCGGTTGATGGACTTAAGACCTATTGTTCGAGCTCTTTTATAACTCAATTATTATGCTAATTTAGGATTACTTCATAGATACAAAATCCTAATAACCTCATAAACATTTTAATGTCAAATACATTGGAGAGTGAATTTTATATAGTAAGATATGGAACAACCTTTGAACACTACTCAAACTCAGTTACAAGATAATACCTACTGACTCAGATAAACAGTGATTTCATTATTTCACAAAATGAAAAGYATTTTATATAGTCAAAACCTTGTTGTCTTAGGAATGTGTGGGAACTAATTTAACTTGATTTGGATATATATAAATCAAGATATGATTGCGTTTTGAAACTTAGTTAATATAAAGTTGTTTAGGACAGACAACTTTGAATACTTACCTTAGCACTTGAACTATAAATTCATAAACACTTCAAGGAATAAATTATAATTATTTCGTGATGAGTTTAAAGGTACAGAAACCAAGAGATTTAGCCAATTAGATACGCTATCTCGATAAGGTGAGTTCCTTTCGTATTTTAAAAATCTCACTCTGTGCAATTTTTGTGCCACTCGAGAAATATTATTTAATCACTTTGTATATTTACTAAGCTTTATTCAATCTTTTGAACTTCTCAAAAATGCTTATTTTAGGGTCTTGATATGTTTTCAGGGATTTCCATACCTTTGAACATGAATTCCTTCTATTTTATGRCTTTCTAGAGATTYGACAAGCCAAAAATATATCTCAAGTCTCTATTTTACCATTATGAAATATCTTTTGACATGAGAAACCTATTTCCTTACGATTTTGGTCTGTCTAACTCAAAACGATAATGATACTATTAATATTTGAGAAAACTTCATTAAAATTGCTTGAGAGTGATCTTGCATGGTTCCTTGTGATAATGAGATGTGTACTCTATCAGAAGTCTTGTGAAACTAGCTGAGCGGCCAAAGTATTGTGCTTAGTTGGTCACCAATACAAGTACCTCTTGAGCCTCGAGATAAACATATGGTCTATCTGGTGGTTATACGTGTGGCAAACCAAGAATGTTGGGCAGGCGGTTGTGTCCTATGTACTTGGCGGACGCTCGTATCCTTGGTCAGGAGGTTTAACCTGGGGTAAATGATCTATATTGCCCTGCTAGCGGGTAATCTTGCTTGATGAGTTAAAAGTTGCAAGCAATACGAGGATATAAGGCTGGTAATACTAACCCTGTGGAGAATGTCTCCAGCGGATATCACATGCATTTCATGTTTTACAAATGGCAAACCATTTTCACTACTAGGTTTTATGTGAGACGTTCTTACCTATACCTGAACTTGTCATGTTTTCTTGAACATGCTTCAGAACAATTTCTAATTACATATATATGCTTCTTACATGTTCTTATCCTATTTTCATAGCTCGATCTTTACTCGTAAATTGTGAATTAGTTTTACGCAACTGGATTTTTGAATTACCTTGCACACTGCACACTTGGAACTTACTGGGTCTTGCTTATTAGAATCTTTACTTGTACTTTAGTGTAGGTAATTATGCTGCAAGGGAGAACCAGAAACATCAAGAATGTGAGATTTAAGTAAGCTTTGCATTTTGTTTTTGTTCCTTTTATTTGAACTAGCTTTTGGCTTGATTTGGATTGCAATCTGACTTTATGTATTTTATCTTCACTAGAAAGTTGTATATTATTTCATGATATGTTATATATGCATGTACCCTGACTACCAAGAGGCAAGCGACACTCATACAGTCCCAGTGGAACCTAAGAGAGGGCGGATCGTCACAATTTTAGGTCTTTCTCAATAAATGGTACAAGTTGATAGCTTTCAACTACTAGGTTAGGAGCTTGATCCTTATAAAGTCAGGGTAAATTCATAATTTTATAAGAGGATTCTCTTATCATACGTAGGTGTTTATATCTTATTAATRTTTTTTTAGGGTTGAAGATCTTTTATTATACTTTTTTGCTACACTCCCTACTATAAACCCTTTGCACACCAATTGTAGCACAATGTGTATATGTCATAACTCCTTCAACACCTATTCTCATCTATCTTAGGAAATAAATATATGCTCTGGATCATCTAATACTACACTCCCTGCTACATTATCTAATACACCAATCAGAGTACGATGTGTACATATATTAACTCCTAAAGGAGAGGAGAAGATGTGTTGAAGGAGTTAAGAATATATACATGTCGTGCTCTAATTGATGGATAGACGGTGCGTAGCAGGGAGTGTAGCAAGAATATCTCCAACCTTAAATATATATACTTTTAACCCAACAAAGTTTAAAAGTTCCTAATATTATTTTGATAATTGACATGTACTTAATAAGATTACTAACTTGCATGGTTGTGCTTACAGATCTATGATATACTATGAAATAATGAAGAATATGATCAACTGTCTCTAAGTATCAAGGACTTATATTTTTAAGAAGTTGTTAAAGAAGTAGAAGATCTGCATGAACCAGTTGAGATAAGACATCTTAGAGTAGACTCTTCTAACTTTCCAATAGACTATATAGGCTAAGTACAGTATTTTTAGAGATTTTAGTACTTGGCCTTATTTCTGGAGATAGCAATTAACTGCGTTAAATGCTATGTTTTGATATTTGAAACTCAAAAATGATTTTTAAAATATTTGCCAAAAGATGTTTTATAAAATGATTTTTACACAAATTTGTTAGATATAATTGAGTTTGATTATGGAAGTGTGTTAGATATGTTTTCATATCTCGAGTACACAACTTGATCACTTTCAAATATATATGCTCTAAGTCCTTTGTGTTAGTTAAGTCCAATATCCTCCATTGATGAATTCAGATACAACTTAGTGGCCTTTTAGCCATTCGAAACAGGGGAAGGTTGTGTCCTCGGACTCAGAATTTCTCTTGTTTAAATGGTCCAAAGAACCTTTTAAATTGCCTCCGATATCCCGTTCGAGTCTTTGGATGGGTAAATGGGACGAAGACCATGAGTATTTCGATTGTTCGAAATATATGTGTCAAAGCCCCAATCATGCATTTATTACCATTTTAATAAATTCCTTACCATTGGATCTTGCGTTATATAAGAGATGATTTCCATTTCTAGTCATTTTGAACAAGTGAAAAAAAATAATTGAGCATTCTTAGAAAATATCTTTCTAAATACAAGTAAATGCTGAGGTTATATGAGTTACATAAACCTCTTTTGAGGGTGAGTATTGGTTGAAAGGTTGGGGTCTACATGATAAATTAAAACCCATGGGTAGGTGTGCCCTTTTGTGTATGCACAAACTACTGGGAAAAAAGTCAGTGTAACTTAGTGAAATTTGAAATCCTAAGGTTGTAGTCTTAGATACTGGATGGAGATCCGAGAAAGGGATTGAACCATTCAGTTATTCTTTTGTGCATTCATTATTCTTACATGTTTACTTTGATTTAAATTGCCTGCAAAAATCCTTCATTTTTTTCATTGCAAAATTTTGACTATACTTCAAAGTGAGATTGAAACACGTATTGGTTATCTTTAAACAAAGATAAATGATCCATAACTCAATTCACCTCCCTTTTGGGTTCTTCTATACATGTCATGCTCGAATTGTTGTCATAGAGAATGTGTAGTAGGGTAGGTATTAGAAGATTCAAGCCGTCTTTTAGCCTTTTCAAAAGCAGTGTAAAAGGAGTTTCTTGATCATTTTCAAAAGAAACTTCAAGATAATATCTTAAAAAGCTCATCATCTTTATCCTATTAAAAAAAGGTGCAAGTATTCTTATGCTTTACTTTGTGAAATCAAATCTTAATAGATCTTCATTGCATTATTCCTAGTATCAAGAATGGCTATTGTGTAACTTTATTTTTATCACTTTGAGAAATATTCCAAGGTTATTTAGGACATAAACCCTTATGGACAATGGGAGTTTGTAAAACTCATTTGTAGGTGAACCTTTGTTGGTTGTATAGTCTTTGTGATTCTTGATTTTAGTGTACTTGAAAAGCATAAGGATGTGACTCTAGGTAGTGAAGGTAGATTTTAAGGGAAATTAAATCACTGTAAATATTGTGTTGGTGTATGTTTGTTCTTCTATCTTATTTTTGTTGATTGCACTTGTTTAAGTTGTATTTATATCTCACCGAACACATTGCATCCACCCTCCAAGTGTTCAAAAATTCATTTTACTCCCTTCTTGGATACATTTCAATGGCCATACCCGGATGTAGTTGTAATACAAATAACATTTTAACAATGAAATTTCTTAACTTAAACAAAAATTTTGAATTTCAAAATTTACATATTTTCGGCCTTTCTTATCAAAGCTAACAAAGTTGCGTTTATGCTCACCAAGGCCTTGCGTAGGTTCAAGGATTTTGCTGGAAATGGAAAATTTTTTCTCTATAAGCTTCCCCTGATTGGTGATAAATAGAAATAGTGAAAGAGGGGGGGGGGGGGGAAGAAAAGAGGTAATAAAATTGTAATAAAAATAAAAGAAAGAGTTTTACCTCATCTTTTGCAAGGATCACTACTTACGATCGTTCTGTACATATCCTTGATTTTTTTTTTTTTTACTCATTATGTTTCATTAACTATTACGAGTCTAAGTAATATAACTGAACTTTTTCGTTGTTTACTTATGTTATATCCCTCATCTAATTACGAATCTCTATAAATAATCACGAACTTTTTATACACTTCATGT
>MEJB01000017.1:10456090-10491605 GCA_001752375.1 Rhazya stricta
TACTTTGACCTGATGGAAATGATAATCCATTACAGATGACCAGAGCATTCGATTAAATAGAAAGTAACTTTGAATGAAATAAAGTTTTATTCTAAATCAACATACATCATGTTAAGGAAATTTGATTAGAAAATGAAGAATTTATGAGATCTTACACCTTAAAGAAGTCAATGAATTCCAAAGGAAGTTTACTGAATAATCAGTCCATTACTGGTCTGCGTGTAGTTCTGCAAAGAGAAATCAGAGAGTTATAGGAGAGAAAATGATCAACATTGACTCTGTTGTTTCTGACCTGATGGATCTAATTCGCCGACTAAATGAATATTCGCGCATTACTTCTTGTAGGAAGTATCGGATTCAGATCCTTCAAAGCGAGCTAGAGTTTCTGGTATAAACATTATGCTTGAAGAAGCCCAATGAGACATTATACGGCAAGCACAAAGGTTTAGGAATTGCTTGAATACCTCGTATACAGTGTTCTTGCACCGGACAGTGGAGAATCCGGATGCTCTTTACTTTRAGTTGCTGATAGAAATTCARCGCTGCAGGCCGACTTTCCAGGAAGATTGTTTCTCCAAACCGCTTGYGACTATGGGAGTTTTCTAGCGATGAGCTACAGGACTCATGACGTACGTATATCAGTGTTTCCCTGGACCTTGTTCTCCTCTTAAGATGGGATGTGATCCCTGAAGAGAAGATGATGAATCCCTCAAATAGAAGCTGGATTTATTCAGAGAGGCTTTCACGACGATGAAATGGTGCAACAGTCAGGAGGGAATTGGATAACTTCAAGATTCATATTCAAGTTTGGGCTTGCAATGTTCCTGCTTTATGCCTTCTGAACTGGTTTCAGGATGAAGGGATGAATATTACAGGCCTTCAGATTTGCAGCAGAAACTTAATTTTTCCCTTCCAAAGGTTACAAATATGTGGCTTGCAGTCCTGAAGGCCTCAAAGCCATGAGAAAATGAAAGTTTTCTTCTGGAGGTCACAAGGATGTATCTTGCACTCCTGAAGGCCTCAAAGCCATCAGAAGATGAAAGTTGAGGTTCGTGATCTAGTTTTGCAATTTGTTGAATTTTTCCTCGGGAATTTTCGGGTAAATCTGCCGATGGACGCTATTCAAATGCTTTGCAAAAGGATGATACTCTTGATAACATTTCTCGTGGATCCGCCAGAGGCTAAGGAGTATGTTAATGAGGGGACTTTAATCTTGACACAAGCTGCTGCTGTCGTCGATGATGCTGCATCTCTCATTGCGGCACTCAATTCTGGTCAAATCAGTTCAGAAGATTATGATACTTGGCAATCAATTCAGAAGATTATGCAAGGCATTTCTACCCCACCATCAATAATGAGGCTTATAAACCAAGAAACACTTCGTCTCAGGAGCAAAAAACGATTCAAATATGAGTTGCCATCTATCTACCATCTAGGGAATGAAAAAATATTGAGGCATACTGATGTTAAACAAGAATGTGTGTTTGAAACTTTGAATGATGATATACCTCAATTGGAGAATATCCAATGTCTCTCATTTCCAGCGCTTTTCATGCTTGAAGAAACAAAAAGATTCTTGAGAAAGGTATCAAAACTTCGGATACTCAAATGCTTTATTGTTGTAATGTTAGTCGAGAATAATAATCATATAATAAATTTTGATTTTCTAGAATATCTCAAATAATTGTACATAAGGTCCAACTTGTTTTTAATGCCATTSRCTGCATTCTCTCTTCCCTTGACATTGACAAAATTGACAATAGAAACCATCTTTAACAATAAGAAAGATCTTTTGGACGGGYGGAATAWTAGTACGTTAAAGAGGAGACAAATCTTTTCGAAGAGTTAAATRYTATGATGYAGAAAATAATAATGACACAAATTTTTAGAAGAYTTAGAATCTTTGAATGCGAAAGATAATGAGATAAGTACGTATATTCTCAATTTTTTTTGAAATTTTAGTAGATTTATATTTTTCTTCTTTATTCTTATTATTTTCTTCCTCATAGTTTTTCATATAGGTGCAATTGGATTGTTAAATGCTTGATTTTTTTAATTTAAAATTTTGTGTATGATCCTTGTTGTAAATTTTTATTTATTTTATTTACTATTTTCAAAGAAGTTACATGTTTATCGTCATTAATTACTACTAGTGTTGACAAGATTATTGTCTTGTAAATTTATTAGTTTTCTAGCATATTTCTTGACTTAATTATTAAAGCAAATAAAAATAAATTACGTTTTTTCTATAATTGTTCAAATTTTATATAAATGTTAAATTTATATAAAAAGGTAAAATATTTTAGTGCAATTATGCTTCGTTTCATTGACACTTAAATAAAAAAATATATTTAGTGCAAATTAGCTTTTCCAGTAAAGTTGAAACGTACTGCAGTTTCTTTTTTTTTGATTGTGACAATATTATCTTGTTTTTTAAGGCAATGATGCAGTTCTCGGAAGCTTACTAGCTCACTCATTCTTGGAAGATGGGACTCTTGAAGGGATTCTTCGGCAATGGTGCTCAAGGTTTTGTGCATCCAGACTGGTTCTAGCATTACATTTTTATTTTGACAATAAAAAAATTCATTCGTTAAAGGCACATGTCATGCTATATATGTAGTAAATTATTATGTTCTACTATTGTAGTACAAACTAAATAAAAACTCACGAAAATAAATTATAAAATTGTAGATTTAATTCAAGCTAACTTAATTGTATCTTTTTACTATTTGACATCTTTCAATATAATCACTTATTTAGTCTAAATTGATTAAGTTGTATCTTTCTACTCTTTGGCATCTTTTAGTATAATCACTCGACTAGCTTCAATTATCTTAGTTATATCTTTATGTTGTTTGGAATTTTTTAACATAATTACTCGACTAACTTCAGCTATCTTAGTTGCATCTTTCTATTGTGTGATGTTTTGCAATTTATATTTGCTTGCTTATCTTAGTTTGATTGCTTATTGACCGGCTAGCAAGATCTAATTTTTTGTTATTTTGGTCATGGCAAACATGGACAAAAGCATTTTTCCTTGTTAGCATAGTATACTTACACACTTTATGAGAGTTTACTAAAGTTAACTCAAGAAACCCACATGTAAAAAAAGAGGTTTCTATGCATCCAGTGAGATGAGATACGACTAGCTAACTGGAACACAAGTCTCATTGTGTTGAAAAGTTTAATACGTCACGACTAGGATAACCGACTCGGCTATGCAAATTTTTCACACCAACACATTTGGCACTCCCAGTGGGACCTATTAAGCGTGCTTGATACTTCGTTCTGGCCGAAAAATCATGGCTGAATATTAGAGCAATCAAACTCGAATCCAAGACACATACTTACTTTAGATATACCGAAGCTCAGCTAGGTGAGTGCTGCTTAGAAAAATCTAAAAAGATGGGGTTTTCCCTTGAAACTGCTCCTAGCCTTAGAGATCCATCAACATCGACCGACGAACAGGCGGCTCCAACTTCTTTGTTAGCAATCCGATTCACTATGGAGCAATGTACATGTGAGTTAATGCAAAATCTAATTCAGTAGTTTACTACTGTTCTCAAACCTATGTTGTAGAATGAGATACAAGGTTTAGTRCAACAGRAAATTCTGACATACTATAATCCAATTCCAGCTATTTTTCCTTCCATTCTAATGAATAATCACTCTTTGGAGAGTTTGGAAGCAGTACAAACATGGGCTCCAGCTATGCCACAATTCTCTTAACCCAATACAGTGACTCGGAGAAATACTTTCCAGTCGATAGGCTATACCTTGTTTAGAGGACAGCCTCATGTAGCATGGCCATCATAGCCAGGGGTAGCCGATACCCGACACCCAGGAAGTTTCTAATCTCTTCTTATTGCAGGCTTTGAATTTTTCCTATACACTGGGACAATACATCCAGTAGCATACTGGGAGACAAGATTATGCTACCTAGTTTCCAGCTAGCCAAACCCAAGGTTTCAACATGCAGCAAACAATGTCGACTACAAGAGCTCAAACACCTCAGGCACAAGAACGGATACCTCCTCTCAACAAAAGATACCAGGAGAGGTATTTTCCCAATCGAGTGTAACAATTCCAAAGAYGGTTGCAAGCCAACCCGGGAGTTCGGCCAGCACAGGCTCCTGCACTAGTCAATGCTAATGCAATAGTTGATGTACTAAGTAGGCAATTTGGGCTCAATATTACTGGCAATGACTGTTTGGTTAACAGGAAACCCTACACAGAGTGGATAGACTATGCAATTGTCATGCCGCGAGGGTACAAGACACTTGCATTTTCTAYTTTTTCAAGAAATGATGATAAAACAACAATTGGGAGCATTGGCTTATGCTCACTGTGGAGAGCTCAGCGACAACGACTTGCACAAATCACAGCTCTTCTCTTTATCACTAACTGGAGCAGCCTTCACATGGTATGCTAGTCTACCTCTCAATTCGGTCAATAGCTGGGCTGATATGGAACTTTTATTCCACTGAAAGTTCTATATGCTTATCTCGGAAGTATCAAGTGCAGATTTGCTAGCCGCAAAATAAAAAGCCAACGAAGATGTAGCCAATTTCCTAGAGAGATTTAGGCAAGTGCAAGGAAAATGTCTCACCTTATTGCCRAAGCTRAGTATGCTAGAATAGCAAGCARCCATATGAATCTATAACTAAAGGAGAAGCTTACCCTACATGAGTTTTAGATTTGTCCAGGCTATGTAATTCGTGCAAAAGTGTTCACTAAAGACAAATAGAAATTTCAAGCAGGTAAGTGCAAAAGGCAAACCATGATTTTAGTCATTAATGGCATAGCTGATTCAAAGGAAAATAAACCACCAAATGATGGCAGTCGAGTCACTAAAGAGGTCACCATACACTTGTCCCATGCTGAGACCCGTGCAGGGAAAAAAGAAAGGCAAGCCAGGATACCAGTGGAGTTATTCTTTTGACATATCAAAAGCCGATCAAATCTTTTATCAGCTGGAAAGATAAGCAGATTAAGCTCTCAGCTGGCTACAGGATTCCTTTCTTCAAGGAATTAAACGGAAAGAGCTAATGTAAATGCTTAAATCATCTAATCATGGCACTAATTATTGTGTGGTGTTCAAGAACATTATTCAAAGGGCCATCTAGAAAGGGCATTTTCATTTTTCAAAATAAAAAGTCCCATAAATCATTAGTAGACACAGACCCCTTCACAGCAGTCAATGCTAGCATGATGACAGTTGTTCATATGGCTAAGAAGTTGCAGTGGAACAAGAAGACATCCAAGACAAAGGAGTGCTTATCCACCAAAACCACAGAAGCACTACAGCAGTCGATTATGTTGCAAGGTGCAAACACCTCATCATTCATTCAGTTAAATGGTAGCCTATTCGAAAGAAAACTTAGAGTATGGTTGAAAGTACAATTAAGTTTCATCTGGAGGAGGAAAACATGATTGCAGAAATCTCAGTTACCTAAAAGACTGTCAACTCATTTCCGCCTCTACACTTGACTAAGACTCGGAAAGAATAGAACAAAGACAAAGAGCCTAGCAAAGAGCCTTGCTTGAGGAGCATCTGAGGTCATTTGAGAATTAGACAGATTAGGAGATTAATGTTGTCARTCTATTACCAGCTGAATTCAAGAATAGAAATCGACCGAGTTCTTTAATAGGAGATGTCTTAACAACCGAATAAGCAATAGCTGAGTTGGTCATGCCCATGGCTAACTTTTTATCAACCGAGCCACAGTTGTCTTTCTCTAAGCTGACCAAGAAAATGTTGAATCATCTCAAACCTCTATATATYAAGGCTCATCTAGATGGATATCCACTTAGCTGAGTTTTTGTTGACGTAGGAGTCGTTCTCAATGTCATGCCCATCTCCACATTGAAACATTTAGGTAAGACATCAGTCGATCTCATGAATACTGATATTCAAATGACTAACTTTATAGGGGAATCCATCCAAGCTGAGGGAGTTCTAATTATAAGCATCACAGTCAACTCAAAATTACTATGGCTGTTTTCTTTGTAATAGCGGCGGAACTGGGCTATACGGTGCTTTTAGGTTGATATTGGATTCTGCAACCCAATCCATCCCTTTTCCCCTTCATTAGCAACTCATTTTGTGGGGATGGTGACCAGATAGAGGTCATCCGAGCCGATCCAGTCACTTTCGGCTGATCCCCAAATGATCGAAGGCTATCTTCTACTCCCTAGGGTTCGAAGCTGTCCGCTTTGGCTAAGCATCATTAGGCCATGAACTTAACTGAGGACATTGAGGGACCAGCCTTGAAAAAAAATGATTTGCTTGGCGACCAGACACTCAAAAGTTGGATAAATTGAAAGCCTACTCACCAGTCTACAAAATCCAACAGAAATACCTAATTTGGAAGAAAGCATAAGATGCATCCAAAATCTGTCGAAGCTTAAATGGACCACCTCAAGTAGGACACCAAACCATATATCCAAGATCCTCTATATAAACATCAACTGGGAAGATCATCGAGGAAAACTAGACTCACTCAAACTCAGCGCCTTACTTGGATGAGGAGTCACAAAAAATAGCTGATCGAGTTAATCCAAACAATATGGAGATTATTATTTCCATGGTAATTTACCAATGAAGATGCTACACTTGGATCGAAGAGTGGTAGAGTATCAACAACCCTATCCAAAAAAGGTTACAAAACCTCATAAGCAGCCCACCCAGAAGGTTTAGCCCAAACTCTTATCTCCCGAAAGTAAAGGAAGAGACTAAACGGCTCTTGCAATGCGGCTTTATCCACATAGCTAAGTATGCTGAGTGGATATCAAACGTTGTACCCGTTATCAAGAAAAATAGCCAAGTCCGGGTATGTATTGATTTCAGAAATCTGAATTTAGTCACAACTAAAMACGAGTATGCTATGCCTATGGTAGATATTCATGTCGACTTAGTCGCAAGAAATAGATTTCTCAACTTTATGGACGGGTATTCCGGTTACAATTGAATTTTTATAACTGAAGACGGCTTTCGTGTGCCCGAAGGCAATTGGCTTGTCCGAATGGGTGGTCATGTCGTTCGGGCTAAAGAATGTGGCATAGCTTCCAAAAGAGCAATAAACATGATTTACCATGATCTAATAGGCCAAAGCATGAAAGTATACATCAATTACTCAATCGTTAAATTAGCCACCTTTGCCCAACATTTAGTCAATTTAGAGAAGTCTTTCTTGAAGATGCGCCGACATAACTTGAAGATGAACCCTACTAAGTGCGTATTCAGGATATCAGCTGGACATTTCTTTGGTCTTTTGGTACTCCAAAAAGGGATCAAAGTCAATGCCAATAAGACTAAGGCAGTATTGGAGGCCAGGACCCCAAGGAACAAGAAAGAATTACAAAGCTTCATTAGTAGGATCAACTTCTCAAGAAGATTCTTGGCGAACTTGACTGGAAAACTCAAAGCATCTCATCTTTGCTGAAGTTGTAGCCAACTGAAAGTTTTACACGGAGGCAAAACATCAGGAGGCCTTTGAACAAATTAAGTGCAACTTTGCCAAAACCCCAATTTTAGCTAGATCTCGGGGGTTCAAGCGATGAAGCTGCATGTATCCACTGYTGAGACTTCAATCAACTATATATTGGAAGCAAACGATAATGAGGGAATCAAGAGAGTTGTCTACTACCTCAAACGTAGCCTTAATGACATAGAATCCATGTATTCTCCCATTAAGAAATTATACTTCTAACCTTTTCATACTTGCATCAAGTTAGAATACTATTTCCTGTGAGTAGATGTAAATGCCATTTGCGAGGTGGACATGGTTCGTTTCCTATTAAATCAGCCAATCTTGCAAGGCTGTGAAGTTAGGTCCATGAAGGATTGTGTGGAGCAGACAAGCAAGGCTGAAATTGAGATGGTTGCTACATCAGCTAGGAGTCTATTGGCCAACAATAATGGCTTTCTCATACATACGCTAAARGCTGTGAGGCCTTCCAAAAGCACGGACACTTGTTCAATGTCCTGACCGYAAAACTTTATCCTATAGTGAAGCCTTGGCCCTGTGGGGGTTKGGCTATCGACATCATCGACAAGATCTACCCACCTTCTTCTAAAKATCCCTCTTTTATCTTGGTGGCCATCGATTTGTTCACAAAGTGCATAAAGGCTCAACCCTTAACTAAGGTGACCCAGGAACTAGTTATCAACTTTATCAAGCACCAAATCATCTTTCGCTTCAGGATCCCAGAGTCAATCATAGTCGATCAAGGGATTGCATTCACTGGAGATAAAGTGGCTACCTGTGCCTAGCAATTCTAGATCAAGTTGATCCACTCAACGCCTTATTATGCCAAGGCTAAGGGACAGGAAAATGCAACCAACAAAACCTTTATCAACATTATCAAGAGGCYTGTAGAAGATAAGCATAGAAGATAGCACAATAGTTTTACCGATTCAAATTTCAGTACGTTTGGCAAGAATAGCATTTCATAATAACAGTACATAGCTGATCATCAATAGGCTCTCTTGATGGAGCCGGATCAATATATGAAGACAAATGGATCACATTTGAAAATATTCTAAGTCACAACCAAAAGGTGGCCATGGGGTACGATAGACAAATTTGAGTTAGAGACTTTCAGGAAGGTGACATGGTTTGAAAGACTATTGTTCGATTTCACCTAATGACCCTAAATATGGCAAATGTTCAGCTAACTGGGAGGGTCCTTTCCTAGTTAGCAAAGTCATACTCAGGGAGCCTATCGACTAATGCAGCCGAACGACAAAGAGCTAGAAAGAATAATCGATGGTAGGTATTTGAAATGCTATTATCCTTCATTTTGGGAGGGTATTGAGAATTAGCAAGTGCAGAAGCCCTTAAATAAAGCTTTAGTCAAATATTAGTTGGCTAATTGGCTTTTAGTCTTACTATAATAATAATGTCGGCTACATGCCAGCCGAAGTAGCATATTCAATTTTCCAGCAAAAAAAATAGTAGCTGATAGAATAAATTAGGCTCTACGAAGAAGGGGGAAAGGGGAGGGACATTAAGCGGAGTAGAATAAACAATAATGGCCCGATTTAGATTTTCCTTGGTAGTAGGCTATTGTGGGGTTTCACCCACAACTTTTAAARCGTCATGATAAAGCCAGGACAAGATAACATAATCAAAAGTAGAATWGGCAGAAGGATGGTCAACTACGGCAGGGGTCGAAAGAATAGGAGATGTTGTTTGCCCAAGCAGATGATCTTTACTAACCTTCTCAATTCATGTGCTCAGCTCTGTAGCCGAATGCACCTCTATCAAGCTCTATATTCTTGAGCTTAAGTCCTGCCATATAGACTTACACTTCTCTATACCAAGAGGTGCCCTAATCTCTCTCACTATCAAGCATTAGCCGATGATTCCCCAGCTCTCCTAGTCGAGACCGTACTTGTTGTGCCTCCCTAAATAGACTGACCAGAAGATCGTCCTACTTGCTGATTTACCGTCTATCTTGAAATATCTGCCTCTTTTCCTCAACTAATTCAGTCAAAAAGTATTAGATCTCAACTTCCAGGAAGGATATCCAGTCAGCATGAGCAGAGACAATTTGTTTCAGCACGTCCTGCTTACCCTTCTCAGCTATAAAATGAATACTCAATTCCTCATCCTTGGCAGCAATAAGAGATAATTCATTCAGTTTGGCAAGGGTGTTGTTTTGCAGCTTATGGCTAACTTCCACTATGTATAGGAACCTGGCTAGTCAAGCACAAACCATGGAGCACTCATCCTTCAGATCAGCCTAGAAATTTGAGCCATGGCATCTGGCAATCAAACTTAGAGCCTTCTTCAACTCTTCATAAACAACCTCTCCTACAGTCATCTCTCCTTTAAACATGGCCTAAATAAAGCGTAAGGCTCTGGTAGGTCCCGCARTGGTCGTGGTAGGTCCAACCAATTCAAAGAAAGTAACCATGTCTCTGTGGCTACAGCTGAARTTGGTGACGTGAGAATCGAAGATATTAGATTGCCAGGAATATTCTCTTGATCTTCGGCTAAAGTTCCTTGCCTCTCCTATTTAGATGATTCGGCTAAAAAAGCAATAGAGGAGGCAGAGAAATGAGACTTGTTTCTTTTCAGCTTCTACAAAGCAAGATGGTTAGCCGACAGACACCCAGAGATAGCAAAAAGGGATAAAAATGAATTTACTTTCAGGACAGATGCCATAACCCTCGCGCCCCTCAGCCGTTTGGATTTTCTCAATCTAGCTGAAGCAACTACGGTAGGAGAGTGTCAAGGAGAGTGACTATATTGATCGGCTCAGATCCTACAAAAAGAAAGAAAAAGCAAAGGTAAGAAAGCAGGTTGATGGGAAAATGCCAAAAATAGTTGATGGATCAAGAAGAGCATACCTAGAATAGGCTCCTTGGCTCGCCTTTTCTTTTTAGAAGAAGCCCCAGGTGGAGGAGAAGCGGTTGAGGAAGGAGAGGCAATTTAGGTTGCCGAATTTTTCTTTCTTGAAATAGCCTATCTAGCATTTGAAGGGATGGAAGGAGCAGATGGAGCAAGAACGAAAACATAGTCTTCCCAAATGTTTGGCAGAACATGATATTTACCTAGTCCCACCAAGTATCAAATTATGGAGTAGTGAGAGTGTAAGGACGAACGTCTTGAAGGAAAAACTTCTCAATCTTGCCAATAAAATCAGCTGTCCAAGACTTCATAGCATCCTTACCAGGTCTGGCCGGTTAATAGACGGCAACCTAAGTCGTGGGTCGGTTGGAATGTCCTGTACAATGCTAAAGTATTGTACACAACAATGAGGATAGTAAGGTTCAGCTGAGATTTTATTGTATCTGTCTATAGGTTGAATCCCATTCAGCAACAGCCAAGAACAGAGAAGACTTGCCCAAAAGAAGAACAGAGAAGACTTGCCCAAAAGCTTTCACTTCAATGTAGTTTGAGCTATTAGGGAGTAACCGCAACCAACCCAGACCCTCATCCCACCTTGCATACAAAAACAATTCAATAGAGATGACCTTGGTTGAATACAGCTGACGAAGTATTTCTCGGCTAGAGAACTCATTGATATGTACTTTTCTTAGCCAATAACCTATTAGCTCATGAACTGATTCGGGGGCCTTAGTCAATAAACGACTGACCCTGAGCTCAATGAAGTATTGGTAGAGCCACAACTGTAGGATCTAGAAAGGCATAGCTACATTGGTGGCAACACTTTTTCCAGCTAAGGCTTCTATCAGCCGAYTGACCCCTCGATAAATAAAGGAAAGAACCACGAAGCCCAGCGACAGAGGCTGGTTACTTATCAACATGCCGACAAAATACTAGTAGTCAGCCACCATGCTATAAGAGGCTGAGCAAAGGTTATATCTGCAGAGCCAACAAAGCAGGAATTCCCTATGCTCATTCTTAGAAAYAGTAGCTGAATCGGCCATATTAGCCTCAATGAATTTGGGGTAGGCAGCTAACTGCTTACTGAAGTTTAGCCAAAAACCTTTTTGGTTCGTTTCTGCATATAATGCCAGCACATCGATACCGGTCACTAGCAAGCCAAGAATGGTGGCCACATCTGACAGAGTTTAGGAGAAGATTCCTGAAGGTAGCACGATCGCATAAATGGATGATGACCAGAACGGTAGCATGGTCATTACTAGATTTCGGTCGAAGCTCAACTGGAGAGTTGCAAAGATCTAAATCATGTGGAAAACTCCCCATCTCTTCCACATAATTTCCATGGATGGAGAAAGACGCTCTGCCCATTGTTTGAAGCACACGAACCACCTTGGCTTGCAGGGAAAATTCTTCAACCATCTAGCCAAAGATCAGTCGAACCACAGCAAAGGAAGATCAAACCCTTCAAGCTTGATGAAGGAAAAGGCCGATACATAAATTAAAGGAAGTGTGGCCGGACTCAGACTGAAAATTCCATAGCAGAATCTTGGCAAATGAGGAGTTGATGATCAATGAACTGAGGCTAATTGGAAGCCTTGTCATGGGTCTTACTACTTGAAGACATGATATTCAGTAAAAGTTGGGAAGTTGGTTGCAGAAGTCGAAAATGGTGGAATKGGAAAGCAAGAGCTTGAAGGAGAAGGAAATATCATGAGAAAAAAAATGAGAGAGAAAATCCTTCTGGCCAAATTAATCGCCGGTAGAAGTTAGGTAGACGCGACAGCTATAAGTCCCAAGAAAACCCATCATTACTCGAGTAACCTAACCAGCTAACCAACTGCCACTTAGCCCGAGTCATTAGCCAATGAAACTCAAGAGTCCTAAAAGCATATGAAAAGGCAAAAGCACCAAGCTTCACCTAATCCAGACATTCAACACAACCAACTAGGGCAAAGGCTTGTGGGGCAGGTGTTGACGTTAACGGCTGATGCAGAAATAGCCGAAAGCAATGGTTAGCCAAGCAAGACCAAGTCAAACAGAAGTCCAAGGAGAAAAAAGTCAAAAAAGGCTGAGGAACTCAAAATGTAATGAAGGCTAAGGAAGAAACAGATCATATGGCGGTCGATGAGCAGGAGGAAAAAGTCAGCTGAATAAGATTGTAACCACTTGACTGAAGATCAAGGGGCATGATCAACCGACTAGCCAATCAAGAAGGACGTGGGCCGAAAATCTAGCACAGAAAAAGGAGAAATGGCATAATAGTAGCCGACTTTCTCACCTGCAAGCCGGCAAAAGAGCGTTACGCAGAGGAATATAAGTAAAAAGAGAGAAAGCAGGGAAAACTTCAACCAATCAACTCAATAATCAAGCATTTTATCGTTACTTTTTCATTTGATAGCTAGTTTTATGATTAGTGTTTTAATGTTAATTGATTATTTTCTTTGTTAGGTAAGTCATGCATTCTTTTTTCTGCAATGTTTATGAGTTAGAACACTTATTTGCTTTCTTAGATGAAAAGCACTTCCAACCTTAATAGCATAATTTGTTAACTTATTCAATTTCTTCTATTTTTTTATTGCTTTTTTAATTCTTTCTTTACAATTATCTTTCTAGCTTTCTAGCTCATATAGGATTACTTAGTTTGTTTCATCTTATTAACTATATCATTTCTTAATTCAACATAATCGATAATTTAGTCCAAGCTAGCTTAGTTGCTTCTTTCTACTATTTGGAATCCTTCAGCATAATCACTTATTTAGCATAAGCTAACTAAGTCGCATTTTTTTGCTATTTGGCATCTTTCAGCATAATCACTTGGYTAGCTTCAGCTATCTTAGTTGCATCTTTCTGCTGTGTGAAGTTTTACAATTTACGTTTGCTTGCTTGTCTTACTTTGTTTGCTTACTGATCGGCTAGTAAGACCTACTTTATTGTTATCTTAGTCGTAGCAAACATGCACAACAGCTTTTTTCTCGGTTAGTATAGTATACTTGCACACTATATGAGGGCTTACTAAACTTAATTCAAGAACCCTACATATAAAAATGAGGTTCCTATAGTTCCAGTGAGCCGAGTACACAGCTAGCTAACTGGAATTCAAGCCTTGTTGTGTTGAAAATCTTAGTATGCCACGACTAGAATAACTAACTCAGCTATGCAAGTTTTGCAAACCAACACAATCGGCACGCCCAGTGAGACTTGTTAAGTGTTCATGATACTTCGTTCTGGTCAAGAAATCATGGCTGGAACCCAAAGCAATCAATCTCACATCCAAGACACACCTACTCCAGATATGCTAAAGCTTGACTGGTTGACCGGTGCACAGTAAAATCTAGAAAAGTGATATTTTCCCTTAAAAGGCTCCTAGCCGTGGAGATCTATCAACATCGATTGACGAACAGGCGACTCCAACTTCTTTGTCAGCCATCCAATTCACTATGGAGCAATGCACAGGTAAGTTAATGCAAAATCTAATTCAGCAGTTTACTACTATTTTTAGGCCTACGTTGCAAAATGAATACAAGTTCATGATAAACAAGGAGCTAAGAAGCTGCAGTGTCATGAAAAGACATCCCAAGTTCATGAAACGACAAAGGAGTGCATATTCACCAAAATCACTGAGCTAATATAGCAGTTGACTATCTCGCTAGGTGCAAACACCTCATTATTCATTTGGTTGGATGGTAACCTTCCTGTATTCGAAAGATTAACTTTAGGCAACGTTGGAATTACAGCTAAGTTTCACTTGAAGGAGAAGACCATGACAGCAAAAATTCCAGCTACCCAAAAAACTACCAATCTGTTTCCTTCTCTATACTTGACTAAGACCCAGAAAAGAAGATAACAAAACAGAGAGCCTAGCAGAGAGCCTTGCTCAAGGAGCATCTGAGGTCATTTGAGAAACAGACAAATCAGGGGATCAATGTCGTCAATCTACTACCAGCTGAATTCAAGAGCACAAATCGACGGAGTTCCTTAACAGGAGATGTCCTATAAACCAATGAAGCAATGGCTGAGTTGGTCATGCCATGAGCTGACTTGTTATCAGTTGAGCCATAGATGTCTTTCCCTAAGTCGGCCAAGAAAATGGTGAATCATCTCAAACTTCTATATATTAAGGCTCATCTAGACGACAATCCATTTAATCGGGTCTTTGTTGACGAGAGTCGTTCTCAAAGTCATGCCCATCTCCATGTTGAAACTTTTATGTAAGGCATCAACCTATCTCATAAATATTGATATTCAAATGACTAATACAGGGGAGTCCATCCAAGCCGAGGAAATTCTAATTATGAGCATCACAGTTGGCTCAAAGGCTAGTACAACGACTTTCTTTGTAGTAGCGGCGAAATCAGCTTATGTGGTGCTTTTAGGGCTAATTAGACTCACGCCAACCGGTCATCCCTTCCACTCTTCACCAGCAATTTACTCTATGGGATGATGATCAGATAGAGGTCATCBYAGCCTATCTGACTCCATTTCAGTTTTTATCCACATAAGAAGCTATCCTCTACTMCCCAAACTTCGAGCGRTCCCGACGCCATCACATTCTGCTCTATACTGAGAAGGTAGTCGACTAAAGTATATAGTGCTCAATTAGATAACGAGTCTTCATCAACCACTCTAATTGAGTCTCTTAGCCATGAGGCCATCCCTAACTCCACGATATTTGAGCATGATGGTCTTGGGATATCCAACTTACTGGTCTGCATTAATTCTTGGTTTAGTTTATGCATGAGAAATCCAAACATCTCAGAGATAGGAATGGACATCATGCAGAATAAGGAACTCTTGGAATTCAGTCCAGTTAATGGGAAAAGACAAGATAAAGATCGAGGATAGTCAAACCACCACTTAAGCCAATTGGTCAAATCTACCTTTTCCTTTCTTTATATTTAAAAGCTTTTCAACTGCTTCCTTTATAGATTTCCTTTTTCCTTGGACTTCAAATCAAGCAAACATCTCAAGGAATTTTCATTTACAAAGCAAAGTACACCAAAGAACTACTCAAGAGGTATGAAACGGAAAATGCTAAGGAAATTAGTACTCCAATAAGTTTAACCTTGAAGCTTGACAAAGATAAAATTGGTAAAAAGGTTAATGAAATCAAATATAGGGTTATGATTGATAGTTTGCTATACTTAACGGCTTAATTCCTCGATGATTGTACTAAAAATTCAAGTTCACGGATTTCCTTCTTGATCAATAACAATTGCAGTATTGTCATCATATCATATTATCATACCGTTGTCACGTTTGAGTTCTTTATAGGTATGCACAATTACAGCTTCGAGCACTTCTGATTTTTCTAGGAGCATATTCGGTACTGCATCTTTGATCACAACAACAATAACGTCACCAATATGAGCATATCGACTTGCTAGCTCCTATGATTTGAATATACATCAATTCTCGAGCCCTGCTATTATCTGCTACGTTTAAATGGGTYTGAGGTTGAATCATATCATTTTGTAATCTCAACTATTAACTTTGTTATATATTTATGTATTATATTCCAATCATGTCCTAAAAAATCTCATTTATGTATTATTGATRTTGGTAGAATATTAATAGTTATCTTAGTGATTATTTGATTATTTACCCACCTTATGATTTGTAAATGTGTGATGCTTAATGACTAGTAGTTTAGATATCATGTTTGTTATATGTTATATGTTATATGTTTATGTGTTAGATTCCAATCATGTCCTAAAGGATCCCATTTATATGTTGTTGATATTGGTCGAACATTTATAATAATCTTAATGATTATTTGATTATTAACCCTTCTTATGACTTGTAAATGTGTGATTTTAAAGCATTTTATCATAAATAATGACATAGTTGTCCTAGGTGAGTCTATCTTTGAAAGGTTGTCAATTTGAGTAATTAAAGAGCAAATACCTAGTTAAATGTTTTGGTTGACAGGAAATTACAATCTTACCATGAGGTTTAGAGAATGAATCAACAAATATACAAGATAAGCAAGGTTGAAAATTTGGGAAGAAATGTTGCAACAATAATACATCATTAATATAATCACGATAGACTATAAAGAGTTAAAAGTTCATCTGGCACAAGCACAACTAGTGTAAAAAAGATATGTAGAAAACACTAAAAGAAGTACAAATAAATAGGCTTACACTTGTCAAAAGGAAAAAAAAAAAAAAAAAAAGAAGGAAAAATGACAAGTGATCACTCACACTCAAGGAGATGATGACAAGTGGCCCACTTTAGCTTTAGGCCAAAAAAGAAAGAAGATGACATACAAACCCAAAACTTCCCTGCACAACCAAAAGCTTATAATATCATAAACAATTCAACATCAACAAATAAGTGATAATCTCATTAATTTAGTATATCAATCCACGCAAAAAAAAAAAAAAAGCACTAATTCTTTGTAAATTAGTATTGATAAACACTATATAAACTTAATTGATATGCGTACTTCAATTAATTTGAAGCAACAATACGAAAGTAAGTTGTATAATAATAGAACTAACCTTATCTGCAATCAAAAACTTTTAAGCTATGAGAAGTTGAGATGAACTTTTACCGCCATAAGTAGAGATTCATGCTAAAAAACTTTAAACTTTAAGTGGTAGAGAGGTAATAAAGAGATAGAGATGTAGAGTCTCGTATTGATTACRTGTTATAATTTAAGAAGGTGAAGAAGAAGAAGTAGTCAATTAGAGAAGGAAGAGGAGAAGACAAACATATAGTTAAAAGAGAATTATGGAAGAATTGACATTAATTTTAGGTGATCCAAAATCTTCTATCCTTAGAGTTAAACCCTAGGCTTTATAGAATTTCAAGAATAAAAACATCCTTCATAACATATTTATAGGAACATCTTTATTATCTTTATCAATCTTAATAAATAAAAATTATTTTAAAAGGCATCTGCAAAATAACAACTTCAAATTAGTTTGTTTGAGTTTTTAAACTAAAAAATATGAATAAAGAAAAAGGAGTGGGAAAGGAGCCGAGAATACTTTATTCCATGGAGAACACAGCCAATGTGGTGCGCGATTAGATATTCAAAGTTGCCTGCATATTAATACATCACAAACCAATTTGTTGAGCAGAAATTCGAAGTTGCCGATAACTATTGCTTGYTACCATGGGAGTGTAATACACCATGCTGATATCAAAAGCATCGAATTTGACACTTGTGATAGGACCCCAAAATCCTCTGAAAAATACACTTCCCGAGGCAGGCACAAGTATCAAAACCATTGCCCATATCCTTGAATTTATCCAATTTATCATGAAGGAATAGCTGCATCATCCTCTATCTTTCTGACGTGCATAAAGCCATGAATTCTCTAATTTTAGACCATAACCACGACAGTTTTTGCAGCTATCCTTTATCTTCCCAATTCTTTATATATATACGATCCCTTCTGTTCAATCTTGCACCTTTAATCACCGTGGAAACACACGAGAGATTCTTGGCTTTAATTTTCTTTGGGAGGAAAGATGCTGGGGTTTGGGACATTCACTCAATCTACCGGACGAAAAGTTGAGATGGGTTATGATGTACCTGAAGGCGTAGACATCAGGGGAAGATATGATCCGGAGTTTGCTAAAATCTTGACTAAGGATGCTTTGCAATTTGTTGCTGGTTTGCAGAGAGAGTTTAGGAACCATATTGAGTATGCAATGGCATGCAGAAAAGAGGSAAAAATGAGGTACAATAATGGGGGATTGCCTGGGTTTGATCCTGCAACTAAGTATATAAGAGAAGGTGATTGGGTTTGTGCATCAGTGCCTCCAGCTGTGGCTGATAGAAGGGTCGAAATTACAGGGCCTGTGGAGAGGAAAATGATTATCAATGCTCTCAATTCTGGAGCCAAAGTTTTTATGGTAAGTTAAAATGATTATCAGTGCTTAGAAAAAGCATGATCAGTTTGCACATTTGATTCATGATTGTTGGCATCAGTATACGTAATTAAGTTCTTTGTTTTTTTAGATAGTATACTTGATTAGATTACTTTAAAATGGAGCAGATTGGTTAGGGTGAACAAAAATTTGTTTAACCATTAATTAGCAGTGCTGAACACTGAAGATCTTTTCAATTTATGCAGCCATGATTTTGATTATAGTGTTCGGGTTTTCAATAATGACTGAACTTAACCTATTTTGAAGAGTAAATCATGATAGAACGAGAGAATTGATTCCAAAACAAAGGAACACTACTTCGAATGAAATGATTGATCTTCTAGGCTTAGTTTTACATGCTGCAATAACATGCTTAAGCTCTACTACCCCTCAATACCCTACCCTGCCTGATTCTGTTTCTTTTTATTTTTTTTTATTATTATGTTTTTTGTTGGGGGGAGTGGAGGGAGAAGAGTTTGTGGTGGTGTTGGTGGTCATGCAGATGTTGATCTTAAGATGAAATTCAAACAATTATGTAAAGAAAGTAATCTAGGCATTTTGTCTCTTCTGAATTCAAGACAAATTATGCAGTTGGAGCAATTTTTGCTCTATCCTTAATTATAAACTGCAAAAGAAAAATTATGTTGTCACATTCAATAACAGGCTGATTTTGAAGATGCACTTTCACCAAGTTGGGAGAACCTCATGAGGGGACAAGTTAACTTGAGGGATGCTGTTAATGGAACTATAAGCTTTCATGACCAAGCCAGAAATAGAGTTTATAAGCTTAATGATCGCACGGCAAAGCTTTTCGTCCGTCCAAGAGGCTGGCATTTACCAGAAGCTCACATCTACATTGATGGTGAACCAGCTAAAGGTTGCCTTGTTGATTTTGGTCTCTATTTCTACCACAACTATGCAGCATTCCGCCGGACCCAAGGTGAAGGCTTTGGGCCCTTCTTTTACCTACCAAAGATGGAGCATTCAAGGTAMCTATGCTTCTTTCTTCTTTTCTTCAAATTTCAGTATTAGATATTCTGACTACTACAGTGAGGATTGCTTTTGATTTGGAATGATAATTGCTAGAACAAAATTTAACAACATGGAAAAAATTCAGATTAGTTGAATGTGATTGGATTCAGAGATTTCCACTGCATAAGATTTGGTGTCTTTGAAAACTACTGTCATATCTCTTTTTGCCCCTCGGTTTTGATTCTATAATCAACAGCATCATTACAGATGTGAAGCAACTACAGAAGTAGCCCTTTGGTGCTATAACTAATACAACAACTTCATAACCATCATTCTTAAATTTGTTTTCCTTATTGCTGTTAGTACTATGATCTAAAATGAGTTATGGCAGTAGTAGCGAAAAGATACTGTTGAAAGAGTAATTTCAATGCCTGCAAATATCTTGAATTCTGACAAATCGGTTAACGCTTCAACAGAGAAGCTAGGATATGGAACAACGTATTTGAGAGGGCAGAAAAAATGGCTGAAATTGAGAGGGGGAGCATCAGAGCTACTGTACTGATCGAAACACTTCCTGCTGTTTTCCAAATGGACGAAATCCTATATGAACTTAGAGACCACTCTGTTGGCTTAAATTGTGGGAGGTGGGATTATATTTTCAGCTACGTGAAGACTTTCCAGGCCCATCCAGATCGCCTGTTGCCTGACAGGGTTCAAGTTGGAATGACACAGCATTTCATGAGGAGTTACTCTGATCTCCTCATTAGAACTTGTCATAGGCGTGGAGTACATGCCATGGGGGGAATGGTACGTATCTTTCTAGTGCTTGGTCATCCAAAAGAAGTGAAATTTGCTTATTGAATAAGTCCATATTTCTGAYTTAGTGATAAATTAAATTTCTGAAGCAAAGAATTTGACTGGTAATAAGTTTCATCAATAAGTATCGTGCACCAAGATCCTAATGATGTCCTCGAATTTGTTGTGSAAGTTAAGTTTGACAATAAATCTCTTACTCTTTTAACAGGCAGCTCAGATTCCAATAAGAGATGATCCAGCAGCAAATGATGCAGCCCTGGAATTGGTAAGGAGGGATAAGGTGAGAGAGGTGAAGGCTGGGCATGACGGAACCTGGGCTGCTCACCCAGGGCTAATCCCAGCTTGCATGGAAGCCTTTACTAATTATATGGGGAATTCTCCCAACCAAATTGAAACCATGAAACGAGAAGATGCAGCTGTCTTGACTGAGGAAGACCTTTTGCAGAGGCCAAGGGGAGTACGAACAATGGAAGGCCTTCGTCTCAACACGCGAGTTGGCATCCGGTACTTAGCTGCATGGCTTACTGGATCAGGCTCAGTCCCACTTTACAATCTTATGGAAGATGCTGCAACTGCTGAGATTAGCCGAGTACAGAACTGGCAATGGTTGAAGTATGGAGTAGAATTGGATGGTGATGGACTTGGAGTGAAGGTGAACTTGGACCTTTTCGGGAGAGTTGTTGAGGAGGAAATGGAAAGGATTGAGAGAGAGGTCGGAAAGGACAAATTCAAGAAGGGTATGTACAAGGAGGCTTGCAGGATATTCACAAGGCAATGCACAGCACCAACATTGGATGATTTTCTGACCTTAGATGCCTAYAATGACATTGTCGTCCATCATCCAAAAGGAGTTTCCAGGCTTTAAATGGGATTTTTCATTCAGGAATGCCTGGGAAACTGTGTTCGTTCAAGTGTTTCCTTGCTTTTGTGTTCCGTTTCTCACTGCTCTGTTGTTCTGCGAGTCATCTTTATCATAAATAATAGCCATTTGAAGCTACTGAGCTGTTCTTACTGCCTGACTATGATTGAGGAAGGCAAACTGCGTGAAGAAGTCTATGATTTCGCCAATATGTCTCAATAGTCGAGAAATATTTATCAAATAATTCTCAAAAAATGAAATGTAAATTGATTGTTTCTGAACTTAGCCTCACCTGTATCAGGTTTTATCATTAGCACAGTCTATGCAGACTGAGTACCAATATTTTAAGTGCCAGTAGAAAATTCATCGAAAGAAATAAATGAGAGGAAACCTCAAAAGTCCCGTGATGTTACAACTCGATCTGGGAGAGAAAAGAAAAAGGAAAATAAGGGATGACAAATGGAGAAGGAAAAATAAGTATAACTCCCTGCAGAATCCGTGGCAAAGTTAGGATTTTTGTTCGATAGTGGTGGCAATTTTTAAGAAAGGAAAAATGAAAATAATTCAACAACAAAGCTTTGTTGTTGCCTGAAAACCCCCCCAAATTTTTGGCATTGCTTATACCTCCTCCGTCAATAATTGATGAAACATAATGAAGCTCTTCTATATCTTGCAATTGAATTCTATTGACAGTTAAGTAATCAAAGATCTAGATGCATCATTTCTCGTATTTATAATGCCTCAGAGGATTGATCATATCTATTACTATATTTGGATTCTTGATTATTCAGCCCGTTAGCCATTTAAAGGATATTYCTGTTAATATGAATAGGTAGGAAGATGCTAACCTAACAGGGCTCAAGTCCTTTATATTTATTTCGATAATAACATGAGCTTATAATGTTATCTAATTTGCATTGTTATTTTATATAATTTAATAAACAATGGAACAAAGTGATCTATTATCAACTGTCTCAAGTTTTAAGGATATTAATATTAAAGGAGTTGATAATGGAAGAAGAAGAGGAAGTTCTACTGCACAAGTTTATTCAGGAAAAAGAATCAATAGAGTAGACTCTTCCAGCTTTCTATAGGCTGTAAGATATGGACAACTTTTTACATTGTATAGTAATCTTGAAAAGCAACATACTTTATCAAGGTTCAAACATGGTTTTTTTACTGTTCATAATAGTCAAAAGTTGAGTCCTGCGACTTAGCCTTCCTTTTGTTTTAACCTGTCCAATGCTATTTGAAATTGCATTTGATATCTGTTTCAAGATTCTTCATACGGAAATATCTTATGAATACTATGCTATTTCAGTCTTTTGAAATATACATATCTAAGCCAGATAGTTCTATTATTGTTTTGATATATTTATTGTCATTGGATATGGGACTATCTAGTACATAGTTTCCCTATCTGGTTATTTAAAACAAGTGAGAAAAACAAGGGAAAGATTTTCATCATCATAGAAAACATCTTTTGAAGAACTGTTGGTTGGTTGCCAGTTAGGGTTAAACAATACACATGAAAAGTATACGTGGTCAATGTGTAATAAAGGGTGAGTAGGGTATCATTCTCWTGAGGATAGGATTGATGAACATAATGTGTAAAAACTTCCATAAATATAAATAAATAATATTGGTTCAATTAATTCTAGAAGGCAATGACAAATAAAAGTAAAGTCTAAGGGCGAGTAAGAGTTCTATTAGCTTAGACAAAAAAAAAGAAGTAAAGGTTAGAGTCACTCATGGATGTCATATTACGGGACCAGAGTTAATTAAATAATGCTCAATCTGAACCCTTGTACATATTTAGGACTTCGTAAGAAATACTACTATATGTCTATGGTAGTTATCTTCACAGTTGCATTAGTAATCTGAATTCTTAACCTCCAAAGATAAATTTTCTTATCTTAAGTAGGATTTCCAACATTGTATCCTTGCTAGGGTTTTAAAGATATTATGGATCTCAACCCCTTAACAAAGTTCAAATGTAGATTTACCAGTTTCACAAACCATATTTCTATGGTGGTGTACTTTAGTTGCTAATTTCTTTCGATTACAACAAGCTAACAAAAGTGAATAAGAATTCGCGATTAACTATCTTACCCATGAACTCCAACCTTTGATTTCTTAAAGGTTTGCTCAAGGAACTGTAAGAGGTTTACTTACTGTTATTCAGTGCAGTCTTTTGAAACTGTAAAGTCACGTTAAGAAATGTAAGAAACAAATGAAGAAAAACATGCGATGATCTCAACATCCTTATGGTTTCCAACTCTTTGAGAAACTTGTCTAAACTCATATCTAGAGAAAGTATATAAAGCTTAATAGAAATGATAAGAAGAATGTTAATAAATTAAAATGATTTGATCAAAAACAGCAAAGCACAACTGAACTTGGAAGAAGAGTGGACTGTCGTTGTCTTCTTCTTAAGTTATACTAAGAACAAAGCTTTGAAAACTATATTTCTAGCTAACGCTAAGAACTATTCTATTTGGTTCTTCTTTCAAAGAGACTATTCTCTAATCTGCTATCTATTCCCTATGAAGCATGTAAAAGTCTGTGGTTCTTGTTCTGCTAGTTGGCTCTTATAAAGAGAAAAAATCCGAGATGAAGAATGTGGTTCCTTTCTGTTCTCAACATTATCCTTCTGTCCTCTTATATCTATTTGTGGTATGTAAACCCCACATCTACTTTGTTGTCTCAACATTTTAGGACCCACCCAAGTCAACCTTAGGCCAACGGTTGTGTGCTATTTTCAGCCGACTTTTCAGTAATGCCAAGGATTCTTCTTTTGTCATGTGCCACGTGTATTGTACTTTAATTTGTGCTTTTGAGTCTCGATGTACTGCAATGCAACATTGTATTGCCTTCAGTGCATGCCTATAAGAATCTTTCGCTATTAAAGGTTTTTATTAATAATAAATTGGAATATGAAGATAATGAATACGGAAGCAAGGCAAATAATACTCCACTCCAAATTGACTAGATAGAATGGAAAGTCGCTTAGAACAAAGGCAAAACTTAATTAAATAGACACAAATTAGAGGTGATATGCTAAATAATTCAACCCTTTTTAAAGATGCATAAAAAATGCAACCAGAAATTTAGCAATATTATTGCATTACATCTTTGAAAGCTCTTTATCTATAACATTGAAACTATTAGTTGAGTTTCATTCTGTCCAAAACAGAATATCATCATCCGCCTCAAGAAGTGGCATGTTATCATCCTCCCCATCATCTTCATTGTCAATCTCATTGTCTCATTTTGCATTAATTACTATTATCCATTTGTTTGAACATTAGCTATATGACCCCGGCCATAACATTTGAAATATTTAATATCATGATTTTGGGAAGTAGAAGGCTCATATATACCTTACCTGGATTCCACCACTTGTTAACATCCTTAAAAGCTATGACTTTAGGCTTTGACGATGAAACTTTAACCTATTTAGGGGTTGATCTCCATAGATTTTTAGATGTTATTTGTTCCATTCCTCCTTTTTAGTTGTTGTTCGACTTTGATAGCTTGGTATACCATATTTGTAAGTTCTATATAGTGCTGCATCTCCACTGCATCAACTATCTCCCTATTCAACCATAAAAGAACCTAGCCATAGTAGCCTCACTATCCTCCTCAAAATTAGCCCGAACCATTGCCATCTCCATCTCATTATAATATTCATCTAAACTTTTGGATTGCTGAGTTAATTATTGCAATTTATTGAATAGATCCCTATGATTGCAGCTATCAACGAAACATCTCTAAAAATGTACCCAAGAGAGGGTGAATTGGTTTTAAAAACTTTTTATAGCAATTATAGATTTTCACTCTTTTTGACAACATATCAAACATTTGTTGGGTGCAATAAATACTAAGTSTATTTAAGAACAATAAAAAACACATCAACTAATACAAAGCACAAACAAATAAGACAGAGACAAGCACAAGATAAACGAGATTTATAGTGACTCAATTCCCTTGAAATCTACATCCACTACCTAAGGACACACCTCTAGGATTTCCAAATCCACTAATCAATAGTTGCAAAGACTTTTAACACAAAAGGCTCACACAACAAAAGGAATTTACATACAATAACTTTTTTTACACCAAGGGCCCCAACAAATAAGTTTTACACAAATAACCCTTTCACAAATAACCCTTTCACGACCTCAAGTTTCACCTTTCAACAAGGTTCTATGTCCTAGAAAACCTTGATCTTTTTCTCAAAACTACAGAAAGTTTGTTGCAGCTTTTCACTCTTGAAAGTGAAGATATGAAATTTAAGATAAATAGATTTAATTTCACAAAGCTTTGCTAAAGGATTCCTTGCACTTGTGGAATATAATAATCAATGAATGCTTTTTGAAAATGTTTTCTCAAGCTTGTAATTTTGAGTCTGAAAACTATTAGTGTTAAAGAAACTCCTAAAGTCCTTTTATACTCCCCAAAATAACAATAAAAAAAGAAACCATTTTTGAACTTGTATGTGTCTAGTTTGGATGTCCAAACCAAAACAAGGGAGCGTTCAAAGTACCGTTCGAACCCTTATAGAAGGATATTGGACTCAACTTAGGGACTAATCGAACGTCCAAAGGGACTGCTTGAACCATTATTCGGATGTTGCAATAGGAGGCATTCGGACATTCGATGTCACATATAACATGATATGAAGCCTCACTAAAAGGTACTCAGACTTAACATAAACCAGCTTCAGATGGCCAAAGCAAACACATGTCCTGACTCCAAACTAGGTTTGAACACAGTGCTTGAGACCTTCAACATCCAAATGAAATTTTTATGGTTCATCCAGACCTTCTCAAAACTTTGGACTTACAATCTTTTTACTTAGGATGTCCAAATGACAATGTCCTAAGTTCGAAGTGTATACATATTTTTGGATTCATTTTCAAATAAACTTCTAAAGTCCTAAATACTATTATAATTCTAAAACCTATATTCTTTAAAAAAAATAAAATATTTCAAAATATTTGGAAAACATGTTGTGCAGATAAAAAAGTAATAGTAAGGAAATCAAATCTAAGTCTACGTACAATACTAGATAAGAAGGATAAAAACCTAGGTACTTAGAGAAAACCTATAACAACTAGAACTTYATAGAAGGAAGTTGAACAACTTCACTTGATTCCATCGAGATCTTCTTGAAGTCCATTAGGATTTAGTTTATGTTCCTACAACCATTCTACATAATCAGAGTACCATTTTAGAAATATAGTAATATCAATATGAGGTTTACAACCTCCTCTTTACAGCCTTCATCTCGTCCCATGTTTCAGTAGGTCTCTYTCAATTTCTCCTCATATCCTTCACTAATTGGTCCCACCAAACAATAACATAGTGGGTAAACTCAATAGCTGCTAGTTTAGCCTTTTTAAGTTCTAAATATTTATGACAATCAAAATCATTTCTATCTTCCTTTCCTACTCAATATAGACTTCTGGTCATTTTTCCCTCGGAATGATAGAAWTTTCAGTTYTATACCCCCAAGGTTGTTATCCCTCATAAGTCTACCATTCTTGTCTCCTCCACCTCTACTAACCTTGCTTAGGTGGTTCATTTATATCCCACAATCTATTACCAAATCATCACCATCATCACCCTATTGTGCCCTTTGATRCACTTGCTGAGGTGGACATCTATTGGTTTTGTTTTGTGGCTGCCTCCTGATGTGGGTGAAAACTCATTGATTTTACCAGTAATTATGTGCATATTTTTACACTTTTGAATATGATGAAGTACTACTTTGTACTATTTTGCTTGGAACATTGCTTAAATTCAATCAAGTGACTTTATTTATGTAATATTGCAAAATTATAGAATTCATGTGCTATGACTAAGGTAAAATGCCCTATTTTGTAGGAAAAATGATTTTATAAATGAAATAGAAGATTACTTGATGAAGAAGCGAAGATTTGTACGATGCTGCAAGAATGGATAGCAATGGTGTAGAAATGCGATGCTGCAGAATAGAAAAATGAGCAGAAGAGCATATGATATTTGAAGAAAGAAAGTCAAGGAAAACGTTACTCATCATTAGAAAGAGAGCAAGTCATATCTAAAGCCCAAAAAGAAAAGCAAAAAAGTTAAAAATCAAAAAGAACAAGTAGGTATTGACAAGAGTAGGAAGAGGGGTCCATAATATTCTATGACACCATTTTTGTCAAGCTTCCAATGGAAGCTTCAGTAGACAAAAAGAGAGAAGGCGAACTACAAAAGCATTCAGCGGAAATTATAGAACACATGAAGAGAGAGAAAGAGTTGAGAAAAAGAGGAGAAGCTTGGAAGAAGAAGAAAACTCAAGGACGGCTTCACTATTGGGCTTCATCATCCTCTTTAGGCTTTGTTTCTCCTTCTCTTAGTGATTACTTTGAGATGCATTTTGAGATATTAAGCTTTCACATAATGTATTTTCTGACATTTAAGAGCATGAACTAACTTCTTAGAAGTTAGAGTTTTGATGAACTAATGTACCAATGTTTATCTCAATAATTTCAGCAAGGTTTGCTCTTTATAAATCTTTACTCAAGGATATCTATTATTTACATTCGTTGTTTTATGGCYATTAATAGTGCATGTGTGAGCTTTTTGAACTCCGAAATGCAGTAACATAGTGGAAAACTTGAGTAGATRTGGGTTTGGATATTTTGAGATAAGGTTTGATATCTTAGGAATGCCATTAAATATTTGGAGATATCTATGTTCAACCCATAAAATCATATGAGACTTGAACTTTTATTCGTGTTCCTTAAGCTAAGTTACTCCAACAAGTAAAACAACTTGGTGTAATATGAACAGAGACAAACAAACTAAAAAGGTGAGGTCATTTTCTGTCTCGATTTGCGTTTTTGCTGTAGCTAAGCCTTTGTTGCAGCATTATGCTTAGCATCCTGTCTGTAGCATTGATGTTTTGACTTCATGGACATTAGTACATTGGGGATTCTTAACTCTAGTTTACTTTTAAGCTCTTAATCATCTCGTATGTGCGATTGCTGTGATTTATCTTTGAATCCTTGTAATTAGATAATTTTAAATTATTTTATTTTATATTCATGACAACTATCAACAACTATTGATTTTATTAGGAATTTAACCATGACTTTTGAACCAACAATCCTTGTAGGACGATACTCATATTCACTCTATATTACTTGTAGAACGTGCATATTTGCATGAGTGAAGCTTTATTGGTACGCGATTTTGTCTATTAAGTTTTTGGTGTCGTTGCCGAGGACTGTTATGTGTTTCAATGGTATTTGAATTTCTGTTGCTCTTATTATTCTTATCCTATCCTATATTCTTATTATTTACTCTTATTCTTGATAGTTAATTTTCTCCATAAATGTCCGAAGGGGCGATAATACGTATCCCTTTGATCCTGAACCAAAAAGAACTTTTCATTCCAAGAGAAGAAGAGAACGTGCAAATGCTGGAAGAGAACTTGGGGAATTTGCTAGGTATAGGAGCAAAACTTAAAGCTACAGGGAACGCTACTGCAATGCCTGCTAAGCATAATGCTGCAATAATGACTACCAGATTGAATTGCAAAAAGGAATGATGGAGCTATCGCTGATGATAGGAATAGATCCATCAGGGATTATGTTGTACCTATATTAGATGATCTTCAGCTAGGCATTGTAAGGCCTCTTATCCAGGCTCAACATTTTGAACTGAAGCCAGTTATATTTCAGATGCTTCAGACAGTAAGGCAGTTTAGTGGTATAGCTATAGAGGATCCTCATCAGCATATATGTTTGTTCTTGGAGGTGAGCGATGTTTTCTAGTTGCAAAGGGTCAGTAAGAAAGCTCTTAGAGTTAAAATTTTTCCATATTCATTAAGAGATTGAGCTTGAGATTGGCTAAACACTTTACCTCCTCATTCTGTTACTTCATGGAGTGATTTGGCAGGGAAGTTTTTGTTCAAATATTTCCCTCCAACCAAGAATGCCAAGTTACGGAATGACAGCCTTTCAATAGCATGGTGATGAGAATTTTTATGAGGCATGGGAGAGGTTCAAGGAGCTTTTGAGAAAATATCCACATCATGTGATCCCTCATTGGATCCAAATGGAGACTTCTATAATGGATTAAGCCCTCAATACCGCAATGTAGTAGATACCTCAGATAATAGAGCATTGCTTGTGTAACACTCCCAGATTAGGAACTGTCTCAAGCCGAAAGTATTACTGAACTTACCCATAATCATATCAACTACTGTATGAAACAAAATAGATCTGAATACTTGTCAAAAAAAATTTATAAAAATTATGGCAGAGTTTTTTCTGTAATTTCAACAACTACCCCTGTTTGCAATAAAAAGGTTCTCAAACATTCTCAATACTCGTAAACGACATGCATTCCAACCAAACAGACGTCCAATATAAATAAATAGAGTATTCCACCAATCTTCTACTAACTTAACATTTAGCAAAATTGAAATTTTTGGAACTTGAAAGAATTTAAAGCATGAATAGTTAAATCAATAAAKAAATATCTTAAACAATACATAAAACTCTTTAATCAACCATTTATCTTATTCACTCAAATTTATTTAAGTAATGCTTCGAGGTATCCAGGCTTGTCCACAAACGAACTCCACGCACCATCTGGCTACACATCACCTGCAATACAGAATGAAAKAAATGGAATGAGCTATAAAGCTCAATAAGCAAATCTCATGCATGAATGTATGTGAAATACACTATCTATTATGAATTTATAGTTCACTTCCTCAATAAAACTTTATAAATACTTCCATAAAACTTCCATTTCGAAATGTAAGAACTTTTCAAAACCTTTCCATTTCATTAAAGTTGTGAGCTGACTTAGTGTAACACCTAGCTATTAAGCTTGTAGTGAGCCATTATTCTTTGGAACCTGATCACATTTCTTACCAATAGAACCGCATAATGGCTAACATTACTTAACTTTTCCTTTCATCTTTTCACCTCCCAAGAGGTGAACATTACTTATCTCTCTACCCTATAGGAGGGTTGGGTCGGGTCCGCCGGTCCCCCACGCCTCATTTTTCACTCACAACTTTCATGGCTAGGTTTTCACTCCTTTCCAAAATCTTAACATTTTCCTAATAATAATTCATTTATAAAGTTTCATTTCCTTTCAAAATTTATTTCCTAAACTATTCGCTTTCTAAATGTACGAATTGCTCGTGCCGGGAATGATGTCGAATACTATAAGTACATGCCCATGACATGAACTACATAAATCTATATTTAAACACCATTCAACAAAATACAGTACGAAATATATGTTACACGAAATAATTTAACACAATCATAACACATTCCATAACAYAGTCCAATATAGTCACCACATAACACACAACGGAATAAGTAGGTGGGTATAGGGATTTACTTACTTGGTGTCCTTAACATTAAAATTCTATTTAAATCGCAACGCGGAGTCCCTTGACTACTCTTAACGTCAATGTGCCCGAAAATGACCTAATTGTTATTACAAAAAGAAAACTCATCTAATACGATTGTCCAAGCTTAAAATATTTAACGCTTATTCTATGCACATCATTCCTCAATTTTACCCGTACTTAGTTCCCACATCGCCAAACTATCACATTCTTAAAGGTATAACTTATTTCATAGCTTTTTACCCCTCTCAACAATTGATAATGATAATACCAAAAACAATACATTTCTAAGTCAAAGTATATTCTTCATACAATTTAAACTCATTCTTAGTTCGGATATTAAACCTAATCTATGTTCTCCCACAATTTCACTATAGAACATAATTACATAAGTCATTAAATTCTAAAATTGAATAACACTATTTTCACCTTTAAATTGACAAACTCTAAGTGTTGTGGAAGTGGCGTTGCGCCCTRGGCATGCACTCAGGCAGYGCGCGCACAACAGCCCTAGTTGCGCACGGTGCCTAGTCGCCTGGGCATTTGGTGGCCTAGGCGTCTAGGCGCTCGGTCGCATGGGGATCCCCTATTTTGGAAACCGGCGAACAGCCAGCAAGGAACCCACCCTTCGAGCTACTGCTAGTTCGAACACCCTCTCTGCACGGACGAAGGCGGTAAGCAATCAAGCAGTGGCGGCTTRGCCGAAGCACTACGGGATGACGCACGATAGATCCGAAGGTCGAGCTGGAGTGATGCAGGCAAAACAGGTCTGCTATGTAATCGCCACTCGGAGTTTGAACCAGGTCGCGAGGGAGGGAGGAAGAAAGAGAGAAGAGTCAGCTATGGCAAATCGACCAGATCTAGTGGAGGAGGCATGGCAAAGAAGCAGAGCAATGAGATCGCTGTCGAGATCTGGTCGTGGCTTCGAGCACTAGCAACTGGTAAGCAACCAGCAAACTACATACTACGAACGGGTGATTTCGAGCACCAACACAGAATGGATCTAGATGAGCTCGAATATGGCAGAAGGAGAAGATTCGAACGAACGACTGGCGGCCAGAACCAGCAGCTCTAGTTGAGGTCCGGGCTGATGACTCTGGACTAGTGCTGCAAAGGTAGGGACGAGCGGCATCCAGGCAGCTCTGGACAAACCCAAATTCGATCCGAGCATATGCGATCTCGAGTGAACTGGGCGCAGGAGCAGTCGACGATGCATGCTTCACACCTGGTGACTGAGGTGAAATATGACGTATGCACGATCGACCGAGGGAGAAAGGAGGCAGTCTAGCGCGGGTAAGTTTGGGGAAGAGCGGTAGATGACGTAAGTGCTGATTTAAGGATTTCTTTTTTTTTTTTTCCTACCTGGGCCCTAACCCAAAAACTTATGAGCTCCAAATCATACCAATCCAGCCATTAAATTAAAATTCTATGTGCTTACCTTCAGTAAAATATAAGTTGCGATATGAGAAACGACAGAAGCCTAACAAGCAAGCCACTAACTAACCAATAGACCTATAGTTGTCAATGAATATGGATAATTCTATTAATTTATAATACGTTACAATTCAAATAATAACTACATAGAAAATTATCCAACCCTAATGGACACAATCATAGACCATACAAAATTCATAAAAAGTCAAAACTTCATCGGGTATGCTACAGCTGACAAGCGTATAATGCAAGCTTTTGAATAATGGAAAGGACCTGCCAGTATAGTTTCAATGGCCTGTCATATGGCCAGGAAATACCTTCTAGAGTAACCTCTAGCAAAACACGAATAAATGGCAGGATTCCATGAGCTTTCATGACAGTATCTATTTCTTTTGCAGCTAAAGTAACATCCATCTCGAATATTCAAAGTCTATGCAAGTGTATCAGTGATTTATCTATGGGACAGCAACATTTATTGGGGCAGCACACATCTATGCCATCATCTTTGTTGCCTTCTTGTGTATACTGTGGAGAGGGGCACTGTTTTGAGAGTTGTCCCTCCAATCTAGAATCTGTATGTTACGTTGGAGAAGGCATCAACAAAGAACAACTATCTCTGCTCCAATACATACAATACGAGATGGAGAAACCTCCATTTTTCATGGGGTGGCCAAGGAAGCAACCAATCGCAAGGGCAATAGTTTAGACCTCCTGATCAAAATAGAGGATAGCCCACTGATCAAAATAGCTCTCTTGAAAGATTTCTCAAGGAATTTATGGCCAAGAATGAGACAAACATTAAGAGATAAGATTTAGTCATTCACAGTCACACTATCTCACTTAGGAACTTGGAGAACCAAATGGGATAGCTTGCAAATACTTTGAACAGTAGACCTTATGGTACCTTTCCTAGTGATACAGAAATCCCCAAGAGAGATGGTAAGGAACATTGCAAAGCTGTCACCTTGAAGAGTGTAAAGAGTTAGGTGAGCCCYATCAAAAGAATAAAGTTACAACTGAATGAGAAGAAACATAAACTGAAAAAGAGCTGAAATTGTATTTTACATTGGTCCAAGGTAGACTGAATTCAATACTCCAGCATCGCTAGTTAATGCAGGAAATTCTAATGATGCAGCACTACTACCAAAAAGGGCAGATTCGCGACCAGTTCACCAAAGGCTACCACTTCTCCAACGATTTCAGAAAAAGTAAGAAGACAAGCAGTTCAACAAGTTTCTAGATGTCTTAAAACAACTTCACATTAATATTCCACTTGTAGAGGCATTTGAGCAAATACCTAATTATGTGAAGTTCATGAAGGACATCTTGACCAAGAAGAGGAGATTAGGGGAGTATGAGACTATGGCTTTAACTAAGGAGTGTAGTTCTAAATTGCAAAAAAAAAAAAATGTACCTCGAAAGTTAAAAATTCGAGTAGTTTCACCATTTCGTGTACTATTGAAAGTACTTACAATGGGAGGGCTTTATGTGACCTTGGTGCTAGCATAAATCTGATGCCCATGTCTGTGTTTAGGAAGCTTGGARTGGGAGAAGCTCGACCTACCATAGTTACTCTTCAGCTCATCAACAGATCTTTTGCTTATCCTGAGAGTAAAATTGTTCGACGTGTTGGTAAAGGTAGATAAGTTCATCTTTTCGGTTGATTTCATTGTTCTAGACTATAAGGAAGATAAGGAGGTTCCCATTATTTTTAGGAGACGGTTTATTGCAATCGGACGAGCATTGGTTGACGTACATAAAGGAGAGTTTACAATGAGAGTACATGATCAAGAAATGACATTTAATGTCCTCAATGCTATGCAGTTCCCAATGAGGTTGAAGAGTGCTCATCTATTGATGTGATTGATAGTTTAGTGGCTGATAAGTTTCCAGCAATGTTGCAACACTAATTCTGCAACAATGGACAAAAGTGCATATTTGGAGTTCAGAAAATTTTTTGAAGCATGAGGAGAAAGAAGGATATTTAGTGGAGCTAGTAGCTACCAAAAAACCTTTCTTCACACAACGAAAGCAATTTGAGCCACTTAGTGCATCTTCAACAAGTTTAACTCAATGTAAGTCTTCTATGGAACAACCCCCTTACTTGATTTAAAGCCTCTTCCATCACACTTGATGTATGCATATTTAGAAAATTGAGAGACTTTACCTATGATTATATCTACAAATTTGAGGAATGTGAATAAGGATTTTCTTTTGAACATGTTGAAAAGCATAAGAGAGCTATGGGGTGGACAATGGTTGATATTAAGGGCATTAGCCCCTCTATTTGTGTGCACAAAACTTTGCTACGGGAAAGTTATAGCAGTATACTAGAGCACCGAAGGCGATTAAACCCTAATATAAAGGTGATTGTGAAAAAAGAGATCATTAAATGGTTGGATTCAGGCATCATTTAATCCATATCTGACAGTTCTTGGTTAAGCTCGATTCAGTSTATGCCTAAAACAAAGGASATGACAGTAGTGACAAATGAGAAAGAAGAGTTGATCCTCCCTAGAGTCGTAATAGGTTGGCAAGTGTGCATGGACTATCGCAAGCTAAATAATGCCACAAGAAAAGACCATTTCCCTTTACCTTTCATTAATCAGATGCTAGATAGACTAGCAGGGAAAACATTTTACTATTTCTTGGATGCCTATTCAGGGTATAATCAAATAGCYATCGTACTTGCTGACCAAGAGAAGATGACTTTCACGTGCGCGTATGAAATTTTTGTATTTAGGAGGATGCCATTTAGATTGTGCAATGCCTCTGCAACCTTCCAACGGTGTATGATGTTGATTTTTTCTGACCTAGTGGAAAAGACTCTTGAGGTCTTTATCGATAACTTTTCTGTCTTTGGAGATTCTTTTGACGACTGTTTGATAAATCAAGTGAAAGTTTTCATTCGTTGTGAGGAGACCAACTTAGTTCTCAACTGGAAAAAGTGCCATTTTATAGTGAAAAAAGGCATAGTCCTAGGCTATGAAGTCTAAGGAAAAGGACTTGAGGTAGATAAAGCAAAGATTGAAGTGATTGAGAAGTTAGCTCACCCATCAAATGTCAAGAGAATTCGTAGCTTTCTGGGGCATRCAGAATTTTATAGAAGGTTTATTAGAGATTTTTCTAAAATCACCAAACTACTTTGTGAGCTGCAGCAGTTGGCTAAGAAATTTGGGTTTGATGAGTGTTGTGTAGAAGCGATTGACTCATTGAAAATGGTCCTCATCATTGCACCGATCATCTCTCATTTGAGCTTATGTGTGATGCCAGCGATTCTATTATCGGTGCAGTCCTGGGATAAAGAAAATACAAGGTTTTCCACTCTATCTATTATGCGAGTAAGACATTAMATAAAGCTCAGATGAACTATACCACTACTGAGACAGAGYGACTACTGTAGTTTTTGCATTTGATAAGTTCAGAGCTTATCTGGTKGGAGSCAAGGTTATTGTCTTTATAGATCATTCTGCTATTAGATACTTGATTTTGAAGAAGGAAGCAAAACCAAGGTTGATTTGGTGGATCTTGTTGTTACAAGAATTTGATCTAGAGATGAAGGACAAGAATGGTGTCGAAAATCAAGTAGTAGATCACCGATCAGGATTGGAGTTGGAAGCTACTTGTAATTATCTTGTTTCTATCATGGAAACCTTCCCGGATGAGCAGATTTTTGCAACTTCATCAAGTGCCTTAGTATGTGGATTTTGCTAATTTTTAGCTGTGGTGTTACCCCACCTGATTTGAGCAAACAGTAGCTGTGAAAATTCCTCC
>MEJB01000017.1:11043137-11086275 GCA_001752375.1 Rhazya stricta
AGCTTTCGCAAATTCATGTCAGTGAGTAAATGGTGACATTTCCGGGTTAGGATAAAGGTTCCTAATTTGGCAGTGTTACACTTTGGCTAAGAAAATTAGCTAATTGCCCTACTTGATTCTCAAGATTCTTAATAGAAGCCTCTTTGTTTTGAACCTAATTTCCGCAGTATTGATGAATTTACCAACCAAGGCTTCTAAATTGAAAAATATTTTCTTGAGGAGGGAACCCGAGGGTTGAGTTTGAGATGGCCTAACATTGGCATTGGGACTACAGCTTGCGTTTGAGTTCCAACAGAAGTTTTTCCTCTCCCTAAGGTTGTAGGTACTTGAGTAGGCATTGTTAGGTTTAGCATTACGACTTACATAGGAGGTACTTTCTTAGGAGTTTGGATAGAAATTGGAGTTAGGGTGATGGTTTTGTGAGCAAGTAATACTCTCATGAGTAACTCCACAATGTTCACAAGTGATTCTACCTCCCATACCCAAATATTTTAAAACAAGAGTTAATTAATTGGGAGAGAATGGTTTGGGTGGCATCTAATTCTATCATACCACCTCTCCTATCATTGTTATTTTTCTCAATAGGCCATTGGAAGCCCTCCAAGGCCATCTCCTCGAACAAATCCCAAGTGTCTTGAGGTGACTCCTTATTATACTTTCCCCACTAGCGACATCTATCGTAGGCCTAGAAGCCCTACTCATTCCATCGTAAAATATTTGAATTTGCATCCACAACGACAATGAATGGTGAGGAAAATCTCTCAAATAATTTTTGAAGCTCTCTCAAGCCTCACTCAAAGACTCCCTACTATCATTTTTGATATTATTCCTAAACTTTACAGTGTTGGAAGGTGGGAACTACTTATGGAGAAAGGTGGAGGCTAATTGTTCCAAAGTAGTGAAGGAATCGGATAGGAGAGAGTTTAGCCAAGCTTTGGATTTGTCCTTTAAGTGTGAAGGGGAAGAGTCTCAACCTAATGGCATCGTCACTAACACTTTTTTGCTTGAAAGTATCATGAATATCTAAGAAGTCAGAAATGTGAGCATTAAGGTCCTTACTAGACAAACCATAGAATTGAACACTTTGTTGGATCATTTGAATAACCATAGGTTTGATCTCAAAGTTGTTCATGGCTACTCTAGGTCTAGTGATGGCCGGATACGCCCCTTCCACAGTTAGAATGGAATAATCCCTAAGGGTTCTGATACTCTCCTCATTCCCTTGATCATTCACATTTTGAGACTTATCAAAATCCAATTCCTTCTCCTTGGTTTGACTATTATCCTCCAAATCAATAATTTCACTCTCCCACCTTGGTTTTTCCCTCTCTAATGTATCTTTATTGTCTCAAAGAATAGTATCAAGATCCTTACTATTTGTCTCTAAGGAATGTTGGAAGATCTAGCATGCATCAAGACAAGGAAAATACATAATTCAAAGTAAAATACCCAAACAAACAAGAACAAATAAAATAAAAACAAAAAATAAAATGGTCTAATCTCAAGAAAAATTAACAATTGTATGATATCAATAAAAAATCCCCGACAACGGTGCCAAAAGCTTGATGCTCACAAACTTGATGCATTCTAATCCTACCAGCATACAAGTGTTAAAAAGTGTATAGAGAGAGTCAAGGTCGAACCCACAAGGATTTCTAATCAAGTACCAAAATTACCAAATTTTCCTATTATACTAATAGTTAGAAATGAATAAGTAATCTAAAAGGTTCCATTATGGAATTCAATTGCCTAAATAAAAAAAAAAGAAGATCTAATGTGATAAACAAAGTTGCTTAGGGTATTGATCCGAATCACTCCTATAATGAGCTAAACTAATCGCACCTTAATTGCCCTAATTCCCAAATCTAATCAAATTGTTAATGGTAAAATTTTCTAATTTATGTTTTACCCAATCCCTAGGCATAAAACCCTAATTCCAATTAATTAAAGCCATTTTCCTATGTGAATTAGATTAAACAAAATTGTATTAATGATCTAAGATGTTCCCTAATTTCACTAACCATAGTTAATTACTATCAAAAACCACCCAAAAGAAACTAATTCTACTTGTAGTCCCTTTAATACTAATAGGTCATCATTGCCTAAGTCCTAATGAATTGGTTCACCTCCCGGTCCTTCTTAATTGATTATGAAATTGATTTGTAGGTAGCTAATCCACAAAAAGCAATAAGAAAGTTGTAACGGTAGATACCATCCCTATTTTGACCCTATGCTCAATTTTAACTGGTTCCTTATGAAATTTTGCTATTAACCTTGCTTTGTGACCTCAACTCTGATATCTCTTTCGTTATATATTTGAAACTACATAAGTAGCTATTTCGAACCTAAAAAGCTTGATCTTTAAGGAAGTTCTGTAGGATAACGTAAATTCCACAACATTCATAATTCCAWGGAATGAGTCTAAAAAGTTTTTGTCAACAAAGTAACACAAGTCCCTTGCATTTAATGAAGAATTTAAGTGAGAACAACATAAAGAAAATTGTTTGCATTGACTTTTGAGCTTTACCTGAAATAGCCAAACAAGGGAAAAGTATTGAGGACCACAATACCCAAAATGTACACTACAAGACGAATGTCTGCTGAGTCAGCAATGAACTATCAGAGAGGAATGCTATAGAAATTGCCAATTCAGCAACATTTCTAGCTCTATATAAGGAACAAAACTTCAAAAAGAAGAGGATTTAGTCTTTAGTTTTGGAAGTCAGTTCTTAGATTGTAGTTTAAAGTTCTCTTCAACAGAAGGAACCACCTTAGTTTATCTACAATTTAGTTTTAATTTAGAGTTAAGAAAAGGGACAAAAATCACCAATCTTATAGTGTAATCCATCTTCATTTGTATTCAAATGCTTTCTTATGTTTTAATGCAAGTAGATCAAAGTTTTAGCAAGACAGTAATGGTTCTTTTTGAGTTTTGAATCTCTTTTTCTAGAAAAGTCRTGTTTTCATCAGTTCATTCAAGGGTAGAAATCTTTACAAAGCTAAAAGCCCAAGATTAAGGTTGTTTAAGTTTATATCGAGTTTAACCTTTTGAAAGATTAAAGGTATTCAATCGATGTTAGGAAGTCATAAGCCCAATACCCACTTTCAGAACTCAATATTGACAAAGAAAGTAACTAAGTATCATGGCCATGAATATACGGTTTATGTACTAAGTGAAATCTAAAGAACAATTGTCAGGGCTAAGAAATAAAAATCTTTAATCCTTCAGTGACTCATTGCTATAGAATTATAGTACTTGGCCAAGATAAGGACACTTATTTCACCAATGAATCATCTTATAGCATTGCGAAATTGTTRGAGAGATTACCATAGAACTATGGTCTAGTCTCCCTACATTTCCAGCAATTGCACTGCAAATGGTTTCATATAAGACTTACATGGAACTATTCATTTGTGCTACAGCATTCATCACTAACACTAACTTCTAGATGTTGCCATTAACTCTTTACTGTTTTCTGTCTTACGTTCATTTATGTTTTCTTTAGTTATTTTACATTTATTTACTCACTTTCACTCTTTTACCTTTCAATCATCCCTATTAACTGTCCCCTCTATTGCTGCAAAATTTTATTGTATTCTTATATAAAGTTTACACAATTTTCCTTCCATTTAGCTATCCTCGCGGGATCGAYACTATGTTCACTCTTACTACATTTGGGCTGCGTATACTTGCGTTTGTGCAATCAGAACATGTTAAACCCGAACAGAAAGTACAATGATAATAAATAACCCCAACTAATTAGGAATTAACAACAAAGGTACAATAGAGTTTAACTGATTATAAAGAAATCACCTTTTCAAACAACCCTAACCAACACRAAATGTTTAGCCTAAAGACTCACAAAATCCACCATATAAAGTATAATAAACATTTTACAACCAAAGATTAGAGAAGAAAGAATCGATATGATAAACAAATGCCTAAGTAATCTTGGTTGAATACAAGTCTTCTCGAAGTTCCTCTCAATAAAATAACTCTAAGACTATGTAAACATAATGTTCTAGCCTAATTTCCACCTCTCTTTTGAGTGTACAATGCACTATTTATAGGAGACCTCAAAAAGCCTAAAATTGCACCAGAACAATGTTTGATTTGGCCTGATTCAGCAAAACCTACACTTGATTTGGACCAAACTAGTGCCAATTTGGTTCTAAAAAGTTGGTTGTTCTTTTGGCTTCAAACCGGCGCTTAATGTGTGTTCTTCCATACTTAGTYGATTTTTCAAGTTTATCAAMTTTTGAAAATTGCATTTTGACYCCAGACTCTTATGAGTTTGTTGTTTGACCTCTTTACACTCTTCTACAATCGATTTTTGCCCTATTCTTGTATTAAAGATGAAAACCTTGTAATTAATCATTTCAACAAAGTTACTRTAAAACAAGGTTAATCATATAGTAAAATTGAGAAGAAACGACTTAAGTAAGGGAAACTGAAATATAAAATATGACGCTATCACCTGCTTCTCGGCAGTTAATACTATCACAATAAATATTATCTCTAAAATAAAATCATAATATTTAAAATTACAAGTCCAAAACCATCCAGTTGCTCAAAGGATCCACACCTATCACTAAGAAAAACATGAGAAAGACTATGAATGATGCTCAGTGAGTTAATTTCAAGAAATGTGATTTACCGGCATCATTAAAACGATTGTCAGAAAAATTTCAAAATAGGTTGTATGCAGGAGTTTATCTCAATAAATATTCCATTTTCAAGCCTTCAATAAGTAAAACATTTCAATAATGATCAAGGACATTTGATAAAACTCATTAACTAAAAATGAACATAAAACACAGTTAACAAACCATTACTGTAAGAGCTACACTCTATGGGGTCAAATATCACCAGCCTTATCACCCCAGGTTACGTATACGATTTTCAACCTTATCACCTCATCAATCAATTGATAGTACCCGCTACCTAGGTAACATGGAGTCACTCATCCCTAAATTAAATCTCCCAATTAGGGGTACGAATGTCCACAATCAATCATGGGTACTGGTGTTGCAACTTTTCGCCCAATGCGTCCTCGGTCCGCCACAAGTATTACCCACTGACTTTGGACAAATTTGGCTAACTCTGATATTGATGTCCGGGCAGCCCAAGAGGTCCTCATGCTAGAGACCAGCCAAAAGCAATACTTTGCTGTCGAACTAGTATTAGAGTCACCAACAAAGTACTCAATCCCAATATAACAAAGCTCAATGTAACAAATAACAATCTCCTTACAGTTCAACAATGATAATCTCATGAATAACATTATGAAATTTCCTTATCAAAACCATTGCACGTTATATTGATCATATCTTTACAAGATATCTACTTTTTCATSAGATAAGTATTTGCACATTTCAAGTTTCATGCAGCAGAAACAATTTTGAAGAAACTCATGGGAACATCCTTCAAAACATATTAAGTCAACAATTGAAAAAAAGAATGTGAAAACAGCTTTAGAAGAAACTCACAAAAATGTATTTGCGAAGAACAGTTTATAGGGAACGCACCTATAGGCGTGCACTTCCTGAGGCAATCAACTAATAATCTTGACTGTGGTGGCCTAGAACACGTAATAAATACATCATCAGTTGATTCATTTATCAATATATGATGCTTAGTGATTTCAATGAACAAAGTTATTCATCTATCTATTATTCTATAATCCTGAAGTTCCTAATGAATCCGATGTAGTGGTTTCTCGGGACTACAATCAATATATACATTATGGTTTCTATTCCAGGTTTCAGGTGAGTTTTTGATAAGAATTCAGTTACCATAAGATCTTAATGTTCAAGGGAATGTGGCCGTATAGAAGATTATGATTTCTAAGGTCATTTCAGTTCACAAAGAGTTGAGTAAATAGAGTACATCTCAAGTTCTAGATTGAGTTTTCTTCCAAGACTTGTTGGAAAATAACCCTAAAATAGAAAGGCATCTTTCTATACCAAACACATCTAATTTAGAGTCATGGTTGAATTGCAGTAAGGCTAAAACATTAAGGTCCAAGGTTTACCTATTAAAAATGGCACYATTAAGTGTTTTGCTTATATCTCAGGTTCTACTTTGATTCTTCCCATGATTTTAGTCTCGTATTGTTCCTAAAATGCTAGATTTGAATGTTGTAGCAATCTTCTCTATTCTACAAACCTTCTCAAGGATCAAGCTTTTTAGACTTATATGAGCACTTTTCTGGTTAATATGCATTCTTGACTATATTGATCCTTAAATTTGTCAATCCTTAAATATGCCAAAAATGAGGTCATATACCACAATGAAGAGCATAGAAGAGCAAGGAATGTGTAAAAATAAGCAAAAATAGGGGTCAAGGATGGGATATTTTCGACGGTTATCAGCCCCCAAACCTAAATCATTGTTAGTCCTCGACCAATGCCATAGCAATTGATTTATATTTAGTCAATTTCCTTCCATTTTTCATGCATCAAARGAAATAAGGTTATAGCAAGAGTGGTGATAAGTAGAGTCGAGAAAAAGGTGTTTGTGCTCAGTGACGAATAAAAACAAGTTGACCCATATTTTTATAATTTTTCGATTCATTGGGCTTGTTGTAGTAGCAAACACTTCGATGCATCAAGATAAGGATTTGGTCAAGAGAATTTAGAACAAGGGGTTTTCATATAGTGATTGAGCTTTTCAAAATATTCTTTTTATAGATTATTCTCTYGTGTCACTTAGTGCTTTTTGAGGCAACAATATATATGGGGTATACGAGTGCTTCTGGTTAYTCCGCACTTGTCACAGCTTATAAATTGATRTAGCATACTCATATTTTGTCTCCCTTTCGACGCAGAGGCAGCATGGGTAACATGAATGCTTTTGGTTACCTACATACTGAAAATATTGGAGTAGTTTTTGTTTAGGCCTTTTTTCCTTTTCCTTCCCCTAGACTTATCTGAAACTTTCTCTATTCAAAAGTGAATCATAGCAAAAGAAAATTCCCAAGTCTAAATTCAATGCTCAAAACCTCTTCTAATTAATCACAAAAAATGGGATTTAACATAAATCTTTTTTTTGGTAGAATATGAGAACAAAAATAACACCTTCACTTTTTCTATGATTAACCAAACTGTTATACTATCTTAAATATGTCAGTATGATTCACCCAATTCAAATATACTCAGCAGATCAATTTTATGTTATAGAAAACCATAAACATAGCATGATTATGAAATGATCAAACTAACTGAAGAAAACTACTAGATATATAATTATTAAGCATTAAAATCATCAAACATACTTTACCCACAGAAAATTTATATGAAATAGCAAAAATAAACATTCAGCAAAACATTATTCTTTCAACATCAGTAAAATTCATCAGATATAGAAAAGGGTTGATATAGTCTTGAAGGTTGTAGTAGCATTCCAGAAGTTCAATCGCTAGCTTCGCTCGGCTATTTTGGCTTAGCATCCTCCTATATTTCGTCATCCTTAGTTTTTGTTTGCAGCTCACAGGAAACATTGGATAGGCACACATTTTCTTTACCTTCAACATTTTTTCCAAGTTCAGCCAATCAACCGCATCTTTTTTTCCCACATAAACCCAAATTTAATCATTTGATCTTGCAATAGGACCTGGATTGCTTAGACAAAATTTCCTTAATATTCGAAAGTTCACTACCCCATTGGTCTTCGRGTTTTGTTRCTGTTRCATCTTCWTMTTCAATCTCTATCTCTTTTTCATTAGCTTCATCCTTCTAAATGTCATCTTCTTTCTCAACATCATTTCCTTTCTAAGCATCATCTCCTTCCTCAGATTCCTCCTCTATTATTAACTCAACAAGATTTGGTTTGCTTTTTCAGGTGGCCAGGGGAGATAGTTCTCAATCTCCTTGTAGATCCATGCTATAGCATACTTCTCTGTGTGCTTCACTATTTCTTCATATAGGTTTACAATAACTCTAGCTTGCTGACACGTAAGGGTTATAAGAAARGAAAGAAAAACCTTCCTTCTCTTTTCTCATCGCATAAATGAATCTTAGCAAAGATTAAATGCCAATATTGATAAACATACCAATTAGAATGGAATAAAGTAACATTACTCTTTCTTGAGATATTGTATAGTCATGTTTGGAAGCTTAAGAAAATGGTACCAGATGTTTGCCAGAGGGATGAGTGAGGACCGCAAGATCGTCTTCGCTATGGTAGACGAAATAGACAACTTCGTTCCTTTCACAGTTAGGGTTTTGAGGATCTCTTTATTGCTATCATCATCCACCTCCAATACGAACTTCTCATTGTCAAACTTACCATCTGGAAGCCCGTAGACTTTGTCGATAGCTTTAGACCCGATCTTAATCGCTACACCTCATACCATCCTTCTTTGATGCCACCTAGTTGGCATAGAACTTCCTCACCAAGTTGAGGAATGGATCGTCTGGGTGCTGTGAGAACTCTTAACCTTTATGGTGCACAATGCCCYTTCTTCACACTCTCGATTAGTTTCGTAGATTGTTTGTGAAATGGAACCCTTTTTGCAACARCAAACTCTACTTCTTGAAGTTCTCCTGGAACCATCTTCTCGCTTCCTCTATGACAAACCTGGGCAAAGGTGCCTTATTTTTCAGAGTGGTAAAAAGCTTTCTCACTATTTTTGCATTTTTGCTACTGAGGTTTCTTCTTATTCTCGATTGTTAGTTGTTTTTAAGAAGTTCTCTTGCAAATTTGAGTTCTTATTTAGATCATGGAAATATTTTTCTAGAGGAGGTCTGATGGTTCGAAGTCTAAGGGTTGCTTTATGATCTGTCATAGAATTTTGGTTCATGAGGGCAGCTACGGCTACTTTGGGTGTCGAAGTAAACTTCATTTTTAGCCATTGAAAATGTTGCGACCTGTTTCGAGTTCTGTAGAAGTAGGATATCTATTAGCGTGGCTTTTTCCTAGTCTCTAAATGCTATCGTAGATTTTTTTTAGTTGATTCAACTTYCACTATAGCTTTCCTGACTTGTAGCTTCTACTTTGGTTGACCATATTTCCTACCAAAAGACAAGGTTCTAGTGTAAAACAGCATTTTACCCCCCCAAATGCCAGTGAATTTAAAGTAAATTAAAATAAAGTAGAGAAAATAAAATAAAAATGAAAGAAATTGTTACTTAAGTGTTGCCTCCCTCTAGTGCTTATTTTATAATCATTAGCCTGATCTTGTTGTAGCATTAYTTTGCTTTATTGGTATCGAGGAGGACCTTTCTRCTTTTTGTTCTCCAATTTGATAGTACTTCAGCCTCTGCCYATTCACTTGAAATGTACTTTAACTCTTCTCATCCTTAAATTCCACTGCTCCATAAGAATGTACATTCATGACTCAAAAGGTCCTAACYATCTAGACGTCAATTTTTAAGGAAACAACTTGAGCTTAAAGTTGAATAGTAATCCTTGCCGACTCTCCGTGAATTCCCTTTTCAAAATTTTCTGATCACGCCATCTCTTGGTCTTTTCCTTGTATATTCTTGCATTTTCATAGGCACATGTTCATCTATCTCATTGAGCTATAGCATTTTATGTTGACCCGCCAACTTTTAAGTTAAGATTTAATGCCTTGATTAACCATTGTGCCTTGTGCACTAATTCAAATAGCAAGTGACAGCTTCCCATAGATCAATATGAAAGGGGGCATTCCCAGTGGTGTTTCTAATGTTGTCTTGTATACCCACAATGCCTCATCCAACCTTAAAGTCTAATCTTTTCTGTTTGGACTTGCTATTTTCTCCAAAATCCTTTGATCTTTTAGTTGGAAATTTTTGCTTGTCCACTTGTTCGGGGATGATATATTGTAGCAATTTTAGCCTCACCCCATATTTAGCAAGAACCATCTCYATTAGTTTATTTTAGAAATGTGTTCCTTCATCACGAATCAATGCCCTAGGCATGCTAAATCTGGAAAAGATGTTCTTTTCAAGAAACTTAACAACTGCCTTAGGATCATTGGTGGGCAAACACTATAGCTTCAATCCATTTGGACACGTAACCCACAACAACCAAAATATAGGTGTTCCCAAAAGAGTTTGGAAATGGTCCCGTGAAGTCAATTCTCCAAATATCAAAAGGTTTAACCTTTAAAATGTTGTTCAAAGGCATTTCATGCCTTTGGGAAATGTTTCTTATTTGCACGTATTTGTCACAAGTCTTAACAAAATCCTAAGAATCCTTAAATAATATTCGCCAATAATAACCAGCTTTTGTACATTTGCTATAGTAYAGGTTTCTCCAAAATGTCCTATATACGGTGCAGTGTGACAATATCGTAGCAAACTCTATATCTCATCATCAGCAACACATCTTCTTAAAATTTGAACAGTACAAAGTTTGTATACGAAGGGTTCATCCTAATAGTAGAACTTTGTAGCATATAAGAATTTCTTTAATTGCTACTTTTTTAGTCCAGCAGGTTTTATCTCACTAACCAAATAGTTGACAATATCAGCATACCAAGGTGTYGTAGCATTTGAGATAGTCTAAATTTGTTCATYAGGAAATGATTCAGCAACTGCACTGAGGGTCCTCTTCTTCCTTCTCCAGTTTGGATAAGTGATCAACTACTTGGTTCTTACTACCTTTCTTATCTTTGATTTCCAAATCAAACTCTTGTAGTAATATGATCCACATTATTAGCCTTCATTTAGCATCCTTCTTTGAGACTAGATACTTAACTGCTGAGTGGTCATTGAACAGAGTCACCTTTGCTCCCACCAGATAGTCTTGGAGCTTCTCAAATGCAAATACAATTGCACGAATTTCTTTCTCAGTTGTGGTGTAATTTTGTTATGCCTCATTGAGATTTTTTCTTGCATGGTGAATAGGATGAAATAGCTTTTTCCTTTTTTGGCCAAGCACTACTCCTACTACATATCACTTGCATCAAAAATCAAGTYAATGGAAATGTCTAGTTTGTGCTGTGATTGGTGTTCAAGCCAGTGCTTGTTTAAGTTGCTCAAAAGCTTTACTACAGCATTCATCAAAAATGAATGGAGTGTTATATTGTATGGAAGAACATAAAGGCTTTGAAATCCTTGAGAAATCCTTGAGAAATCTTTGATGAATCTTCTATAAAAATCAGCATTACTAGGAAAACTCTCAACTCCTTTCAGAGTAGATGGTGGGGTAGCTTTTGAATGACTTCATTGTTGGACTTTTCTACTTTCATTCCTTGTTTGAAATTCAATRTTCCAACACAATACCTTTTTATGCCATAAAATGGCACTTYTCCCAATTTAAAACCATGATGGTTTCCTCTACTCTTTCCAGATTGTCAAGCAATCATCAAATGTTTCTCTAAAATAGAGAAATCATCCATGAAAACCTACAGAGACTTTGAAATGTTGTTGGATCATTACAGAGTCCAAAGGTCATCCTTCAAATTGTGAAAGTTCCATATGGACAAGTAAATGTGGTTTTCTCTAGGTTTTTGGGTGCTATAGCAATATGATTATGCCTAGAGTAGCCATAAAGAAAACAGTAATGATTTTTCCTTGAAAGTTTTTCCAACATCTGGTTAATGAATGGTAAAGGGAAATTATCCTTCCTTGTAGCTTTATTGAGTTTCCTATAGTCCATGCATACTCTTCGACTAGTTACGGTCTTGTTTGGATCAACTCATTTTTCTCATTTCTCACCATTATTTGTAACACCCCTGGATTAAGAACTGTCCTAAACCGAGAATATTATTGACCTATTCATATTCATATCAACTACTGTAGAAAACAAAAATCTGAATACTTTTTCTAAAACGTTTTATAAAAATTTCGACAGAGTTTCCTCTGTAATTTTAACAACTACTCACTATATACAATCAAAAAGTTCCCAAATATTTTCAATACTTGTAAATATCATGTATTCCAACCCAACAAACATCCAATACAAATAAATAGAGCATTCCAACAATCTTTTACTAAYTTAACATTTACCAAAATTAAAATTTGCGGAACTTGAAAGAATTTAATGCACGAATAGTTAAATCAATAAAGAAATAACTTAAAAAATACATAAAACCTTTCTATTCAACCATTTATCTTATTCACAAAAATTTATTGAAAATAACACTTTAGCGTATCAAAGCTTACCCACAGATGACCTCAATGCACCATCTGGCTACACATCACTTAAAATGCAGAAGGAAGGAAATGGAATGAGCTATAAAGCTCAATAAGCAAATCCCATGCATGAATGTATGTGAAATGCACTATATACCATGAATTAATATTTCACTTCCTCAAATAAAACTTTCTAAATACTTCCATAAAACTTCCATTTCAAAATGTAAGAACTTTTTAAAACCTTTCCATTCCATTAAAGTCGTGAGCTCACTTAGAGTAATGCCTAGCTATTAAGCTTGCAATGGGTCATTGTTATTTGGAATCCAATTATATTTTCCRTCGATAGAACTGCAGAGCGGTTAATATCACTTTAACTTTTCTTTCATCTTTTTCACCTCCCAAGAGGTGAATGTTACTTATCTCCCTACCCTACAAGAAGGTTAGGTTGGGTGCGTCGGCCCCCCATGCTCTATTTCCCACTCACATCTTTCATAGCTAGGTTTACACTCCTTTCCAAAATCTTAACATTTCTTGATAATAATTCATTTATAAAATTTCATTTCCTTTCAATATTATTTCCTAAACCATTTGTTTTCTAAATGTACAAATGGCTCATGCCAGGAATAATGTAGAATACTATAACTACATGCTCATGACATGAACTACATAAATCCGTATTTAAACACCATTCAACATGTTAATAGTACAAAACATATTACATGAAATAAACCTATATGACCACGACCACCTTAATACAATCCAATAAAATCACAACATATTCCACAATACAGTCTAATATAGCCACAACAAACACACAAATAGGATGAAGTTGATGAGTATGGGGATTTACTTACCTAGAGTCCTTAACGTTAAAATTCTATTTAAATGGCAAAGCGGAGTCCGTTGATCGCTCTTAATGTTAATGTGCCCAAAAATGACCTAATTATTAGTACAAAAAGAAAATTTATTTAACATGATTGTCCAAGCTTAAAACATTTGACGCTTATCCTACGAATGTCATTTGCCAATATTAACCCGTACTTAATTCCTACATCGCAATACTATCACATTCTTAAAGATACAACTTATTTCATGGCTTCTTACCCCTCTCAACAATTGATAATGATAATACCAAATACAATACATTTCTAAGCCAAACATATTCTTCATACAAATTAAACTCATTCTTAGATTGAATATTAAACCTAATCAATATTCTCCCACAATTACACTATAGAACGTAATTGCAAAAGTCATTAAGTTTCTAAAATTTGAATAACAATGTTTTCACCTTTAAATTTAATAAATTCTAAGTGTCATGGAAGCTGCATTGTGCCTAGGCACCAGTCCTAGTCGYGCACGATGCTTGCTAGCCTGGGTGTTTGGTGGCCTAGGTGTCTAGCTCGGTTGCCTGGGTGCTTGATGGCCTAGGTGTCTGGGCACTCAGTTGCCTRGGTGCTTGAYGGCCTAGGTGTTGGGGTGCTTGGTCGCCTGGGCACCTGATGGCCTAGGCACCTGGACGCTTGCTTGTTGGGCACCTGACGAGCCTTGCTGTTTCTGGCTAGAAATCTACCGTCTGGAACAGAAGCTGGACAAATGAAGGCAGCGAGCCGGTGACTGGGCTGGTCGGTCCGTTGAGCAGCCCAACTAGTAGCCACAAAAGCATGCAGAGGAAGGCTCTACCGATCCAGATCTAATCAAGCTAGATCTGGACGAGGCCATCTCGGATCAGTGTGCAGCGTAGATCAGGCGAAAGGCCAAGAGTCGTGCAGTGGCCAGATTTGCTTCGGGCAGACGCAGCGACATGGAAATTGATTGGCCTCAAGCGGTCGATTTCGGGCGAATGCAACAACAGCAAACTGCACGATTTTACAACAGTCCGACTTGATCGACGCGGACGGCTCAACGACTGCAAATGTGGACGGTTAACGATCTCAGCGAGCGAAGGAGGAGATTGGATCTGGGTGATCTCAAGCACGGTGAGCAACCGAGTAGTGAGTCGTGCGGCTTGGCTAGGTCACAAGGTAAGGTTTCTCCGAGCAGCTRGAAATGGTTTGTRTAGTCTGGACTGCATAACACGCAGCGATGAATGGTGACCGACAACAAGTAGGAGAGTTTTAAGAGAAGAGAGGGTGGCGGCATTAGGTTACAGGCTCCTTTTTTTTTTAATTAAACTTGGGCCCTAACCCAATACTTTGGGCCTCCCCATCCCACAACTAATCCTGCCCAATGAATGAAATTTTTATGGGCTTTCCTTTCGGTCAAAATCTAGTTTCCGAATGAGGAATGAATAAGTCTAACAAGTCAAGCCACTAACTAACCAAAAACCCTAATTCAATTAATACAACAATTCCATACTTAATTAAATGCACCATACTTAATTAAACGTACAATTAAATAATGATCGCATAGAAAATTATCAAACCATAGTTGGCACACAATTCATACGATCATACAAAATTCATAAAAATGAAAGAAGTAACATCCTGGGTAGGATATTACTTTATTACTCCTCTATTCTTTRGGATACACTGAACTGGAATCACCCATTGACTATCTATTGAAAATAGATAAATTAAAGCTAAGGAAAACTATAAATAGGTAAAGCATGAAGAGAATTGATAAATTAAAGCAGTTTAACAGATTATGCTAACGAAAAATGTAAAAAAGCATACTAAAGAGTTAAAATGACTTAAGAAATAACCAAAAAAAAAACCTCAAATATCATAAAACATTATAGAAAAACATAACATTACCTAACAACACAGTAAAAAAGCTATAAAGAACTGAGGAACTACTCATAAAGCTAGATAAACATTGCTAAATACATGACTTAAATATGTAAATATGAAGATAATATACTTGATTTCTGGATTGATGAGGCTGTTGTCTTCTTTCATCTTCTCTTATTTATACTTGGCCAAGATGTTCTTGCCAGTTTGGGGCCAGAAGAAGCTGAGAGAACTAGACTATTTTTCAACTCATGGGCATCTTTCTCGGCCTACGTCCTTCTTCTTCGACTAGTAGGTAGAACATGTCCTGGATACTCGGCCAGGTGATTTTGTCGCATTCAATCAATAGCCGATTCGCTTATTGCTTCTATTTCTTCTGTCATTTCAGTTGCTTCTCCTCCTTACCCAACAGCTAACCCATTGTTTTGCCTGCCTCCTATCATTTTAGTYGTTTAAYTCTCAGCCATATAACTTCATGGAGTCACTTCGTTATTAGCTAGTCGTTGTTCTTTCCTCAGCCATTGATATCGGCCATTTTTAGGTGTCAATAGAAAGAAAATTAAATATGATGAAAATCAAGCCCTAGCAAACCCTTCAACTCAAATTGCATAATCTATCAGGAAATTAATAAACAGAAACATTTCAACCCTAAATACAATAAACAAAATTGAGTTAATAGACCTCAAATACCACTGCTCCTCAATTTAATGAATCCAACGCTGTGAGGGTTTTTTTGCAGCAAGTTATGGTGGGTTGAGCTAAGCACCAACTTTTTTTATTGGATGTACTTGCCCTTTCACCCAAACTTTGTGCGTCACTTCAACTTGCAACAGTTATTCAAGGTCAAACTTCAATCTTAGAGCAATTTTCAATTGAACCTAGACAACCTAGATGAGTTCCTTTTCTCATGAGCTCTTGTCTCTCTCAATGTGTGTCTGTGCCTCAAGAGAATGAGGTGAAGRAAGTGAAGAACGTAATTTAAGTTCATCTAACTCTCGTTGTTCRAATTCACTCAAGAACATAACTCCCCTTTAACTTGTGTGCTTTTAATAAAAATTTATAACTTMCAATATAATGCTCCCTCCCTTTTTGAAAGTATGTCACAATAGGATTTTTTTTCTCATTTTGTAAGTATGTCACATTTCACTTATCAAGACACCATAAATAATTTTTTTTCATCTTTACTTTTATTTAATTTTCAAACTGACACCATAAGTCAACCTCTATTCTCTTGTGAAATTAATTCTCTTCTTGTCCAATGTAAGGGTAGATATGTCACATTAATAGCAATCTTAGATCAATTTATTATCTYCTGAGTTTATGTGTTTTATCCTATTGTGACCTACTTCAAAAAATGGATGGAGTATTAGATTTCAATGGAAGAAACAAAAGAAAAGTACAAYAAAAATATAACAAGTAAATACTTTTAATTTCAAAAGAATTACAWATAAATACAACTAGAATTAGGTACCATGGCTATTAAATGAGCTGAATYGCACATTTCTTAGACCAATTTATCACTTTCCATAGGAGGTTAAAATATGTTGAGATTGTTAAGCTCTTCTTCTATTAGAAAGAMTTTTGAATCAAATTATTTCAAACAGAATTGTCTGAAATGTTGTCTAAGTGGTAAGTCTTATGAAAATATGTTTCTTGTATTTTTTCTTCTAATGTAATTCTTTTAATTTTTCTTTTAATGTAATTGTTTTATTTTAATTGCAAATATTGTAATAAAACTTCTTACAAAATATAAAAATTGTGAAGCAAAATATAAAATTCTCTTAGGAAAATATGGTAACTCTTATGAAAACATGAATTGAAATATAAAAATATAAAAATATATTTAGAGTATGAATGTTTCAATCATTTCGGTTACGTAGTGTAATTCTTTTATTTTAAGACATGTTTTAATCAAATGGATAATAAAATAGATTTGTTACTTTATCGAGTTATAAAAATTAAGAAATAAACAATGATTTTATGCAAGATTTTGATTAGTATATATTTAAAGAAGTTGAAATATTGATCGATAGTTTCGCAAGATATGGGTGCATCATCACTCTAGCAAGGTTACCGAATAACAAAGWGTTRGAAGGTTGAGATTTGTAAAAGCTGAAATAAAAGTCACTCACCAATCCCTCGCAAATCCCTCGTCAATCTGCATGGGATTTGTGAGGCATCTATTAATCCCTCATGCATTAATAGATTCCTCACAGATTTTCAGAGGAAATGCAACRRAGGGATCATCAAAATTAAATAAAATATAAAAGTCCGTTGCCAATCCCTCACAAATCATTCACAACACCATAAACCCTTTACTCTATACCCAAAACCCCAAATTAATTAAAAAATAAATAAGTCTTCAAAAAGCCCTCGCCATAATGCAAGGGATTTAAGTCCGTCGCTAATCTTTCACAAATGCTCTGAAAATCATTAAACCCTTTACCTTGATACCATTAAGTCCTAAACTAATTAAAAATTTATTTGCAAAAAGCATAAATAATTTAAATAATAGAAGGGCATGATTTGCGCGGAATTTGCAACTACTTATGTGAATAACTAAAACTAAAATGCCATTACAAATCTCTTGCAGATCCTTTGCCAAATTGCGAGGACTCCATTAAATAAATTAAATTAATAGATCCCTYGTAGATTTAAGAGGGATTTGCAATGGAGGTGTTATTAAATTATTAATAGTGTATACGTGTGTCGCCAATCCATTATATAGTAAAGGATAAAGGGTAAAGGGAAAAGGGTTAGGGATTTGCATTGGATTTGCCACATCCTTATTATTTAATAAAGTAAACAATAAAAGGTTGCGATTTGTGAAAAAAAATTAAAAATTGAAAATCCGTCGTGGATCGCTCTCAGATTTGAGAGCAATTTGAGACGGTTTACATAAAATTATAAAATGAAACATTTCAAATCCGTTGTAGATCCCTCACTAATTTGCAAGAGGTTTCTAASGGCCTCCCAAGAGTAACTGAAACTAAAAAGCCATCACGAAATTCCTTGCAAAATAGCGAAGGATTTGCGATGGCTTTCTTGAAGTATAGTGACATGTTCTATTATATAATTTTGCGATGGAATATGGCCTCCCAAAACCTATCAATAAGTTTTACAGGAAATGCTTTCCGCAAAAATTGCGAGCGATTAGCAAGAGATACCATTTCGGATGCTATTCACTCACAAATCCCTTGCAATTTTGCAAGGGAATTGTAGTAGTTCCCTTTTCTCTCGCAAATATCCTACCCATCTTGTGACAATTGCAAATCCATTTCGAAATTACTAGGGATTTGAAAACCCTCGCAAATTTTCTTGCAAAATTGACCTTTCCTTGTTGTGATTCTTCACCACCATGCTACTTGAAGATCCCAGTCCAAGGTCTTGATTGCCCAGAATGTCTTAGGCTCTAGCTCTAMTGGTAGGTGACTTACTATAGACTAGTCAATAGGGTGTCATTCCTAAAGATGTCTTAAATGCTGTTACATAGGCCCATAATATATCATTCAATCATAGAGACCAATTTCGCCTATTTGGATAGAACATTCTCGATCATCTTATTGCAAAAACGTGTTCCTCCATCCCTGATTAATGCTCGGGATGTTCCAAATCTTGTGAGCATGTTTCTTTGGAGGAATTTGAAAATTACCTTGGAATCATTTGTGAGAAATGCTACAACTTCAATCCACATGGATACATAGTCAATTGCAGCAAGAATGTAAGTGTTGTCAAAAAATGGGGCAAATGGTCCCATGAAATTAATACCCTATACATCAAATAACTCAACATCCAATATGTTGTTTAGTGGCATTTCATCCCTTTAGGAAATGTTCTGTACAGTTTGACACCTATAAAAGGTTTAACAAAATCATTAGCATTAAAAAGAGTGGACCAATAATACCCAGCTTAAAGTCCTTTGGCTACTGTGCTTGTTCCTTCATAATGTTTGTAGCATTCGCRTGATTTCTTCATCAGCTATGGATCTTCATAAAATCTGATCTACATATTACTTATAAGAAACGATTAATCTCAAAAATAAAATTTAATATAATGACAGAATTGTTTTTCAAGTGCTGCTTATTCATATCAAGAAGGGTTATACCACTTACGTAATTTCCTAGCAAGTGTACTAGGTTGTAGTGTGTAACATAAAAAGATATAGCTCCCACAGGGAATTGAATCCTAATTAGAATCCACTTATAGTCCTAAACTACATTTAGCCAGCCAATAAATTGAGAAGAGAAGTAACATAAAATCTTATCTACATATTACTTATAAAGAAATGGTTAATCCCGAAAATAAAATTTAATATAATGACAGAATTTCTTTTCAATTGTTGCTAATTCATATCATCAAGGGTTATACCACTTATGTAATTTCCTAGTAAGTTGCACTAAGATGTATTGTGTAATATAAAAAAAGATATCGATCCTACAGGGAATTAAATCCTAATTACAATCCACTTATAATCCTAAACTATGTTTAGCCAACTGATTCATTGAGAAGAGAACTAATTAACTAATAATCTTAATTTAAACCTAGCTGGTCAAGCAAAAACATTTAGAAGGAAAACCATTAGATAAAAGGTCTAAGAAACATAAATTCACCTATTTTTCAACTATGTAATCTAACCAATGTTTCTAAGTCATTATATCAAGTATTGACCAACCAAACGCATGAATATTGAATATACTTTTTCAAGAATTACACAACCTATTTCTCTAAGTAATTAAGTTGTATCTCTATGCAAAATTTAACCTAGAAAATTATTAAACGTATGATTCTCAAAGATTATACAAACCATGTAAATATATCTCTATTTCACATGTAATTCATGACACTAGTTAGTGAAATTCGTGACTTTCATCGATCGTTAATGCAATTCTACTTAATCAAATTCACATAGGGATATGGCTTTAGTATGCTAAGGGATTGGGTAAAATCTAATTTAAAGGATTCTACTGTTAACAATTAGATAGATTTTAGGAATTCTATCAACAAAGATGTGATCAGTTTAGGTTATTACTAGAATAAATCGGATCAATACCCTAACCAACTCCATTTTGTCATATCAACTTATTTAGAATCATTTAGTTTTAAATCTTATTAGCATTTTTATTGATTTTTGTTATTAGTAGTTAATAGTAGAAATCGTTCATAATTGCTAGGTTTAAATTATGGAAACTTGGCAATTTTGATAATCAATTAAAATCTCTATGGGATGGAAACTTGATTCACTCACTATACTCTCTAGACCACTAGTGCACTTGTTAGGTTTTTTGGCATCAAGAATCACAATCATTTTTATAGCATAGATTCACATGTATAAGTATGTAGTTATCATGGTCTTGGTCATACACAGCACTAAATTCACAAGCGATTGTGCACAATAAAGCTATGTTTTAATATATGTACAAAAATACCAAAATGCCACAAAATCTTGTAATAGACTATGATTTGTGCAATTTCATCRGTGAGCATCTTAAGATCAGAGCCACATTAGGCACACTGTTACTGAGTAGTAACTTAGCCTACCACATTCACAAAAGCAGAAGCAATAGTGTACCTAAAGTAGTATCCAAATYGAAAGATAGCATTTATCCAAATTTGAACTTCGAAGTCCAAACATAGCCTATCAACTAACAACCATAATAATCCAACTAACTAAAAAATTAACCAACATTTGTACAAATAAAGCATTAATACTTACCAAAAATAAAATACTTCAGGCATGCTTCTTCACTTAAAACATCAATCCACAAAAATGAATTTTGAACATCCCCAAATGCAATAATAAATAAAAGTTGAACCACACTCCCCTAGTGTGCGCCTCACTATCGTACTCTTCCATGAAATCTTCTACTTGAACTTGTTCCTCCTAATATTGTTGCAATTCGCCAAGGAATTTAGGGAAAGTAGGCATGGGCCCTATGAAATTATGCTGGAAGGACTTCTTAAGGGCAGTGTCATACTCCTTCCAATAGGCCCAGTAAGCCTGTTGTTGGTGAAATGCCCTATTTTGCTGCTAGAATTACTACAACATTGCCATCATTACTTTCTGCTCTTTTTCTTATTCCTCCACTTTCTTCTTCAATTCTTCCACTATGTCAGTTGATTTGTTTCCTTAAGCCTGTGCTGCAACATCCTTCATAGCACTGAACATGTTTAACTCTTGAATTTTCCTGCACAGTAAGGGAATGGTAGTGTCAGTAACAAACATTGTATTCCTCACTCTCTTTTCTTCTATTTCTTGATTGACTGAGTTAATCATTGGTAAAGTTCTATCATCTCTTAACTAAGCATATTTTGTATGAGAGAGAAAAGGATTTGTTTCAAGAATATGTGGTTTTCCAATAGAAGTCTAAGGGGGTGTATACATTCTTTCTGATGACCCAAGTTATTCAAATATCTTATCATGCCTAACAAAGGGTTGTTTCGTTTCAACCCAAGTGATTAAAGCCTTTTTATTATCAATGTTTTCTTCCAGGAGTTCCTCTATCATTACTTTTACTCGGGAATTGTTGTTCCTGCAGCTTTTGCTCAACTAGTGAATCAACAATACCAATAGAAGAACATTTTTCCACTTCATGAAGAGACCTTATAGCATTGAATACATTAAAGGTAACCTCCAGTAAGCTCTCTTCTCTGCACATTGATCATTACCCTTCCAGCTGCAATAAGTGATCTTCCAGGAATGATATGGACATCCTTGTTAGTCACATAATCAAGCATAATGAAATCAACTAGAAAGATAAACTTGTCCACTCTCRCAAGCACATCTTCAATTCTCCCTTTARGATGGATAAATGATCTATCTGCTACTTGAAGTGTGAAGGTTATAGGCCTTGCTTCTCCAATTTCCCAACTTCTTGAAAATAGACATAGGCATCAAGTTGATCCTTGCCCCTAAATCACCTAAGGCTCTTCCACATTAAGTGTTGCCAATGGCACAAGGAATTGTAGACCTGCCTGGATCTTTCAATTTGGAGGCAAAATATTCCCTTGTAAGAGCCACATCTCAAACTCMCCCAATCTTTTCTTCCTTGATAATATATCCTTGATGAATTTCACGTACTTTAGCATTTGTTAAAAAGCTCCAAGAAGAGGGATATTGATATGAAGTTATTTCAAGACATCCGAAAAATTGTTAAGCTACTTATCCTATTACTTTTTTATGGAATCTCTAAGGAAAGGAAAACTTTAACTATACAAGCCTCAAATCTAGACTCGATGTTGCAGGTAATGCTATAGCATTGGTTCCAATATTAGTCCCTTATTTCTACAAATTTTCAGTCCCATGTTGCTGCAGACTTTCAGTTTCTAGTTCAACCCCTCTTCTTCTTGGACTGAAATAGGTTTATCTTGAGCTTCAGATTTGACTTGGGCTCTCCCAACTCTTTTCTACTAGTCAGGTTAATGGCTTCACAATGTTCCTTGCCATCTCTATTTGGAACCTCGGCATCACTAGGAAGAAACCCTTGAGATCTATTCTTAAGGGCATTTGCAAGCTACTCCATTTGATTCTTCAAGTTCCTAAGTAAAACTACTTAGCTTTGGATTACCGCATCATTCTTGGTCATATAATCTTTGAAAAGTCCTTCAAGAGAGTGATCTTGATCACTAGAATCCCCCCTTTTGTTGCTGGTTTTGTTGTTGAAATCTAAGTGACGTTGGCAGTTTATATTGCTGGCCTTGAGAAGAATTCCTCCTTGATTATCCCATGAGAAGTTGGGGTGTTGTCTCYATTTTGGACCGTAAGTGTTGGAGTAGGAATTACAATTTTTGTTTAAGTTTTCTCCCACATAGCAAACAGACTCTGGATTATAAGGACAAYTCTCAAATGAGTGCCTTTTACCGCAATATACACATGAAACCAGTGAAGATGAGAGAATGGTAGAATGTTGTCCCATTGAAGAATGTTGACCCATAGAGAAACCCGATTACATCTTCATAAACTTAAGCATATATATTAGAATGTTGCCCATCCACCCTCCTCGTTGTTGCAGGCGTGCAGCATTGCTCTTCGTAGTAGGCCATTGGAAACTGTTACTGGCTATCCTTTCTAAAATATGAAAAGCTTCATTATAGGATTTGTCTAGTAAGGCTCCATTAGTTGAAGCATCCACCACATTGCGATATTGAGGAATTAAACCATTTTAGAATGTCTACATTTAAATCCAATATGGGATTCCATGATGGGCACTTCCGTAAAGTTCCTTGAATCATTCCCATGCCTCATAAAATTTTCTCTTCTTCTTGTCAAAATGCAGTAATATCATTCCTCAACTTAGCATTTTTAGCTAGAGAGAAGTACTTGAATAGAAAATTTTCCTACCAAATCATTCCAAGAAGTAACCGAATTAGAAGTGAAAGTATTCAACCATTCTATAGCATGGCCCCTCAATGAATAAGGAAAAAATTTAGTCCTTAGAGCTCTTTTACTAACCCATTGTAACTGAAACGAGTCACTAACTTCTAAGAAAAGTTGAATATGGAGATGAGGATCTTCGATAGGCATCGCACTAAATTGCCCCACGGTTTGAAACACTTGAAACATCACCGTTTTGAGCTCGAAATTTTGTGCCTGAATATAAGATCTCACAATGTCTAGTAGCAAATCATCCAAAATAAGGATAGCATACTCTCTAATTACTCTATTTCGATGAGCAGCCATTGCTGCAGCTTTGATCCTATCAGCCACGTTACCAGTCCAGCCATAACTCCTAGCTCTTGGCCAGCCATTTCCTATCTTTTTCTTGCACTAATATCTATCGTTCTTCTTATTGATCATAGAATAAGAATGAAGAGCATAAATAAGAATTTCAAAAGCAATAAAACAAAATTAGCACCACTTAATAAAATTAAACAATCCCGAGCAACTGTGCCAAAAACTTGATAAAGTAAATCGCATATTTAATTAACTTCAAATGTGCAAGTATACACGGTCTATAAGTAATATAAAATGAGTAAGGTATCATTCCCGATGATTGATAATATGCGAACTAAGTGTTAAAATTCCCAATAAAATGATTTATAGATTAACTAAGGCGTCACTAGATTAAAGATAAAACTATAAATTGATGCACTAAACCRCTAATAGAATTAGACTGAGTAAAGTCATCCARCTGATAAACATGAAGATAGGAAATGAGCTAGAATTGTTTAATCCCCTAAGTTGTGATAGTTAAGCAATTTGTAGCAATGTCTGGCACAAAAATCGAGATAGTAAAATGACCTCATACCTTTAGTATCGTTGTTGCTTGTTCCTTTTAATTAAGTAAAATCACCTTCCAGTGCTACTCAATTCGAGAAACCCCAAGTTCAAATAAGTCTCAATGGTTTTATGGAATAGATATATATTCTTGTATTATATATAAATTAGACTATCCTAAGATAACCATACACATATCCACTCCGATAATTCCATTGCCTTCAATCTTCCCGCCCTAGGACAGCTTGAATACCCACTATTAATGGCCAATAAATAGTCGATATAAATACCAAATAGCATTTGAGTGAAAACAACAGGATATAGCAAATATTCCTCAACAACGCATTTTAATAACTCAAGAACAACGAATGTTTAAAAGAAACTCTAGCTTTAATATATTTAGCTCATCTACCTAAGCATCCACTAGATTTYTCCATGAGTTAATAGATAAAGAAAATAGGGTACAAAGCTTTGTTGTAGCAAAGTAAAAACYCCCTTGAAGAACCATCAAATAATTTTTCTTCCATTGGTTGCTCCTTCTTCTCCTTAAAAGCTATYAGCTTTTTCCTCCTAATAAACCTTTTGYGGCTACCTTTCTATAAGAATGTGTTAAATGGTAGTGAATGATAGTGAATGCCTCCGTCTCTCCTCCAAGACCCACTCAAATATTGCTCTAATTTTTTGTTCAAAAGTGGGATACTTGTCCTCTTCTCATTTATTCTTGGTCCACTTGAGTGCCACTTGTGCTTCTCATTTTCTTTTTGCTATGCAAGTGGAGTCTTCTTAGTGATCGTTTCCTTTAGTGCTTGGCACATGTCTTCATCTTATTGGAAGAGTCTATGCCATGTGGACTTCTTTTACTGCATTCTTTCCAACAACTAATGTTATAATATGCTACAACAATGCATCTGAACTTGACATTCTACCTTTTTTCTTAAGTAACGCTATAATTTCTTGGTGGAATAATGATCTGCAAAAATAACTTAGCAAACACTCCTAATTCCACAATTTCACACACCAACAAAAATAATGTTGCTTAATTTAATATAGTAAGTTTTTAATGCAAAATGGCACAAAATGGTATATTTCCTATAAAAAAATGGTGTGAATAGGTAAACAAATGTTAGTATAATCAATGGGTTATCACCCATATCAGTCAAACCATTGTAAATAGTATGAATTACTATTCATTATGGTAGGTCATGATGTGGATATTTGTGAATTASATCCTTGAATCTCTCCAAAGCTTCATAAATTGATTTACTCTCAAACTGTGCAAATGTAGATATTTCACTCCTCAGCCTCAAAGTTCATGCGGCAGGAAGGTATTTACTTAGAAATTTCATAGCTAACTGATCCCATGAGTTCATGCTTCTTCGTGGCAAAGAATTCAACCAATCTTTGGCTCTATCTCTTAATGGAAAGGAAAGASCCTTTGTCTAATAGCATCTACACTAACTATCCATTGTACTTGAAGGCCTCCAAAATCTCCAAGAAGTTTTGGATGTGAATATTGGGGTTCTAACCAAACTACACGGAATGTTATATCATTTGGATAATGGCAGGATTGATTTCAAAAGTATTAACCTCTACCTTTAGTCTTTGAATACTTGATTCAACCCCATTCAGTGATAGAATAGAAAATCTCTTGGTGGCCTCAAGGCTAGGACATCTTGCCCTGCTGGAACAATGTTCATGATTATTRCCTCAATTGTTGCCATTTTTTTGATTGCCCCCCAGCACCCAGAGGTGGAGTAAGAGGATGAACTTGTTCCATCTCACTGATTTATTTCCTATGTCTTGCTTTAGTCTCCTTGATGTTTTTCATGCAATTCTGTTCAATTTCTTTATCAAGTGGTAGTAAWTTAAYAAGATGATARCGGGACATACACCAAAAGAAGAAATAAGTATTGCAAAAGTATTAGCCTCCTCTTTTGGTCTTTGAATATTTGATTCAAACCCATTCAGTGATGGAATAGCATAATCTCCTAGTGGCCTCAAGGCCGGGATGTCTTGCCTTATTGGAACAATGTTCTAAATTTTACCTCTATTGTTGCCATTTTGTTCATTACCCCCCAGCACCCGGAAGTGGAATAAGAGGGTGAACTTTTCCATCTAACTGATTCATTTTCTCTTTCTTGCTCTGGTCTCCTTGATGTTTCTTCTGCAAATCCTCTTAATTCCTTTATTAAGTGGTAGTAATTTAATAGGGCGATAACGGGACATACACCAAAAATAGAAATAAAAATTAAAAGAATAAAGAAAAATAAAATATCTAAATTAAAGTCAAAATTATGAAAAATGATATCAAGATGTTAATTCCCTGACAACGGCGCTAAAAACTAGATACGTAATTCCCTAACAAGTGTATTAGGTTGTATCGTGTAATATGAAAAGATATCGATCTCACAGAGAATTAAATTTTACCACCCACTTATAGTCCTAACCGATTAATTGAGATGAGAACTAACTAACTAATAAATCCCAATTAAGCCTAGATGATCACATAAAACGATTTAGAAGGAAAATCAAAGCATTAAAGTCTAAGACACMTGAATTCACCTATTTTTCAACTATGTTATCTAATCGATGTTTCTAAATCAGTATATCAAGTATTGACCAATCAACCCATGAATATCGAATATAACTTCTCAAAAATTAAACGAACTATTTCTATAAGTAATTARGCTATATATCTCCATTTCACATGTAGTTCATGACACTTGTTATTTAACCTAATTGCAAAAATGATATATCTAATCGCCTTAACCAATGTTTGAATTAACTTAAAGACGGCCAGCCAGTCATACAATCGAACATTAAGAACAATAACAAGGCTTTAATAAACATAGATATACCAAATATGGAAAATGACATAATTCGATAACATAGCATTTGAAAAGGTTAAATCTTGGTCTTAGAAAAAAAAGATTTAGTGTGTCATGATTCGAATAAAATAAAATACAAATTGAAGATCGAGAKAGAAAAAAGTATCACAAAAGATAATAAGCTCGCTCAATCTTCAATCTAACRGTCTTCTTTTCCTTCCAAAAGGCTAACTCTAAGTGTTCCAATATGTTCTCCAAGGTCCATTTATGAAGAGTTATGTTATTGGGAGTTAAGGGGACATTTTATAGATCTAGAGGTTTTCATTATGTCAAAAAACATATGAAACTTTCTTAAATAGCCCAAAACTCATCAAAAATCGCGGCACAATCATAAAACCACCTTAAATTCATCAAATTGAAGCCAATTTTGACCAAATTGGCAATGGATTCATCTAAACAATTGTGTTACAGTTCAAGAACCAGCCTTACCCGATCAAAAAGCAACATATTTGATGCTGAACCAACACTATTTTTTATGTCTAGTAGGCAGCAGTGTAATTATGTCTTTTTACTATTTACACCGAACCGAGATCGATTGAGGTCCAAGCTCGCACTAGATATGTGATTTTTCTGGTTTTGAATTTCTCCACATCTGTCACCTTTTTGGCTTTCGAAAGCCAGCTCAAAAAACTTTTAGTTTGATGGAATTGAAGTTTTTCTCTTGAATCAGTGCTGGTTTGGATGGTTCGGGGCCTAAATGACTTTCGAATTAGGTGAAACCATGAGTGTTTCAAAGCTCATTCTATCTTTCATTCATCTATGTAGGTTTCGTAGTTTTTTTTTTTTTTTTTTCATTTTCACATCTATTCTTCAAAAATCCTTTCCTACAAAACTAAGTTGATACAAAATGAAGTATTTACTCAATAAACCACAATTAAATCCTTAATCAAGGAAATGGAGCTTGACAAAGCCAAGTTTTTGAGGCTAAGGTTTTTTAAACCATAGACGTTAAGTTAAAGTCTTTTGAGACACCAAAGAAATCAGTTAGTGATTGAGGGGGTCAAAGGCCATTCTTAATCTCTTGTGATAACTCATCTTCATCTATACTTACTAACTAATCTTCATCGCCATAGACATATGGTTAGTGAGTTGGTGAAATCTATACAAAATAGTTGCTAATGGGTTAAAGAAGAACCATTTTTAAACCCTAAGTAACTCTCTAAGACAGCATTTGAGAACCAGGTGAAGCCAATGACACTTGCCTCATCAGGGGAATCCCATAGCATTCTAGAACCATAATCAAAAGTCAGCAGAGACATATGTATGATTTTCTTAATATTCTTCCATTTGCACACTGAATAGTCTCTAGTAAGACATTACTCGATTATGTTCTCTACTGCTACAACATTCTAGAACTAATTCTAACTTTACTTGCTTTCTAACTTAACTTTGCTGCTTTCAGTTTTTTACTATCATTACTTCAACATTTATTTTCCCTTACTTTTGCTTTATAATGACCACCAATGCTATATCATTATTATATGTTTTTATGGAATTTTCATTTTAAGTTTTCATTAATCCAATCCTCGTGAGAATGATATACTGCTCACTCTTTATTACTTGTTGATCACGTATACTTGCATGTGTATATTGCTATAATCTAATCTAAGATCTAACCCTATAAGTTTTTGGCGCAGTTGCTAGGGATTGGCAATAGTGAAAATCTTTTTGTGAAAATTCTTTGCTTTAAAATTTTATTGATTCTTCTACACTTGTTTGCTACAAGCTTGACATCGATGTATGAGAAAAAAACAATGTCATGATCCACGAAATAATAGAGATGTCCTATAAAGTCAATATTGTGACAACATTGATTGCTGAAGTGGCTTTACTGACCAACATTCTCGAAACTATGAATAAGCCTATAGGAACTCCAATGCTGCAACGATCTTAGATATCCTGTGCTTATTGTGGTGAGGATCATACAGATGAGAATTGTCCATCAAACCCAAAATTARTGCATTATGTGGGCAACTAGTACAATGCCTACTCTAACACACACAACTCTGATTAGATGAAACACCCAAACTTCTCATGGATCAACCAAGGTGAAAATTCATCCATGTTGCAGCAAAATGAACCAACAAATTCATTTATTTTCCAACAAGGGTACTAAGAAGAATCATATGCGTATGAACAATTAAACATCATGGAGARTCTACTCAAGGAGCACATGGCATGAAATGATGTCAACATTTAGAATCAAGCAATCTCATAGAAGAATCCTCAGACTTAAGTTGAGCAACTTGTTGCAACATTAAGCTTTCAACCTTAAGAAACAATGTCTAGTGATACTTCTATACAAATCGAAGAGGAAGAGATTGATCAAGAAAAGAGGAGAAAGGGTCCAGAGGTATTAATTGAGAATAATATTAGCACAGTCGCAGTAGACCAGCCGAAAGCAAAAAGAGAAAAAACCGCCTCCACCATCCCCTCAAGAGTTTTAAGTTAAACAATTCAAATTACAAATATGTTGCAGCACTAGTGGCATCAATAATTTAACAAAGTTGACGGCAAAAGGTGAAGACAATTCTAATGAGGTAGCTGCTAAAATTACTTATGTAGCAATAGAACAGCAAAGTGGGATGCAACTTAGTGAAGTGAAGAAGTTTAGGAGTCTCGCATATGAGGTCCCAACAAAGTAAGTGGACACCAAGAAAAACTTCTCTAGTGCAAGGGCTGAAGATCAAACACCCTTGGAGGAAAAAGTAGGAGAGCAAGCAAACCTCCATCTCAATGACCTGAAGATGAAAATGCTGCAGCATAGCCATGTTGATAGCTATAAACCAAGTGTTATAGGAAAGCAACCCCTAGGTAACATCTTTCTTTTTAATCTTAGCAATTTTGGTAGTTATTTGTTTTTCTAATGCATCTTGTTAAAGCTTGATGTTTTGATCTAGCTTTGTACATTAAGTTTTGTTATGTCATTTTATTCACACTTAGGCKATAATTGATAGAATTTTGATTAGCATTTTCTGATAACATGTTATGCTATCTCAATAAATTAACTAGGCAATTGTTGGGATTTGATTAGGAATAAGACAATAGTGATTCTTCTTACTAGAACTTCTATTTTTAAAATAAAAAAAATTTTGAAATTGACTTTTGATTGACTAAATGTGGGTTTGAGGATTTGAATCAACTTGGGAATTTTTAATGGGTATTTTTACAAATGACTTTGAATGATAAAAAGGAATACAGTTTAAAATAAGTTTGGGGGGAAGTATGTTATAAAAGGCTAAATTAATTTATTACTTCTCTATTCTAAGTTCCTAACTGACCAGGGTTACTCATGAAAATCATGTCTACTTTTGCATCAAAAGGGGAACAAGGTATGAATATGTTGTAGYGATTCGTAAGCTRTGATATGCGCTAAGCAACAAGGGGTACTCATCTCACCTATGTCTGCCCTTGCATCAAAAAAGCACTGCTGACACAAAAGAATATTTGATAAAAAGCCTAATTATAAAAGTGGTATATAGAAACTCCCTTTACTTCTATTGTGAATTACAAAAGTTCTCTTTATTAGTAGTAGTCATGAGTTTTTTGCCTTGTTCTAAAAATTTCTTTGAATGATTCTAATGTTATAGCAACAAACCTAATGATTTGGAAAATCATTAAGTCTTTGTTCTATTTTACTTCACATTTTTATGTGCCGGAACCTTTTGGACGCTCTTGTTACTTCAATCTTCCTGTTGATATAATTGCTATAACATGGTTTTAATAAAGCATAACCTGTACAAGAAACTGCTAAGCACTATATTTCTATATACTATTTTGCGAGTAGCAATGACTTAAGTTTGGRGGAGTGATAAGTGTAGAAAATATCCCATTTTTAATCCCTATTTTTGCCCATTTTGTATCAATTATTTCGGTATTTTAGTTATACACAATAGTATTTTCCTTAGTCTTAGATAAATAAGAGTTAGCATACTGGTAGCTTAAAAAAGTCCTTAAAGTGCTTATTTATTGCTAAAAAGCTTGGTCTTGAGAGATTTGTAGAAATGCCAAAAATGCTTTAGCAGCCGCGCATCAGAGAACAAAGCTAAGGGGCATATGGAACACAAAACAATCATTGCTAGACTAAGTGGAGAAAATGAAAAATTCTGGACGAAACAATGTTGTAGCAAAAATGACGGACATAAGCATTGCAGATCTTCATGACATGTGACAGCCAAATAAAGGACTTTAATGGAATTAGATATGTTATGTATGGCGATATTAGTTGAAAGGGACTCTAAAAAGATTTATTCAAGTTGACCTTAGCCCATGCTAGGTCAAGGGAGACAAGAAGGACAAAAGAAAAATGGACAAAAGGAATAAAACAAGAAGGACAGCTATCTGATGTTGACATCCGATGCCCCATGTCCAAAGAATCCAATTTATATTCAAAAAGAGTAAAATGCTACAACATTTATATCTCTGAGGAACAGGTCTGATGACCATCTTCCAATAAAGTAGCACATATCCCTTGCATTTAATGAAGGATCTGAATAAAAATGACATAAAGAAAGTTGTCAGAGTTAACTTCAAAAATATATGAAATGATCAGACAGAGAAAAAGTATTGAGAACCATATTACCCAAACTGCACACTACAAGACTAATGTCTACTAAGTTGGTGCTGAATTGTCAGAGAGAAATGTTATAGCAACGTCAACTCAATCCCGATGCTACTACATAAGAAGAATTCAACTGAATAGGAAGTTAGAGAGTTGTAGTACATTATTTAGTTAGCTCGTTGAATAGATTAGGAAGTAGATCTAGTTCTACAAAACTTTCAAGTAGAATTTTGGAGTTTCCTTCAAAAGAAGAACCCATCTTTAGCATAAATCTTTATATTTTGTTAAAGGATTAGATGATAATCTTTCATTCATTTTTCCTTAATCATTTTCTGCATTTATCCAAGTTTCTTGAAGTTTACTTTGTTTGCAACTTAGTTCTTATGTTATGGAGAGAAATTTAGCTTGTGAGCATAAGTTGTTTAGTTCTTGGAGCGTGAATCAGATTCTCTTTTCTTAAACTATTTTTTGGTATCCTTAATTAAGGAAATGGAGATTGACAAAGCTAAGTTTTTGAGGTTAAGTTTGGTTAAACATAGACATTTAGTTAAAGTCCTTTRAGGCACCAAAGAAATTAGTTAGTGATTAAGGGGTCAAAAGCCATGCTTAATCTCTTTTGATAACTCATCTTCATCTRCAGTTAGTAACTAATCTTCATYGCYATAGACATATGGTTAGTGAGTTGGTGAAATCTACCCAAAATAGTTGCTAATGGGTTAAAGAAGAACCATTTTTAAACCCTAAGTAACTCTCTAAGACAGCATTTGAGAACCAGGTGAAGCCAATGACACTTGCCTCATTAGGGGAATCCCATAGCATTCTAGAACCATAGTCAAAAGTCAACATTAACATATRTATGMTTTTTCTACTAGTCCTACATTTGCACACTGATAGTCTTGGGTAAGACATTGCTCCTATTCTCTAGTGTTATAGCATTTCAGAACTAGCTCTAACTTTACTTTCTGTCTAACTTAACTATACTACTTTCAGTTCTTTACTTATCTGTAACACCCCCAGATTAGAAACCTTATCCTAACCTGGGAATGTTACATCATTCCACTCAAAAATAATCAACTATCTATTTAAAACTCAACAATAACCAAAGGAGTCAAAAATACATTTTAACAAATCCTCACTATCCCAACATTTATTCAAAAGAGAAATATAGCAAAAGCCTCACGAATTTAACACATTTTAGAAATATTAATCTTATTACATAAATCGATTCAAAAACCAGTTCTCGGGTATCATAGCTCGCCCATAAGCAAGCTCCTTGCCCCATCTGGTTACATATCATCTGAAATAACACATAAGAAAAGAAATGAGCTAAAAAGCCCAGTAAGTAACCTCAATRCATSAATGCATCAACCTACCCTACATGTCATGAAATTATAAAATTTCACCTTTAAATAAAAACTACTTTCCAAAACATTCCTTTTTCAAAATCTCATTACAAAACATTTCCTTTAAAATTCACTTACAGTAAAACATTCCATTTCCTTTCATTCGTGAGCTCACTAGAGTGTAACGCYTAGCCATTAGGCTGCAGTGGGCCATTTGTTCTTTGGAACCCGATTAGATTCTCTTCCTTTACTTTTCCTTTTTCTCTTCACCTCCCAGAGGTGAATCATTACCTCCCTCCCAGAGGTCGGTTCGGGTGCGCCGGTCCCTCACGCMCCATTTCCCACTCAGATCCTTCATGGCTAGGTTTACACTCMTTTCCAAAAACTTTAACATTTTCAAAACTTAACATTTTTCTTTAAAATTCTATTTCCTAAACCATTCACCTTCTAAGTGTGTGAATGGATCATGCCAAATGTGATGTAAAATTCTAACTACATGCTCATGATATGAAATACATACAACCYTATAACATAACATTTGACAAATAAAACAAGATATGAAATATAATAGCATTTCATTTGACAATACAAGATATAAACATATTAATATTCCACACAATTATACACACATCATAATATAGTCCCATACACAACATATTCGAGCAATCAAAACARTTCAATTACATTCATTCATAACATAAATGAGATRTAARGATTACTTACATAACATTCAATTCATGTAAGAAGACTCAATAACAATAACAACACCCTTACATCACCACTAAATGAGAATGAGAGTGTTTACATACCCGGAGTCCTTTACATTAAAAGTTTTCTTATTTAAATCTCGAAGTGAAATCCTTCGACCATTCTCAATGTTAGGGCACTCGAATCAACCTATTTATGGTTACAGAAAGAAAGTTTATTTAGTTCAATCGTCCCAATTTAGATATTCAGGGTTTATTCCAAGAATGTCATTTGTCAATTATTAATTCATGCTTAGTCCCCACATTCACGTCTTTTAAGGATACAATTTAAACTCATTTATTTCGAATATTAAACTTAATTTATGTTCTTCACAATTTTACTTTAGGATATAATTTCATAAGTTACAAATTTTAATATTAATTAATAATATTTTCACCTTTTAAGTCACAAAGTTCAAGAGTCTTGGGAATGGTTTCCGGTTCGCGGGCGTCTGGACCTTTGGGCGTCGGTGCTTCTGGGCATCGGGCACTGGGCGCTTGCTGGGCGCCTGGACGTTGGGAAGTCGGGCGCTTGAGCGTCGAGCGTCGAGCGCCTGGGCGCTTGCTGGGCGCCTGGTGTTGGGCAAGCTTGGCGTTGGGCACTGCTGGGTTGCACCAGGAGCAGATCCTTGGCACACGAACAGAGTACCTACTGGCCTTGAGCACTGCTGGGCTCTGCTCCAATACTGTCTCGGCAAAGAAACCAGTTTTTGCTCAAGCTCCTGGCGTCTGGTTGACGGCGAGGGACAACCGGCGATGCTAGCAGCAAGGACAGAGAGCCAAAATGACKGCCAATGGATCTAGAGGTGGACCGCTTCGCGTTTGGTCGGCGCTAGCGCGAACATCAGATCGTCAATCTGAGTCCGAGAGCGAGAGAGGAGAGTCGGAGAAGAGAGTCGGGGAGGAACGGGCGATCTCCCATGTGCGCCTCTCAGCGACTTGAGCAGACAGCCTCCGCGACACGTGCTGATAGCGACGTGGTCTGGTGCGGCGACCGATTGCAAGTCGTGGCAAACAGTGGCCACTTCAAGCATCGGTAGTGAAGGAAGGGAAAAGAGAAGGAGAAGCAAGGGAAAACCACGACGAGCAGCGTCGGGTCAGACAGAGGGAGAACGGCAGCGGCAAGGCTGCAAGGCGGTAGAAAAGAGAAGAAGGGTTCTTTAGGTTTTTCTTTCTATTCTTTTCTTTTCTTTTCTTTCTTTTCTTTTCCTTTCTTTTTATTTTCTTATATTATTTTTCTTTTTCTTTCTTTTCCTTTTTTTACATTTATTTGGACCGCAACTCAAACTCGTCGGCCCTTCCCATCTAAAATCCAACCAAAACCACTACATTAAATGTAACGTGTTTCCAATAAAAAAAGCCCAACTTCCAACTAACTCATAAATAGGCCCACAAGTCGAGCCTGTATCCAACGATAAAACTCTTATTTGACACGGGCAACTATTTTCCACTATTAAAAATACGAAATTAAAAATATTAATCATATAAAATGTCCAACCTAGTTGCCCACACAAATTTCACGTAAAATCAAACAAATTTAATAAAGAAAAAATTCAGGGTGTTACATTATCATTGCTTCAACATTTATTTTCCTTTACTCTTACTTTATATTGACCACTAGTGCTACACCATTATTATATGTTTTTATGGAATTTTCACATTAAATTTTCATTAATCCAGTCCTCATGGGAATGATACTTTACTCACTTTATATTACTTGTTGACCACGTATACTTGCGTGTGTGTGTTGATATAATCTAATCTAAGATCAAACCTAACAGCTGCAAAGCTTCAAAATGAGGATTGTTAATATGTAATTGTTTAAGAGTAGCCAAGAACTTACTAAATTGTTTATGTGTTGCTTGTTTTGGAGTTTTTGGGGAAATGATGGAGGTGGTCTCTCATCATTATGGCTATATTGCAACATTGTGCTCAACTACTTGTTGAGGATCCTTCTTCTCTCTTCAATTTCTCCATCTTCATCTTAGAAAGGAGTTGGTTCTAGAGACTCCTTGGTTTTCATCATTGGTCCTTGCAATTGTTTCCCACTTTTATGGTGATGGCCTTGTTTTTCTCTTTACCATCCCTCCTTGAATTTTGTGTATCACTAGGTAACGTGCTATGTGGTCATGAACTCAATCTACAAGAAGTTGCCCAACTTGAGTTTCTATATTTCTTAATGAAACTACTTGATTTTGAATCATTGCTGACTATTTTTGGATGATGGCGTCATTCTATGCCATATGCTCCTTCAATAGACTCTCTAGTGCTCTGTTGTTCATGAGAATATGATTTTGTTGCTACCCTTGTTAGAAACCATGTAGATAAGTTAGATTGTTTTCCTATAGCATTGATGAGGCTTCACCCTGGTTGTTCCATGAGAAGTTTGGATGCTATATCAAAAGTTGCAATAGGGATTTTGTTCTTACCAAAGTTTCCCACATAGCACACCGATTTTGGATTGGAGAGGTAGTTGTCAAATAYATGACCTTCCCCACAATAGGGAAGTGATACCCTATTTTGCTGCAGTATTGGTGCCTTCACATTTTTTATCATGTGAGTCAATAATGCTACATATCCTATCAATGCATCACAATATCTGCTTCATGAACACCTACTACTCTCTTTGTTGTAGTAGCTCCGGTCGATGGCAATTAGTAGTTGTTGTTGGCTATCCTTTTCAAAATTTCATAGGCCTCATGATATGATTTTGCTAGTAAGGCACCACTTGCAAAAGCACCCATCATAATTCTTCTTTGAGAATTCAACCCATTGTAAAATGTTTCCATTTGAATCTAGTCTAGATTGCCRTGATGGGGGCATTTTTGCAGTGGCTCTTTAAATTGATCTCATACTTAATACAAGGATTCATCTCCAAGCTGTTGGAATGAAGTAATATCATTTCTCAACTTGGTTGTTTTAATCRAAGGAAAATATTTCTTTAAAAAACATTCAGCAAGATCGTTCCATATGAAACAATAGAGTTAGAGGTAAGAAATTTAATCAATCTTGTGCATCAAGAAAATTGAAATAAGATATAATGGGGAACACCGATTGACATCTCGCTAAATTGGGTTACGGTTGTTAGCAATAGGAACATTACAAGTTTCAGCTCAAATTGAACAGCCTGTATCTCTGGTTGTACAATACCTGGATGCAGATAATGCAGCATGGTATAGCATGATCCCTTGTAGCTCTATTTCTACCACCTACTAATGCTATAGCATGATCATGATTACTGTTTCCAACTTGTTTGGCCATGGTTTCCTTCTCGGCAAAGATTATGTGCTTCCCTTTTAATTTCCTCAATGTTTTCTCAATTTTAGGGTCAAGTGGCAGCAGTTCATATTCTTCTTATGTCGCATGCAGTAGATGCTCAACCTGCTATAGCAAAAATAAAAGGATAAAGAATAAAGAATAGGTTARATCATAACAAGTAACTTTCACACTGCACTTTTACAAAAATAGTCCCAGCAAGGGCGCTAAAAACTTRTTGGTTTATTGATTTGTATTTCTAATTTCGTGTAAGTATACACGGTTAACAAGTAATAAAATGGTAAGAAGGATGTCGATCCCACGAGTATTGTGTGCTACAACATAGGTGTAAAAATCACAAATAATATTATAATTTGGGCTCTGTAACTAGCTAAAATTAAGATAAATCTTAATAAGTAAAATTAGTTATTGAAGACAAAGAAAAGGTTACAAAAGGATGTGTTCACTAGATAATAGATTTTAGTTAGGATTAATGGATCCCTTAAGTGTGATGTTTATAAGATATATTGGTGCATGCTACAACATTACTCTTAGYGCACCAAAATGGTTCAATAACCTCAAACACCTCAAGATTGTGATCGTTGATCCTATGATAAGCGATTCACACCCCTTCACGTGCAGCTCTTCCCCTTAGAACCTTCTATAGTTTTGGTATTCTAAGGTGTTGCGGCGACACTCATATATTTTTATATTTGTGCTGAAGAACTTTATGTTTGATATGCTACAACATGGAAGTCAATCCACTAGATAGCTAAGTGTCTCAGCCTTCTCAGCATCTTGATATACTTAATAGCCTAATTGACTTAACATACAACTCATGTTTGCTAAGTCCTTGATTTGTTGTAGGGAAATATGATTACACCTCTTCGCGTGTAGCAAGTCCCAAAAATCTACTCTGAGCTCACTATTTGGGGCATAAGTCTATGTGCTACAACCAAATGGTTAAGTGCCTCAACCTATCGGTGTGTTGGTATATTTAATATCCCAATTGACCTAATAAACAACTCAGGTTTATTAAGTCCTTGATTCATTGTAGGTAAATTACTACAACAATCCCAAGAACCTACTCTAAGATCGCTATTTGGGACACATGCCTATGCTATGGACTCTGAGAAACAAAATAGAAGCAAACAAGACACGACTAAAGAAGAATAATCACATGTACATGATAGAATTTGCAATACCGAGAATTAGTTTTTATTTTTCTTTTYGAACTTTATAGATATATAAATATACAATTTATGTTTTAATCTAGTAATTAGATTATATTCATGATTATTAGTAAATTAATTAATTTACAACGAAAGGACTTGGAGACCGTAACGTTTGATGTTYCAATTAGAAATAAATAATTATTCCTTTGATTTATTATTTGTTATACATTAAGATGTGAGTATATTTATTTGAAGGTGATATTTATTAGTTTAATTTAATTAAAATTTTTAGTTAATTAATTTAGACTTGACCCGTTAGAATCCATTCTCTTCTTATTCAAAACTAAAATCGAAATTAGGGTTCAATTTTGGACTAGAAGAAAACTAATAGATTTTAATTTAGTTAGGCTTAATTTGTTAAGGAATAAAAATGGCAAGGAATTTTGGTTAGGATTAATTTAGCAGTTAAAAAAAAACATAAATTTGTAGGGAAAGAAGATGACTGTTCATCTTCTTCCCCAAACGTAAACCTAAAACTAGCCGCCCTTACTGTCATGTCTCCTCTCTCTGCCTGCCGACGCCGCTCGTCGTGGCATCTCCCATCCTCTCCCTTTATTCTCCCTCCCTCTCCCTACTCTTTCTCTTTCTCTTTCTCTTTCACCGATCTTCCTGCCCAAACTTCCCCTGCTGCTCATCGATTCTCCCCGCGTGCAGTGACTGTCTAATCGCTACTTCCTGCACGCCGATCTTCTGCTTGATGGTCGTCGTTGCTTGCTCGCGATTGGATCGATCAGATCTGAAGTCGACACTACTCTGAAGTTTTCGAACCAAAAGCATCCCAGTCAAWGCTGCTGCTGCTCACCGCGCTTGAAGCTTATCCAGATCCGTGAGTCCTGCTGCCGGCCTCCACTGCACATGTCGACGCCAGCCCTATTCTTGCTCGTCTATTTAAGTTCTGCAATAGCCATTCTGACCGGAACAGATTGCTCGGACACTGGAAGTTGATCGGGATTTCTAGAAACAATTGCTGAAATTTGCCCAAGCCCATCAGGTGCCCAAGCAACCAGGCGCCGAACACCGCATGTTCACGATTGAGGTTACTATTCACCATGTTCACGATCGAGGTTACTATTCGCCATCTGTTCGCACACCCCAAGCGGATCTTTTCCAAGCACAATTGAACTCATGACACCTTAAGAGTCGATATTAGTCCTAAGGTTTGGAATTTTGGGTGAATCCTTAGTTTCTTTAACTAAATTAACCGAATGACCTAATTTTTCTATTACGTGATAATAAATAAGGAAAAATATGAAATATGTTTAATTAAAATTTAAGTTAGTATGATTAAGTAAAAGGAGAATATAATTCTAGAAATATGTTGGAATATAAATTATGGTGAAATTTAGGTTTTATACAATGAAATAATATATATGGTGATTAAGATAATTATTGTTATTTTAAGAACAATTAGGAGTCATGAAATTAAATTGTACTATTAAAAGTTTGATTTGTATTGACATGGAAATTAAACTCGGGAATTATTGGTTAAAGTCAACATAGGAAAAACGATAAAGGTATTAACGGTAAACACCTATATTAAATGAATATGTTTGGTTAAACAAGTTTCAGATGAATATTCTTTGTATAATAATATTAGGATAATGTGGCACACTRACGTTGTGGGCAACCAAGACACCCTGCTAGCGACTTAAAGTAAAACTTTACTAAGGATTACAAGTAAGTAACTCACCACATTCTCATTAATTATGATACGTATGAATTGTTATTTTGACTGAAAATGTCTATGTGAATTGAATGTGAGTTCATGGTTTTTATTAATGTAAGTAAATTCCAACATTCTCATATAGTTATAATGCAAGTGTGTTGTTATTATGATTAAATCTTCTTATGTGAATTGAATGTGAATTGATAATTGATTAAATCTCAATGCCCAGACGTCCAGACGCCCTGGCAACTAGGGTTGTTGCGCACGCGCTTGAGCGCACGCCCGAGAATCCGATACTACTCCCTAGACTCTTGGACTTTGTGAATTTAAAAGGTGAAAATATTATTAATTAATATTGAAATTTATGACCTATGAAATTATATCATAAAGTAAAATTGTGGGAGAACGTAGATTAGGTTTAATACCCGAGTTAAGAAGTTTAAATTGTAACYTTAAAAAGACGTGATAATTGGTAATGTGGAAACTAAGAATGAATTAATAATTAGCAAATGACATTGTTGGAATAAACACTGAATATTTAAGTTGGACAGTTGTACTAAATGGACTTTCCTTCTATAATCAAAATTAGGTCATATYGAGTGYCTTAACGTTGAGAACGATCGAAGGATTTCACTTCGCGATTTAAATAAGAAACCTTCAACGTAAAGGACTCCAGGTAAATAAACTCTCACATTCTCATTAACATATATGTGTTGTTGTTATTGAATCTGAGTTTTATGTAAGTGAATTCTCACATTCCATTAATGCATGTATGCTTCTAAATTCCTTTGTGTTGAAGTGGATGTGTTGTCTATGAACTCTACGTAAGTAGATTCTTTCTAACACCCCCAAATTAGGAACCTTATCTTAACCCGGGAATGTTACATCATTCCACTCGTAAATAATCAACTATCATTTAAAACTCAAAATTTATTTAAAAATGAAGACAGCGGAAGTCTCAACAATTTAAACTATTCAAAAATAATATATATTATTGCATAAATCGATTCGAAAATCAATTCCCGGGTATCATAGCTCGCCCACAAGCGACCTCCTCACCCCATCTGATTACATATCATCTGAAATGACACATAAGAAAAGAAATGAGCTAAAAAGCCCAGTAAGTAACCTCAATGCATGAATGCATCAACCTGTCCTACTTGTCATGAAATTACAAAATTTTTCCTTTAAATAAAAACTACTTTCCAAACATTCCTTTTTCAAAATCTCATTACAAAACATTTCTCAGTGGTGGGTAGGCGGCGTTGCGTCGCTTGTCTTTTCGGTTCGTTTCTTTTGGGATGTCTTTGAGAGTAGAAAGAAGGGAGGGGACGGAGCCGCGCGAGCGGGGGTGTGGGATGGGCGGCGGAAAGAAGAACGAAGAGAAAAGCGGTCGGCAGGAGCGAGAGATCCCTGGACGGGACGACGGCCAACTACGAGCCAAGGAAGGAGAAGGTGCCAACGGACGAGCCCGGCAAAGAACATCTTCAGACGTAGCGACGTCAACGGCAGCACGGGTCAGCGCCACGAACTTCTAGCAGGGCTAGGTTCGGGGTGCGTTTAGACCCGCTCAACTGGGTCCACGAGGTCAAGGAGCAGCACGACCTCCAGGGCGGGCAAGAGGAGGGGTTCTAGCGACTGGTGGAACAAGCACTGCGATGTCCAACGGGCTAGACGTGCTGACAGTCGACAGACAGATGACGAACGAGCGGCGACCGACCGGCGGCGATCCTCACGCGCCGTAGTCTCCGCACGCTAGCACTCAGGCGATTTTAGGCTACCGGCGAGCCCTGCTTTTCGGGGTCGCGCTAACACCGCAGCGGTCCCGAGGATGCACGCCGACGACGGGCGGCTCAGACACGCAGAACCGCGCGAGCCTACAAGACTAGGACGTCGGCTGAGCCAGAGAAAGAGACGACCGTACCTAAAAGGGAAGTTTGCACTTCGGTTGGAACGTCACAATGCGGAGTACAGACCGAGACGGCACGAGGAACAGCCAACGGCCAGTGGACTAATAGGACGCGTCAAATTGATCAAGACCCCGCGCAAACTCGTCATTTCACCTGGATGCCGAACCTCGAACTGTCCTTTGTTGATGCGCCGGGCTCAGCCACCTAGTAACACCGGTTCTTTGTTTCCGACGCCGGAGTCATCGATCGGCTAGGTTTCAGGGTCACGAGTCGCCCGTGAGCTCCTGGTGGGTCGTCGCTCCGGCACAGGTACGCTTCTCGATGTCCCGTAGGGTCGCGCGCAGAGCGGTCCAGCCCGAAAGCTCGCCGTACCCAAGGGCTACCGCTGACGGGACTAGCCGGGCTAACGCAGCCACGTGCGTACGGGTCACGAGGCCTGCGGGCTCACGAACGCGTACAGACCTACAGGGCTGCCGACAACACAAACGGCGAACACACTCGCCTGCGGGCTCCTGGAAACTATACAGCCGTAAAGAGCGCGACTATAACAACACTTCTAGAGCACTTAAAAGTCTACTTTTGCACATTCGTGTACTAGAACGGAGTCGTGAAGATACTGAACCCAATGTAATGTAAAATACGGATTTCCCTTAACTCTCTCTTATATGCAAAAAAATACTAAATATGAGACCTCGGAGTCTCTTATAAAGTGTAAGGCATGGAGAGTTTTCTGTAGCTAGTAATACTATGACACCACTTGATGTGCAGCCGAGAGAGTAGAGAGAAGAACGTAATAGTCATGTAGTATGGATGTTCAACCTTGCGAGCTGATATTCAGTTGATTAAAAAGACGATTCTTGATGGGTGATCCGAGTAAAGCTTCCGAGGCTATCTGCGTGCCTGTAAGAGAAAGGATGTTCAGTGTGTGTAGGATTGCATTCTAGCCGGAGATGTTGAAGGAGTACGAGTAATTATAAGGATAGCGAAGGAACGAAGCGAAAGTGCTGGTGTGTGTGACCTTGTATTTAGTGCTTATATAGTTGATTTGCGCCATTAGTTATTACACAAGAATAGTATGAGTGTTGTGACGTGATATCATAAGCTGTTTAAAACAGGAGACAATATTACCAAAATTGCTGAAAGGACTGAGATGTGAAAGATAGTAGTTAACACCGTACCTCGTAAAAGAATGTGAATCTGACATTTACCAAATCCCTTTAGTCTGAAAAAATTTTCTGTACATTTCAGAGACGTTTACGATTTCAAAAAAACTCTTCCGGCACATTTGACCGGGAGCCCTTCCTACACTCACCCTTTACCCTGGCACCCCTAGCGTGCGGGGCTGAAAATGAGGAGCCCTCCCATCCTGTACTAAGGTAGAACCTTCCACTTCTTATATTAACACCCAAAAAGGTTTACTGCTTACGGGAAACAGTGCGATTACCGGACCTCAAGGTAGGAGATGCACTGCGAGGCTCGCTTGTCTTGGACCCGGACAAAAGGACAGCACTAAAACTGT
>MEJB01000017.1:11088268-11191152 GCA_001752375.1 Rhazya stricta
ATTTCCGCGATTTCGAAATAAATGTGCCGAAGTCCTAACATATAGATTCATTATTTTCCAAACATATTTATTACCATAGGATATTAGGCTATATGATTCATAGTTTTCCCTCCTGGGTCAATTCGAGAAGATTGATTCAAAAAACATAGAAACTTAGACTTCTCGTTATTCTTTCAACTTCATTTTGGAAATCTCTACACACTATTCTTTGAAAAACATTAGTTAAAGTTTCATCATTTCAAAACTGAATATCTGTGTGAGTGAAATTTATATTCCAAAATTGAGCTTAAATTTACTGGAAATGCCCATTTCATTTAGAATGGGATGGATCTGGATTGTTATCTTTGAAAACCTACATGTGAATCAAGTTATACCCTTTTAGAGATGAACCTTGTATTTTGAGTAGAGTAACTGATATCAATGTGTGTTTACACCATTAGGGAAGAAGGGTGATTCTTCACTAGACGGTTAAAGGAGTTATAAAACTCATTTGTGCGTGAGCTCTTAATGTACTCTTAAAACTATTTTTGAACGTATTAGATTGGGAAATCCTAAGTTTGTGACTTTAGGTAGTGGATGTAGATTCAAGAAAAGGATATCGAACCTCTAAAAATTAACTGTTTATTTGTGCATTCTTCATTTTGCTTGTTTGGCCTAAACTGATGCATATATTTTTCATCTCTCTTTCGTTTACAAAATTGAAATATATTTCAAAGAGTTAAAAAATACATTAGGTGATCCTTAATATTTCAAAAAAGTAATTATAATCAATTCATCCCCTCTTGATTTCTTTCAATTAGTATCAAAGCATCGACCTCTATTTAAAGGACTAACATCCAAGAAGAGAAAACGTCCATATGATCCTTTTTTAACAACCAAGAGGGATTTTCTACAAAAAGCCGCTTCTTTTACCATGCCACAAATTTATAATTTGGAAAACCCATATGTCTATTTATATTTCATTCATAAATTTTAATTTGTTTTGTTACTAACGGGCCTTATGTGCCCAGCAAACTTAAAAATGATGTGCAGGTGCCAAAGATAGAAGAGGAATTTGATGGTAAAGATGCTAAAAAATGACTCCGAACTTTCAAGCTATCAAACATGCTTTGCTGTGCTCTAGATGCAAATGAGTATAATAGAGTAAGCGGTTGTGAGAATGCCTACTCTACATMAAAAATGCTTGAATTCTCCCATGAGGAAACCGGCCAAGTCAAAGGACCAAAACTAGCAATGTTATTTCGAGACTATGAACTCTTCAACATGAAGCAAAATGAATCTATCTCTGATATGTTTCTCGATTCACCGACATTGTGAATGGATTAAAATCCTAGTCTTGAGAGTTGAAGGCTTTAGTTGTTGAAAAGGCATAGGATCTAAAGGCACTGCCTATGGAGGAACTCTTAGGTTCTCTGTGGAATCATGAAAAATGAAAAGGAGGAATGATCAAGAAAATCTTGGAAAAAGGATAATTGACCGATGCATTGAAAGTAGCTGAGGCTAATTTAGACAACTAGGAATCAACAAATGAAGAAGAAGAACTTGCAATGATTGTAAGAATTTCAGAAAATAATTCAAAAGAGGAATTTCAGAAGCCTATTCCCTTCAACAACCTCAGGAGATGTTTTGTGGAAGAGCATAGAGCACTTTGCAATTGAACATCCAAATTCCAAGAACAAGAGAAAAGATGCAAAACAGTTAAGAAATAAAAACTTTGTTTCATGGGATGATGACAAAAAGGAGGAGATGGTGAACTAAGTAAAAAGTGAAAAGGAATATGTATGCTTTRCTGCACTAAGTAATAAGGGAGCTGCAACAACTAGGAGAAATAGAGGGGAAAATGAAGACTAAAAAACAAAAGTAAGATTTCTCCTTTACTTTATTTAAACTCCTTCATCTACTGATTGATATCTTATGTTACATAGTTCAATCTCAATCTGAGCCTAAAACTTTTTCAAAAGAAAATTTGTAAAAATATCAAAGGCTAGTTAAATATCTTAAGCTTATTGGGAACAAGTCTCAAGAAAAAATTATTTTGGAATGAATCCTTAAACCTATTGGAGATATGAAACCGTTATCTAAAGATCGAATTAAGTTGATAGTGAAAGATCAAAAGTCCATTATTAAGAGCTTAGAATAAAAAAAAAAAAAAAGTATGGGGTTGGGTTTAAAATTCAATCTTCGGATGCCACTGAAGAGTTTTCTTGAACCTTCTAATTCTCAAACATCCATTTACATAGCCTCCACGCTTCAAAATTCTTGGACTCATTAAAATTCTCTATCCAAAAACTCCACAGCTCCTTCCCAAAACTATAAATCAAAGGTTCACTGGTGGCTTTCATTAACTTGTGTGTCAAAACACCTTACCTACACTCATCAGACGTGCAATAATATATATTTCATCATCTTCTCTACAATCACATTCAAGATGAGTAAGAACAAAGTACTCATCTRCAACTACTTTAGAAAGCAAAAACACAGAATATCCGTTGAAGTATAAACAGTTCACAGCTAAAAACAGAGACATTATTTCTACTAGAGCTGTAGCATTTGAGGTAGTTGATATCTTTCCTATCCTTGAAATCCTACTTACATCCACCCTTACCTTATTCGTGAATTTTATACCAATATTACTAATATTGTTGATAGTAAGACAAAGAATGTATCTTGGGTAAGTAGGATCCGTCAGACGAATATCACATTAGAGTTTGATAGAATTAATAAAATTTAATAAAATAAAATTAACAAACTCCTTGAAATGGCTTAGAACATTAGGAAATTGACAGAGAATGTCCTCTTGGAGAATACAATATCTGTAAAGTTGATGGCAACTTCAACGAAGTAGTGATAGGGACATAAGAAAGTTCAATATTGAAAACAAGGTCTTCCATAGGATTATAAGTACTATTTTGTTGCCATATGAAGGTCATAAAACKTTAGTTACCTTTATACATATGTATCTCATCAAGAGAAAACTTGTAATTTTTCTCATATTGATAAATCATATGTATTAAGGAAAAAATGCAGGAAACAGATGTTTATCATGTGAGACATAGCTGATAAAACTTTCTTCAGACTCCAGATTTCATTATTCGATGGAGTCAAAAAGGTGGAGGTCTAAACAATGATGCTCTAAAGAAAATGAAGCTAAAGAAAGTAGAAGGGATGTGGCTAGAAGAAAATAAAGTCTCCATGATTGGAAAAGACAATCAAATGAGAAACGAGACGAAAGTACAAAATTGAAAGAAKATTTAACCACCACGCGTTCAAGAGCGAAAGAGATCCTCTCGTCAAAAGTGAATTTTAACATTGATGAAAGAAATGTGAGTGGTACTCAAAATGAAGTTACTAGAAGAAAAATAATTGTGTCAAAATCTGATAATGAAGTAGAGAAGATAAGTAAAAAGGACAATTCATCTAWCTTGGGAGATATGTCGAAATTAATCTTAGCAAATCTCATCTCCTTCAAAATAAAAGTGAAAACTACAGTGGAGACAATGAAATTGAAATTAGATGCAGCAGAAAAGAGAATGAATTCTATTCATTCAGCTCTCAGAGGAACCAAGGCTCTGGAAAAAGAGGGATAGCCAGAGTGGAAAAAGTTAGTATTGATTGTACTGAAGATAGAATAATTTTGTCTCAGGTAGCTCTAACAGTGATGAGAATCTTATAAAAGAAAGTTCAAGAAATCCAAGAATCTCTCCATACCTAAATGACCCTTTGATGAAGCATAAAAGAATTACAATGAAAAGCTCTTCAGACCTGATGATGAACCAAAAGTTGAGGAAGGCAAACAAAAAGGAGATCAAATGACTGAACAAGCTAATGAAACGAAAGTTGAAAGAAGAAGAAAAGAAGAATGCAAGGAATTAATGGTTGTAAATAAGAAAGATCARTTAAGGAACAAGGAARAAGAAGCTCTACAGTTTGTTCTACAATAGTTGTATGACTAAGACAAAGGAAGCACTGAATTGCTACAAATCAGTAAAAGAGAAAGTGGCATATATGATGGAGATTTGCAAAATGTTGAGCATCCCGAGAAAAGAAGCGATAGAGCCAATCAAGTCATCTTATCAAGTAGTAAACAGGAAAGAAGATAAATCAATTGATGAAAGCACCAAATCAAATGATAATGTAACTCGTACATAAAGTAGGAAGGCATTGAAACTAGAAAACAATGTTTCAAAGGTATCACTTCAACAACAACAACTGAAAGAAATCCYTGCTCAGCAAATGTTGCAAGTAAAGCAGGAGCAACAAGATTAAATCAATTATGCAAGAGAACAACGACTAAGACACTATCTGAAAGAATATTTAGAGAATCAGAAAGAAAATCAAAAAAAAGGATGGAGGAATGACATTTTCCAGAGAAGCTAATTTTCTTGTAGAAATAGTTAAAGCATATGGCATGATAACTAAAGAACTCAAAGCAAAGAGGCRGGAAGAAAGGAGAAAGCATATAAGGATCATTCGCAATTAGCCTTCCAAGCCAAAATTGAGGAAAATTAACAAAAAGAGAGTTGAACAATTGGAGAAAGAAGCAAGAGAAATGGCAACATGGATGGCTAGTCAAGAAAGAACGAAGAATCAAGATGGAACATCAAAAGACTAAGCCTTCTCTCTTACCTTTATTTTATGTATTAATGCTCCAACTAGATTGGATTTTTTGTATACTTCTTTGTTTACATGGATTCAATATGTAACATGTATATATTGTTTTATGTTTTCCTTCTGTGAGTGASTGCACCTTTATATTAGAAGAGTTTCATATGARAGTGTGCATTCCTCAATATATCAATTCCTTGAGAACTTATAGTAAAGCAGAAATGCTTGCCTRAACTATTAAATGTTCCTACATGATCATATCAACTATAATATACATGTTTAATTCTTCACTGAAAAAGTGCCAGCTARTATGCTACATTTTCCTTGAAATATGCATGCTTATATTCTACATGATTKAYTGATCTTAATCTCTAGAAAAAAAAATGTTTGACATACATGAAAATATCTAACCAGTTATATCTCTTAGWCATTACACTTCTAAGATCTATTCTTTATGACAATGTGAATTGAGTGATAAGTTAAATGATTAGATCTGTCACTCTATGTAACCAATACTAGTTCTTATGTTTATCTTGAAAACTAACTCAATTGGACTATGTTACAGCGTTACTGAATTAAAATCTTAATATGACATCCTAAGCTAGAAAGGTATGATGCTCTGATCTCCTACTACTGCTTATTATGACTCATTCCTTGATATAAATGCTTACTAAATAATTGATGGAATGTCACAATCATCAACCTATGGTCTTAATGCTTATCTTTAGTTGGTCATATGTTTTCTGAATTAGTATCTCTTTGAACTCAAATGATTCTATCTCTAAACTTAATGGGGTATTATTTCAAGTGCTTATGATAATCATCCTCTAAGAAAATATATTGCTCTCTTGATCTTACCTCTCCTGGAATAACATCATTGGTCTAACCTATAAAAGATTCATTCATAATGACCACATTATATATCTTGCAGTAAAATAGTTATTGAATATTCTCATTATTGCTAAAACTGTAACACCTCATATTAAGGACTATCCTAATTCGGGAATGTCACCAATTACCTTCACATATATTGCGAAAATTGGAGAAAATAAAAATTTTGGATCTTGTAATACAAAGGGTTTGCAAAAATTTCGACAGAGTTTTCTCTGTAATATCAACATATTCCCCTCGTATACAATCAGAAAATCTTACACCAAACATTTCTAATACTCCACATATAATGAAATCACTTCAAACCTAATAATATAATTTAAAATCCAGCAGAAGCTTTTGAAATAAAACGAATAAATTTAAACATTTAACAAGTTCATAAATCAATAGAAATTTTAATTAATATGAACGACTCTTGGGTATCAAAGTCAGCTCCCCAAATGATCTCCACACGCCATGTAACACCCCCAGATTAGGAACTGTCCTAAGCCAAGAATGTTATATCATTCCACTCGCAAATAATCAACTATCATTTAAAACTCAACATTTATTCAAAATGAAAATAGTGGAAGCCTCAAGAATTTAAACCATTCAAAAATAATTTAATTATCTTATTACATAAAATAAGCTTGAAAYAAGTTCTCGGGTATCATAGCTCGCCCACAAGCGACCTCCTCGCGCCATCTGGCTACACATCATCTGAAATACARATTAAAAAGGAAAGGAATGAGCTATAAAGCCTAGTAAGTAAACCTCATACATGAATGCRTAAACATGTCATACATGTCATGATTTATAAAATCTCATTTTCTTAATGAAAACCTTCAAAACATTCCCTTTTTGAAATCTCTTTACAAAACCTTTCCTTCAAAATTTACTTGCAGTAAAACATTTTCATTTCCTTTCATTCGTGAGCTCAATAGAGTGTAACGCCTAGCCATTAGGCTTGCAGTGGGCCATTCTTATTTGGAACTCGATTCCATTCTTCACCTCCCTAAGGTGAATCATTACCTAGCCTCTCCGAGGGTAGGGTCGGGTGCGTCGGTCTGCCACGCCCCATTTCCCGCTCATATCCTTCATGGCTAGGTTTACACTCTTTTCTAAAAACTTTAACATTTTCTTAAACACGTTACAATTTATAAAATACATTCCCTTTCAAAATTTCATTTCCTAAACCATTCACTTCTCAATGTATGAATGTCTCATGCCAAGAATGATGTAGAACACTAATTACATGCCCATGACATGAAATGCGTACAACCTTATATAACATAACATTCGACAAACAGAACACGATATGAAACATGATAACATATCATTCAACATAAAAGTCATACGGATATGAACGCATTAACATTCCACACAATTACACACATCAACATACAATTTCATACACAACATATTAGAGCAATTAAAAGAGTTCAATTACATTCATTTATAACGTTAATGAGATGGGAGGATTACTTACATACATATTTAATTCATGTAAGAAGATTCAATCATAATAACAGCATACTTACATCACTACTAAATGAGAATGAGAGAATTTACTTACATAAATATCAGATTAAATAATAATCACACACATACGTTAATGAGAATATGAGAGTTTACTTACATACACATTCAATTCATGTAAGAAGATTCAATCATAATAACAACACACTTACATCACTACTAAATGAGAATGAGAGAATTTACTTACATAAATATCAGATTAAATAATAATCACACACATACGTTAATGAGAATATGAGAGTTTACTTACATAGAACTCAAATAACAATAATAAATATATATTAATGAAAATGTGAGAGTTTAACTACATACACATTCAATTCATATAAAAAGATTCAATCATATTAACAACACACTTACATCACCACTAAATGAGAATGAGAGAATTACTTACATAAATCTCAGATTAAATAACAATCACACACATATTAGAGCAACCAAAACRGTTCAATTACATTCATTCATAACATTAATGAGATGTGAGGATTACTTACATACACATTCAATTCATGTAAGAAGATTCAATTACAATAACAGCACACTTACATCACGACTAAATGAAAATGAGAGAATTTACTTACCCGGAGTCCTTTACGTTAAAAGGTTTCTTATTTAAATCTCGAAGTGAAATTCTTTGACCGTTCTCAATGTTACGGCACTCGAATCAACCTATTTATGATTATAGAAAGAAAGTCTATTTAGTTCAATCGTCCCAACTTAGATATTCAAGGTTCATTCCAAGAATGTCATTTGTCAATTATTAATCCATACTTGGTCCTCACATTACCAATTATCACGTCTTTTAAGGATACAATTTAAACTCATTCGTTTGGGTATTAAACTTAATTTATGTTCTTCACAATTTTACTTTAGGATATAATTTCATTAGTTATAAATTTCAATATTAATTAATAATACTTTACCTTTTAAGTCACAAAGTCCAAGAGTCTCGAGAAAGCTTTCCGGTTCTTGGGCATTTGGACGCCTGGGCATCGRGCGTCTGGGTGTCGGTGCGCCTGGGCGTCGGGCGCCTGGCACTGGGCACTGGCACCTGGGCGTAGAGTGCCTGGGGGCTCCTGGCGTCTCTATTCTGGAAGCTGGCAACTGATGTTGCTCTCGTCTCTGGTCGAACTCGATTAACCGGCCAAATAGTCAGCCGCCAGCAACAACCGCTTAGCAGTAATGACCGAGAGCAGGGGTGACGGCCAAGCAGCAAGCGGCGCGACGGTTCTGATGCACAGATCAGAACTTAGCATGGCTATGGCAACGCCGTCAAGCAAAGAAGGAGAAGATAAGTAGATCTGGGAGGACCGCTTCCTCCCGAGTTGCTGTGATTTCTCCGGTCGCAATCGTGCGGATGATGGCGACAGCACCTGAGCGTACAGACGAGCAAAGAAGCGATAATGGCACGGGTCACGAGAGAGAATATCTAGGTAGCAGGAAAGTCCACCACGGTGATCAGCGAGTAGCGGCGGTCTCGACCTGGCTGAGTCGCGGAGCAGAGTCCTCCAAGCTACTGCATTTGCTGGTTCGTTGAGGATCTGGGCGGAGCGACGACCGGCAAGCTTCAAGATCAACGAGCAGAGAGAAGAGCTCCGCTCGAATCGAGTCTTTAGGCAGCTGATGAGTCAATCTCCGATCGAGTACGGCGGGCAGAGGTTGAGCAGCAAGGGTGAGCTGCAAGTCACAGTGATGCGCGATATGCGAGCTCTGGCCTCGACTGGCGGTCACGAAGGCTAACAGCAAGGAGATTAGAGTATGGTGGGGGCTGAGAAGAGACGAAGAAGAGGCGGGTAGGGTTTGGGAATGGGCGGCGGCTAGGGTTTTTTCTGAGGGTGAGGGCGGCGGCGGCGGCATGGGGAGGAAGATGAAGATGGTTTAGGGTTTTTTTTAATTTTTATTTTCTTCTTTTCTTTTCTTTCCATTTTTTTAACTTGGGTCGTAATCTAAATCCTTTRGGCCTTTCCATCCATAATTAAGCCCAATCCGTTAAATTTAAATTCTACGGATATTTCTTTCGATAAAAATCTAGTTTTTCGAATGAAAATGAAAAAGTCTAACAAGTCGAGCCTCTAACCTAACGAGAACCCTAATCTGAAAAACACGATAATTCCGCACTTATTAACGTATAAATAAAATATTAACCACATGAAAAATTTTATCGAACCCTCGTTAGTTCACAGATTTGCATGATCAAACGAAAAATCYATAAAAAGGAATCTTGGGTGTTACACGCCATCTAGCTAGTCATCCCCTGAAACGTAAAATAAGGGAACATGGGTTGAGCTACTAAGCTCAATAAGTAAATCTCATGCATGAATGCGTGTCTCATGCACTATATGTCATGATGTTCAAAATTTTCACTTTGTCAAAACTTTCCAAAAATATCCCTTTTCAAATCGTTACCTCACTTGGTGTAAAGCCTGAATTAAGCTCTACAGTGGACAATTATTATTTGATATCTAATCACATTCTACATGGTAGAACTGCAAAACAGTTAACATTACTTAATCTTTTCCTTTCACTTTCACCTCAAAAAGGTGAACATTACTTACATTCCTACCCTATAAGATGGTTAGCTCGGGTGCGCCAATCTCTCAAACCCCATTTCTTACTCACACCTTTCATGATCTAGGCTTTATACCCTTTTCAAAATCCTTAACATTTGGAAATCATTCATCAAGAATCTCGTTTTTCCAAAATTTCATTCCTCAAAATATTTTCTTTTCCAAACTTCATTCTTTAAAGCATTTGTTTTCCTTRGATGCATGATTATGCCCATGCCAGAGAATGGTGCAAAATACTTCAGACTATATGCACATGAACATGGACCCCATGAACTCTGAATTTAAAAATTTTCAACATGTCAACAAGTAGTAAATTCATACACTTGGAATAATACTATAAATCACATCACATAAGGACAATTCAATCAAACAACAAGATACATTCATCATCATAAATGAGGTTGTGGGAATTCATTTACATCAATATAAACCATGAACTCACATTCCATTCACATAGAGATATTCAATCATAATAACAATATACTTGTATTATAACTAATGAAATGTCAAAATTTACTTACATCAAAGAAAGACATTTACTTACTTGACGTYCTTAATAAATTTGGTTACTTTAAATCGCTAGCCGAGTGCCTTGGCTACCCATAATGTCAATGTGCGAAAGGCATCCTAATATTATTACACAAAGAATATTCATCTGAAATTTGTTGAACCAAATACATTTATTTAACATAGATGTTCACCATTAATAAATTCATCATTTTTTCTATGGGTGACATTAACCAATAATTTTCGTGTTTAAATTCCATGTCGATAATTATCGAACTACTAAAAGTATAAGTTAATTTCATGACTCCTAATCATTCTTAAAACAACAATAATAATAATAATACAGTCACAATGTATATTACTTTATCATACAAACCCTAACGTCTAGAAACATATTCTCCTTTTTCTTTATTATACAAACTTAAATTTCACATTAAAACATATTCCATATTTTTCCTTAATTATTATTATATAATACAAAACCTAGGTCATTCCGTTAATTTAAATGACGAAACTAAGGATTCACCTTATATTCCGAACCTTAGGTGTATTATTGAGTCTAAGCATAATGGTGTCAATGGCCCTCGGAAAAAGAATGCGCTCCGAGCGTTTGGACGGACGGCGACCAGTAGCSTTGGTCGCAAATGTGTGACGTGCTCGCAATTGATTCGAGCGGACAGYGCACGGTGCCAGGTCGCCTGGTCGCCTTATCGCGTGACAGTGACAAGAATAGAAAAGATGGAGCGGCGTCCAGCACTGATGAGAAGAGGAGAGAGAGGGGGGTGAAGGCCCGCATCGGTGAGGGCAAACGGAGGAGGCGGTGGTGGGGAGGGGGTTTAGGGTTTATGTTTAAGTAATAAAATGAACAGTCATCTTCTTCAGGTCATAAATATATATATATTTTTAAACTAACTTAACCCTAACCAAAATTCCTTATGGGCTATTTTTATTCCTTAACCAACTAATCCCAACTAAATTAAGATCTATTAGTTTTCTTTTGGCCCAAAATTGAACTTTAAATCTGGTTTTAGATTTGGATAAGAAGAGAACAAATTCTAACGGGTCAAGCCTAAATTAATTAACTAAATATTTATAATTAAAATAAACTAATAAAATTCTCACTTAAATAGATATACTCACACAATAATGTATAAATAAGTAACCAGTCACAGAAATAATAATTTATTTCTAGTTGGCACATCGAACGTTATGGCCTTCAAGTCGTTCTACTGCAAAATAATCAATCACTAAAAATTATGAATATAACTAATTAGTGGATTAGAATATAAATTATACAATTATATAAAGTTGTAAAAATGAAAAATAAATCTCGAGTATTACACAAACAATGTCCTATGTGATGTATTGCTACATACTTGAATGGGAAGTTAAAGCTTGATAATCTCCTACTACTATTCATTGTGATAAGTTCCTCRATATTATTGCATATCTAACTATTTAAAGGAGCATCACAACTGCTAATTAGTGATCCTAATTAATGAATATTTTAATTGGTCATGATGTTTTTTATGTTAGTACCTTCTGAATTTAAATGATTTTATGCTTACAACTATTAAGGAGCTATTCTCTGCTCTCATTGAGATTTCCTCCAATGATACGATTTTTTCCCTTGATTATATCTATTATTGAGAAGTGTCATCATTATTGACCAAAGAACTAAAAGCAAATCCTTGTTTGGTTATAAATTCTCTGAAGTGTAGTACCTCTTTGATATAAAACTACTTTATCTTTAATTAAGGTACAAATTCCCTATACTTATAAAGATGATATATTTTGGGAAAATGTAWATTTTTTGTTTCAAATATTTTCTTGGCTTATGCTTATCAACTCTTGATCTCACTAGTTGGCCTTGATAGCATTATTATGCTTAATGATCTCTCCCGAACATGAATCTCTAATTATGCCCTACTCTTAGAAATTCTCTGATAAAATTCCCWATGTGTATTATCTATCATAATTCGTATGGGGATATCATCTTCAGCTATTTTTTCAACATCTGATTGACCAATGCTATCTTTCTTAGTTGTAATGCCTAGATTATAACAAAATTTAGAGATGAATTTAACTATACTCATAGTTTATTTGGCCATATGTTCAAAAATGATTTATCTTTGGTTCTTATGGGGAGTGTTATGAATTTTGGGGGGATACATATCTRTTTTAATGCTTTATACTGAAATCTGCCCTTATTAGGTTTGAACTACTTGTKTCTATTTCCTACATGACCTGATTATACTTCTTATGCTCTTATTCAATACCATCTGAAAGGAAGTCAAAAAGAGGTGTTATTCTTCCTATGATCCTATACCCTCTTATATAACCCTGTTAGAGGAAAAGCTTGTATGACCAAGAAGGGGATAAATTGGGCTTTAAAAACGTATTTACAATAAATACAAACTTTTCACCCTCTGAGGAAAAATATCAAACACTTGGTAGATGAAATGAATGTTAAGTGTATTTATAAAAAATAAAAGCTATAACCAACCAAGACAATATCAAGCAAATAAGTTGAGRAAGCACACACAATAGACACAAGATTTATCGTAGTTAGTTTTTCCTTGAAATCTGCATCCACTACCTAAGGTGTTACCCTTAGGATTTTCAAATCTACTAACAAAAGGTCACTTTTTATAAGCTACACAAAGGGTTCACTTACAAATAGGTTTCACAACACAACAACCATTTTAACATCTCAAGGTTCACCTTTCAACAAAGGCTTTAAGTGCTAGATAACCTTGCAAACTTTTCTCAAAAGTGGATAAAGTTTGATTACACTTTTTCACTCTTCAAAATGAAGATAGACAACGAAAAACTTGGGATTTGATTTCRCAAAGATAAGCTAAGWGATTCCTTTCGATTTCTGGAATAGAATAATCAAGGATAGTTTTTCAAGATATTCTCTCAAGTAATTTTCCTTTCAATCTCAAAATCAGTACTTCCAAAACAATTCCAAAGTCCTATGCATACCCCCATGAGTAATGGTAAAAAAAAGAATCATTTTTCACAAATCTGTCTAGTTAGGAAAGTTGAACTACAATAGATGTCCATTTGAATCCTTACCAAAGGGATATTGAACTCAACTACAAGACCCTTCAAACATCCAAATTGTGTGTCTGAAGTTCTTGTTTTCTTGTGAGCACTAGCTTGATCTTTTGTTTCTCAAATTTTATTGTCCTAGGCAACCTTAGCAACATTTTCTTCTTGATCATCTTTCTTGGTTACATCTCTCTTTGAGGTTGCTTCCTTTGAATTGGCTTTGCTAGGATCACTTCTTTAAGGAAAAAGTCCTCACTAGTTGTCTTTTTGGAATCCAATCCTTTTTCTACTGTGGCTTTTTCTTTTCCTTTGACAGACTCTATCACTTCTTACACTATATTCCTCACCTCCACTTCTTGAATTTTCCTTATACCATCATCATTTACAACAATGGCTTGCATGTTTTCAGCAATCTTCAAAGGCTCTTGAGTTTGATCTTGTGGTACTGCCTTAGACTTGCTTAAAATCCTTCTTGAACTGTTAGGTTTCTTTTAATTCCTCTTTTCACTTTTCGAGCTGCTATAGTTTTCTTTTTATCTTCCTTCACATCATCTTACAAGATTTGCTTGATACAAGCTTATCTTCTATATCTGCAGTCTCTTTTCAACATCTTAATCCCAAAAAACATTTGAATAAGTCCCTCATGCTGATCATCAAGAGCTGCAACTAGACTTGGAATCTGTCTTGCTTTTTGCCATTGATTGCTATAATTCCATTCTTCAAGTTCTCTTACAATAAATTTGTTCATGAATCTTTTGCTTACAAAAGCTCTAAAAGTAGTTTCATCTACCACCAAGTATAGCAAGTTTTCAATAGCATTAAACCTATCATRAATATGGATCTCTTGCTTGTACTTGCTTGCATTTCCTCTTTTTCTTCTTCTTGTACCTTGTCTTCTTCATTGTCAGAAAATTCATTAAATGTTGCCATGTTTTGCTGCTGGTTTCCTTCATCAATATCACTGTGATCCACTTCTGTCTCAATGGATTCTACAAAAAGTCTTCTTCATATAACTTCTTTTGAACTGTTTCCTTCTTCACTGATTTAATTTCCTTGCTTTATCTTTCCTTTGCCAATCTATCCTTGTTTTGATTCTTTTCCAATTGTGTAGCGATCTCTAAATCATAAAATGTATCATAAATTTGCCTCAACTTCGTTCTCATCAAAGCTTCATCGTTTCTTAACACCATCAATCCAAGGAATGTCCCTAGCCTTGGAAATTTTGGTTAACAAAACCCTCCATAAGGTAGGGTTCTATTGCCAGCATCGTTAGCTAAATTCATGTGATCTATCATTAAATGTGCAAAGTTAAACTGTGTCCTCTTCTTCTTAGCTAAATTCATGTGATCTAACTAAAGTCTTGTGGCCCTCATTTGGAAGTAGGATAATTCTCACAATCCTAGGACATGCCCTATGCTCAATACTCAAACTCTTATTCACTCTGTCATTTGCTTTTTCAAAGTTCTTCCTCGAGAAAAAATCCTATTGAATTCACTATGGTTATATTCTGGAAGAGGACACTCCATGTTCATTTCATAATATCTCAAACCCAGTAGATACGTTCAAGATTATATTTATCCTATCAAACTCCAAAACCATTTCCCTATACTTTACACGACGAACCCAAGTAACCTCTTTAGTTTCCTCATCAATTGCTTTAATGAGGTTATCATAGAATTYGTGTATAAAGATCATAGTGAATATTCTCATCAAGTGTAAATAGCTTATGCTACCTAAATTCATCAAACATGATTTGCAAGTTTGGAAAGGAGTTAGTACCTCACGCATCATTATTCTGCCAGGAATTAGACTCTTATTCTTAGCTTTTAGTTCTTGATATTTTGTCTGATCTGCATCACTCAAGAACTTTGGATTTGCAACGGCTGATTTCCTTTCAACAGTAGCCTTTGATTTTCCTTTTTTAGAAGCAGTATCACAAGTAAACCCACTCATTGTCATTCTTGAATTCRAAGATCAAAAAGCATAGAACTAGTTGGAATTTTAGAAGAGTTTTGCTTGGTCTCTTGTGTAGAATCAGCATTTAGCTTAGAAACATTGATAGAATGAGAGTAGAGATAAATTTGATGGGCTGGGATGAAACAAAGTCTAGTTTGGACTTGAAAGTTTGGTGAGTTCGAACGCARATGGCGTGATGAGATGAAGAAGTTGAAAGGAAAATAGAGAAACTCGGGAAGTTAAAGGTCACAAGATTCGCAACACAATGCAAGCAAGTTGTTGTAGAGATTGATTACGGGATTGTTAGACTTATGGAATTCCAATAAAAAAGTAAAAGAGTTAATTATTCTAAAGAATTTTATGAGGTTGAATTAAGTGCAATAATTGATCAAATAATTATAACATGACYAGTTAATTTGAGATTATTATAATCAGTTAGATAAATTAACTATCTTTCACCCTAGTTATAAATGTCTTCTTTTTTTTTTTTTTTTGGTAGTAATAAATAATTATTTGGGCTAAGTACAAAAACTCCTATAGTTTGAACACCTTATATCCATCTAAATTGTGAGGATGCTTGTTTTTTTTTTTTTTTTTCCCCCCCATTAATTGCTTCCAACCAATTTCCCTCAACGCTCTCTCTCTCTTTTCCCTCTTACAAATAAATTCTTGATTGATTTTACAAGACTTATTAYGACCTTGTTGTTATTATTAATAATTATAATTAGGTGAACAAACAAAATATTTGTTGGCTGCGTTCGTCATCTCTTTGTTCTCTCCCGTTGTTGCAAAGTTTGTAAAAAAATTGAGTATCACTTAAATTTTGTTTATGACTTGTGCCAAATATAAACATAGGACGTTGTGTGAGCATGAATAGCATGGTTATAGTCCCTCTCCTATTTTTTTAATCCTTTACATGGGTTTGTGAAAGTCAAGTTTTTTCTTCCTTTTTTCCTCCTAATGGGTGTCTCAATGCATTTTTAATGTGAAGCAATAGGTTATGCTTTCGCATAGTCAATACTTAGAAAATACATATTCTTTTCTGAAGCCACTTAAGAGAAAGGGAAAAAAAAAAAAAAAGTTTCTTGTAAGTTTGAGAGTGAAATAATAACATTTAAGAGTATTTTGTCCTTACATTTTAGATGAATACATGAAAGGGTGAAAGTATAAATTAATTTATTAGGAAAATCAATCATACAAAATTTCTATCAAAGATTGGATTAAATTGATTAGTTGGGAGAGGATAATGGTCAAATTAAAACATGAAATATTAATTTATAAAAGGTCCAAACTATAGGGGAGTTTTAGTATTTAATTCTAATTATTTTACTTAGTTATTTTTAAAAGTTATAAATGATTCTTTTTCTCTCGATGTTAGGAAAATTAAAAAAAGAAATTAGAATTAGCATATATGATTAATCATGTAAATATGTTAAATAGTTCTTCATTTCATACAAAATTTCTAATCAGGAAATTCAAGATCAATTGAATTAATTCATACAGAAGTCTTAACCAGGAACTAGAGATTGGACAATTAATTGATAAAATTACGAAGGTGGTGGTCTTTTAATGGGTAGAAAAGAAATATCTAAACTTTTGGGGAACACAGAATTCGAGTAAATCCTGAAACAAAATATAATTCCTGAAATTACAAACAAACACTCCTGGAAATTTTTCTTCATTTCAAAGTAAGCCSGAAGACGAAGAGAGAGAGAGAGAGARAGGGAAGAGATGTTGATGAAGAAAATAATTTTTCATTTGGCGATGCAATTCATATTCTTGCTAGTACTATCTTTGCCAGTTTCGGTCCATTCGACCTCTTCTTCACTTTCTCAGTCAGATCATCAGGTTTGTTTCATCCWTTTTCTTTTCAATATTTACGTATTGAGAACTAAAACCCTCTCAAGATTTCTGTTTGAATTTTGATTTGATAAAGAAAATTTTGAGGAAATTTGAAATTGAAGTTGGGTTAATATACTGTTGCTTTTTTATTCAAGAACAATAAAGAAAGCCAGAAGGCGAAGGGGGAAAAAGACGAATCTTATATGAGTTTGATGGTTCCATATTTCTGAATTGGTAGAATTTTATTTATAAATTTTTTCTTTTCATCTTAATCCTGCACTTGGTAACAGTGATGCCTTTGTGTTCTTTTTACTCATCTTTTATGTTCCTGCGATTCTCCCCCTTCACTCGTTCCCAAGGTGGCTATGATTTGTTTATTATCCACGTACATGGGGTTTTAATTCATTGCTTAAAATTTGTCAATGTTTTAAAAACTGAAACTTGCTTCTGGTTAAGCTGCAAATTCAGTTTCAACTGAAATTGGTCTTTTAATTATGTCCAGTTCTTCTACTGTGTTTGCCCTTTTATGGTAGATTAGTGTTTTTATCATGTATAAATTTTGATGCATTTATGTGTTTCTAGAATTAACTTATAATATAGATGAATCTGTTGATTATTCTTTACCGTTTCCTTTTCTTTGCTTTTCCTAGTAACTGGTTTGATTTAATTTGATTGCAGGGTATAGAGAATGCCAATTCGAGGTAACCTTTTATGTTATATGATTTAATTTGTTTTTATGATAAGGTGTTATTACTGTTTGGGGATAACTTGGTCTATGTCTTCGTGAGTATTATTGTGTAAGATGAAGTTCTATGTAAAATATATTTGGCAGCCAAGATTTTGAGAATAAAATTAGAAATCGGAGTTAAAGAATGGTCTCTGTCTTCATGAGTACTATTGTGTAAGATGAGTTACTATTTAAAATATATTTGGCAGCCAGGATTTTGAGAATAAAATTAGAAATCAGAGTTAAGGAATAAGGTTAAGTGTTCACTTCTTCTTCTCTGCTTTTATTTCTCTCCTGGGATCCGACATTGGCCACCGAATTTCATTCCTTTTGACACTGTTAGACAAAACTTAGATTAAATGGTTATCAGATGGTTATTTGGGAACGTGCTGCTATTTTCATGATTTTGGTTCAGAAATACTTAGAGACTGCTAGGTTTTGCCTTTTTGACATGTAGATCTCTCAAACGCGAAGATCCCCRCATTCACGAAATTCATTGTTCCAGGGAGAGAAGTCGTGCTGCATGGAAGATTATTGAGGAGGTATTCACAGCTCTAAATTTGCATAACTGTAATAGTTAATCTTTTTATTTTAATGTTATACTGGTAATTCTATTGTTTTCACATGTATAATGCAGTATCTAATGCCATTTGTTGAACGAGAAAAGTACCAGATTTTACCACAGTGTCGACTTCATCGAAGCAATGATATTTTTAGAGATCAGGAGGAGCATAAGATTCACGTGGATGTTAATGAATGGCAGTGTGGATACTGTAAGAAAAGCTTCCGGGCGGAAAAGTATCTTGATCAGCATTTTGACAACAGGCATTACAATCTGTTAGACACTGTATGTCAAATTGCATTCTCTGTTTATATTATTGAAGATACATTCTAGCTTAAGTCTTTTTTTATTTATTTACTTATTTTGTGGCTTTAGTAGCCAATTGTCTCTTGCTGAATCGGTGCATTCTTTCTTCCCTTTCGGTTTCTAGTTTTGAAGGTCAAAAATTTTTAAGTAACTGTGTAGACCTGTTTGTTTKYATGATATTTAATTTCTTAATCACAAGATCACTTCTGCTTAGATTGAGCAGACTATGTTAGTGCAAGTTGGACTAATTTTATTTGTTTCTCTTATCTAAGTACTCCTTCAAAGTTTGTTTCTTGTATGACACTTCAATTTTTCCCTTAAATAAGGACTAGTTTCAAGTTTGTTTCTTATTTGGCATTTCAACGTTATGGACATCAGAGTGTCAGTCTTGTCTTCAATTTAATGTCCTTTAGAATTTGGCCTCTATTCATTAAAAACAAATTGTTCTAGATTTAGTAGATTTGTTCTGTTGGACAATCTTAGGCAAATGATTGCTAGGGTTTATTGCTATTTTTTCTGTAGTAAATGATGTACATGACTTTGATACATCACCAATCTTTATTTTAAGCATATAGGGCAAAGCTATATGCTCGATTCTTAGGATATCTGATTTTTTAGAATTATTTTTTTATACAGAAGTTATCATGTATTAAAAAACTATTGTGATTCGTCACTCTTTTGTTTGGGCACCGTAGTCATGATTTTCATCTTGAAATTTTACGCCTTTTCTGGGTTTCTTTTTGCACTGTAAATTTTTGTGGCGCAGTTTGCATCTCTATGCTGCAAATATTTAGTGTGTTTCTTTGCTTACAAAGAAAAGAAACGGCATGGCTTTACATTGGGTTAATTCAATGAAGTAAATGAAGCAGATACTTTAGTGGTCTTTCCACAATATAAAATAAAAGAGTAAGAAAAATAAGTGGAAATTCTAAAAGGCAGTGGTTTGCTACATACTGCAACTGATGCTGGCGAAGAATAAATAGCACAATAAAGATTTATTGATTGCAGTATGGAAACAGAATATGCATTTGAAAAAAAACGAGGTCGTTTCAGTGGTTCATTTCCATTTCCTTTTTCTGTATTATAAGAATGACTATCTTTCCTATAATTTGGTTTGCGGTACAGATTCTTTAGTTTTCAGTAGCTTTTCTTAAATAAAGTGAATATGGAACTGATGATTAAGACTAGTATAATTATTGTCATGTGATGATGGAATATGTCATATCTGATCCACATAGTGCAATCCAGTGAAGGACATAAGATTGATAGAATTTGAGGGTATCGATAGAACAGTAAGTCATAGAAAGCATACATTATGATGGACATGACAGCTCATTTAGCTTTGTGGTTTAGTGTTCATCTATTATGGATCTGAACTTGAGAAGATTTATAATTTTATTGTTGCAAGTAAAATATGAGAATAAATTTTGGTTACATGACACCATCTCAATATTTATATGATTTTAACAACAATTACTACTAAGAACGGTTATATATAAGATGACTTTCCCAGCACACATAAATCGAAACATTCAAGTTAGTCTTGTCTTTTTTTTCTTGTTGTAGGATACAGCATTGTTGTTGCTTTTACATAGATCAATTGTACGTTCGCTAAGGCACTGCAAATCTTGAGCAGGGTGCTGATCCCATTTATGCATTCTTATTATATCTTTGAAAAAGCTTCTTGCTTTTAATCTTTTCTTTTCTTTTCTTTAAGGGGTTTCTAGGTTCATGCGTTCTTGTGGTCTCTATTGAAAATATTCTCTCTTCTTAATGAAATGATTTCACGAATAGGGGACCATGAAGCTTTTGCTTTTTAACATTGGTTAAATTTTTTAGCACGTGAGTCATAAGAATTAGYTTTCGAGCTAGTGTTGGCCACTCCTAAGCTTGCATTTTGCAAAGTAGTCCCATCAATTTGATTTGCTTAGTCCTTATTTAAGTTTAGGATTATATAACTGAAAGAAAACTAATTTTTCGCTTTGGCATCATCTTCTCTTTGCTTTTCAATGAAAGCAAGAAGGAACATGGATTACAATATAATAATTAAGGAAAAAATGCTAGAAATTTTTACATTGTCTGCTTTCCCATTCTCTTAATTTGCAAGAATAATTGAAAATTGAACTTGATATTTTAAATGCTTTTTAGCATGAGGGAAAATGTGAGACAAAGTATTAATCTTTATATATTCCTTTTCCCTTAGTTGAGAAAACTTGAAGCTGTCAGTCTTTTGAGCTTTTTCTACGTCGTGAATCTATATAGTCTGCGTTTTCTTCACAAAAGAGGTACAAATGTATGAAAATTTTGATTTCTTGATATTCACACATATATTGTTTTCTTTCCCTTTCTGGACTTGTATGTGGAAATTTGTAAGTAAAAATTTGAGGCTTGTAGCTTTTCCACTCTCTTATGTAATTCCAACACCTTATTTGTTTGGGAAACTGATCACTTATTAGTTTTACGTTAGAAATGGAGCAGTGGCAATTGTGTGATGTTTTGGTATTGAAATGATATTGTACTCAAACTTGRCATGTCCTTTGTCATTAAGCATGACAAAAACATAATTGAATAGAAAAACATGAACTAAAATTACAAATATTTTCRAGATTCCTTGACTTTAAGATTTGGAATATGACGTTGTTTGTTCTGTTCATTGCACAAGCTGGAGACACTTGACCTGAAATATGAGCACGTTATTGACGGGAAATACATGTACGTACTAATATCAAACAAAGTATGATAAGTTTTCTGTAAAATTTCAACTGAGTAACAGATTTGCAATTTACCTGGAATATAAACACATTATGCACATACACTTTTACCTACTAATGTGACACAAACTAACTATAATTTCTCATTAAAATTTCAATGAAGTATTTGCTTGGGATTTGGTTGAACAGAGGCATTTAGAGTTCCCATGTTATTCAGATATAGTTTTTGAGTTCTTTGTTTTCTATTCTTTTAGTTCGTCTCTCATTAATTGCCTGAATGAGTTATGAATGGAAAACAAGAATTTGGTTTAGGGAGGTAGAAGTATCGTACTGCTGTGTGGTTGTTGTAAGGTGGTCTGCAGTTCAAATCGTCAGAATAACTTGTTTAGTATAAGCAATAAATCTTGTGTATCTGCATTTTATAAGTTATAGCATTTTTTCATATTGATAATTCATCCTCTGTATGATTGCAGAATAATGGGAAATGCTTGGCAGAAGTATGTGGAGCACTGCATTGTGACCTCATGATGGACTCAGCACCCCGTAAAAGCAAATGCAATCCTGCAGCTGCTTCCAAGAACCGTCATCTATGTGAGGTTGCTCATTCTTCGTTACTTCTTCTGTCATTCTTTTTAAATTTTCCCCCTGTCTTCACCTTTTGTGTTTTTCATTCAGAGTCTCGCTGACAGCTGTTTTCCCGTCAATCAGGGACCTTCTGCGGCTCATCTTCATGGTAAATATATCTACTTTCTGCTTAAAATCTAGAAAGCTCTTTAATATGCTTTCTTTTACCTTAAATTGTTTTTGTGGTTGATCTTTTAGAGCTATTCTTGCGGCAATTTTGTGATGCTCATACCTGCTCGGGAGGAAAAAGACCATTTTCTAAAGGAGGCAAGGTAATGGAGTTATTCTGTCCGTGTTTAAATCAGATAATTGGATCTCAGGAAAATGCAATCAAGTGCTCTCCTTTGTGATTGACAGAAAGACCTTAATTGGTATAGAAAACTTAAACCTTATGTTGTTGCAGCAATAAGGCTTGTTGAATATCCAACTTCTTGGTATTTGAATTTGCACATAATACCTACACCAGTTGGTAGAATTTGTTTCTTATTAGTAACTAGTGCAGGTTCATCTCACACAATCATTTCGTCAGTTAGCATCTTTATATTACATTAATGTYCTTTGCTCTTATTCTAGACTTAACTCTTTTTGGATTTTTGCATTTTTGCATTTTTAACATTTCCTCCACTTCTCATCCTATATGTGCAGAAGCACACAAGTGTGTTCTACTTGGCAGCTTCAGTATTGACTTTGATGCTGCTGCCCATATTCTACCTTCTTGTTTATTTGTACCAAAGGTGCCCGATCTACATATTTTATGGGAAAATTCCACCATGAATAACATGGGATATATATATTTATTTACATATTTATTTTTGTTAACAGAGAAATGCAGAAAGGAACCCAAGAACTTAAGCGCATCTCAAAAATTGGACGCAAAACAAAACCATCTTAGTGGTATGCACCAACTGATTGCCTGAGTTGTTTAACTAAAAAAGCTTATCCTACCATGCACGTTCAAGTTCTATTTTTTTTTTTTCCTCAAATTTTATTTCCAAAGACACAATGGTCTTCTCTATCTTACCTCTGATATCAAATGCCAAGGTCGTCTGATTTATAAGTTGATGCAATCATGTCAATATTGTGGAAAAGAAATGGCAATTTGAATGTGGTCAGTTCTCTTTTCCTTCTGTYGTTATGCTGTATTTATCGACATGATACCACAGATGAATGCTAGGCCAACCTCTTCATTTCCCCAAACAAAATGGCTGACTGGAGAAGCAAAATGGATCATAAGGGATCACAGATCCTTTTTCCAAGTAAATCGCGTCAAATTGCCGCCCTATCTTGCGGCTCTGCTTTTAGCTGGTGCCAGTATCTGATCGATGGATGAGAGTAGTTCGATTATTTTGGTTATGTTGTACAATTTATGTCCGACAATTATGCTTCTTGATGTTGAACATTAGAATGTGTAGAAGTGATTCTTACAAGTGAATCTTATAGTCACTRWTTTTTGTAGTCTTTTAGATGACCTTTTCAACCTGTATTGTTTCTTCATTTCCTTAGTTCATGTACCAGGATAGGAAAATGTGGATCAAAACCACGGCTTCTCATGATGAGATTTTTTTATGAGTGATAAATGTTCACTATTCCACCAAGTGCATCTATATACCCTTTCTAAATCCTCTTAAACTTTTTCGTTAATTAGCCATCTTGCGCTATGAACAACTAACGTTTAGAGAATACTGGAAATGACAAGTACTGCATAATAAGTTCATGGGAAAACTTTAGGCCTTATTACTAGAGGATGATAGTTTATTAGGTTATGTTGGTTATATTGATCATGTAGAGGGTATTTGAATTAGATGTGCCGTAGGGAAAGGGATTGGGGCTTCATTTTGCAGGGACAAAGAAATAGGAGGCTATGACAACAATGGTGACAGATACAAGAGAGAATAATATATCTTCCAATTGAAAAAATTAWTGAGCCGATTTTCATTTTGGCTATTGATCTTCTAATAAGTTTTCTAATTAATTTWTTCATATATCAATACTATCATGATATACTTTTTCATATTTAATTTCTCGAAAACATTTGCTCTTCCCAATATGTTTCATTGAAGGAGTTGGAAGAAAAGATATTTAAGCATACGATTGATATTTTGCAGGAGACGRAAAGTAAGAAATGGAGAAATTGGGTGGTTGAAAGAGACCAACTTTTTGATCCGAGATAGAGAGGAAAAGGCTAACTTTTATTAATCACTTTTATGGATCAAAACATTCTTATTTTAAATTATTTATAATAACTTAAATACATAGTTAAATATATAATTGATAGTTAATCCCTTCTTTTCCTCCTATCTAAAAATCGAGTCATATCCAGAATGCGATATAACGGAATTCTTTAAGATTTTCATGGGGGGGGGGGGGGGGGGGGGGGAAGGACTAGATCAATTGCAAAGAAGTAACCTAAATTCCACTGGTGGAAGAGAGTTAGATAGGTTACTTTGCAGTTAGAGTAAAGTTTCCATTCGATTTGCTTTATGCTTTATTGTGATTAATCAAAACAACGGTATTAAGTGTTTAGGAAATGTATTAAGGAACTGAAACATTGCAATTAAACAAACAAATATATATCAAAATTATTCTTACACAACTTCACGTTTTCACTCATAAGCAACTCTTTGGCCTTAGACAAACTAGCCTTCTCATTCTCAAGTGTTTTCATTGAATGTACGAGGTTCGGTTTCTGACTCATCGAAGACTCTTTTTGAATTTCATATCTCTATTTCTCCTTCTCATCTTTTCCATTTCCTTATACATATCAATAAGTAAAGATTGTGTTCCATAATCATTATCAATTGAAATGGAGGTGGAAGTAAAAGTAGTTACCTCATCTTCAAGAGTTATGAAGCAAACATTTGCTCTTCACTTGTTTCATCATCGGTTTGTTCATCTTCTTCTTCATCAGCATCCCAAGTGATAAAGTTCTTCGTTTTGAATGGCTTTACATCCTTCCTTTTGTTGTCAGGATTTGGACAGTTGGTCGCCAAATAATCTATACTCTAGGATTCATAACATTTTCTTGTATGTTTTTTGGATGGAGGAACTTGTTCAATTGTCTCTTAATATTCCCACTTCTAAAAAGCCTTCTTGCATCTTCTTACTAACATTGCAAGCTCATCATCATCAACCTGATYATCACTAGTTGAATCTTATTCTTAGTAGTTTCAACTACCTTAAGTGCATTAACCTTTCGTCCTTTTTCAAGATCCTCTTGATTATTTCTTCCCTTGAGTTTCATCTCATGTGTCAACAAGGACCGAATAAGTTCTTCCATGAAAACTTTCTTCAAGTATTTTGCCTTCTCAATCGCTAAAGCCTTTTGACTCCCAAGATTTTGGTAGTCTATCCAAAATCTCCCGATTTTTGTTCACAATTTGAGCACGCCTTGTCATAGGATTTTAGTCCATTCACAATGTTTGTAAATCTTGTGAACATCTCGATGATGTTCTCATTTGGCCTCATGAGTAACAACTCATAATCCTCTACTACTATAGCAAGTTTGGACTCTTTCACTTGATTGATTCCTTCATGTGTAACCTCAATCATTTTCCATATAACATGAGCATTCTCACATCCACTTACTCTGTTATTCTACTCATTTGCATCCAGAGCATAATATGGAATGTTCATAGCTTAGAATTTGAGATTTGGAAGTCATTTTCTTCACATCTTTATCATTGAGCTCATCTTCAACTTTTGGAACCATGGCATTGTCAACAAATTTACTTGGCATATACGGTCCATTAGTCGATCTTATAAAAGTCCAAGAGAATATCTTTTTCGGAAACTTCAATAATCTAGGTATCTCAGAAATTTCTTTGAAAGAGACATAAAGCAGGAGATCCAACAGTAGGATTATTGGGAGAACCTAGTGGCAAGTTTGAGTACTATATCACTTTTTAACTTTATTATCCACTGATTTGGTAAGATTTGTATAAAACTCATGTAAATTTCTTCTTTTATAGATTGCAACTATTTCCATCCATTATCAATAAACAGCTGATTGAGTTTTGGAAAGGAATTGAGTATTTTTGAATCTACAACTTCCTAGAATGATTCCTTTACTTCCCATTTGAGTAATTGATATTTGTTGAGACTCTCTGTATTTCTGAACTTTCCCTTGTATATTATTTCCTTCGAAGCTGATCTAAAAGGTATTTGATCTTCCCATATTATTAGCTATGAAGCTTTGAAAGTTGGAATTGGCAAGATGTTATCTAATAAAGATAATTGAAGTGGTAAAAGGAAAGAAGTTTTCAAATCAGTTTGCTCTGACAKTATTGAAGTGTTTTTAGACCAAGAGTTTTATGAGTCTGAAAGAGACTCGAAACTTTAWAAGGGAAACTAAGAAGTTTCTCAATCATCCATATGCCTATTCAATTAGGATCCGCACGTTGGATCCTAGATTGACTTTTTATTGCTCCTTTGACTTTCTTCTCTCAGACATTTTAAGGGCAGCACTTTTTGAATTGTCTGATTTGTTCTTGCATAGCGTTTTGGACATTCAATGTGGTGTAATGCTTGACCCAAAATAGTTTTTTTTTTTTGGGAAAAATTATGTCTGACTTTGGAAGGCTAGGAATTTTTGTTGTCTCTCTCTCTCTCCTTCTCCTTTTGAATCCATGCTTGGATCCACTATTCTTCCTGCATAATCAACAATCTTGACACTCTAGTATTCAAATTTTTGTAGGTTCTTTTCGGTTAGGATTAGTAGTTCTCACTACCTGAATAAATGTTGAGCCATTTTCATGTCTTTCTTTATAATAACATCTACCAACAATGTGGCCCATTTTACCATAATATGTACAACAGGTACAGGATGTGTATATGTAGTGAATTAACAAAGATTGTGCTATGAGGTACATGCTGATGCAAATGTACATATCCTAACCTTCTATGTTATGTGCAGATCTATCAGACCTGAGAAGTTTATCAAGATTTTCTTTTCCAGGTAGAATTCAAATCAGTAATTTGCCTTTTCAAGACATCATGCTTAAGCATAAGATTATCAAGTGAAGAAACCTTTTTTGCATAGACTCAAGTTCTTCTTGGTGATTTTATCTATGGCCATGAACAAAATAGATTTATCACAGTTAAGCATTCTTAGGGAGCCATCAAGATATTCAATTTCCTCATTCCATTTATCATTCTTATTTTGAAAATAATTTGGCTTTTCCTTTCCTTGCTTTTCCTACTCAATTTTCTCATCTCTTCATACATATCTATGAGTAAGGATTGGGTATCATTATCATTGGTTGGACAGAGAGAATCAAGGAAGAAGTTTTCTCATCTCATCTCTTCATGAAGAAGATATTTGTTTTTTCTTGTGATATTGTCCCATGTAGCAAAACTTTTCTTCTTGAAGGGTTTTCTTTCTTTACTTTTACTCATTGGATTTGGACAGTCAATTGCCAGATGATCCAGACTTTTGCATTCAGAACATCTCCTGTCGCTGGCATAGTTCCTTTTTTATTTTTCCCTTTTTAATGTCTTCTTGAATCTTCTCACCATGGCCAGTTCATCCTCATCATTATCTTCTCTGCTAGATTATTCTTGCTCACTTCTGGAGGCTTCAACTATTTTTATAGCATTTTCATTTCTTCATTTCTCTAGGTTCTCTAGATCACTTCTTCCTTTGACTTTCATCTCATGAGTCAAAAGAGAACCAATAAATTTTGCATACGGAGCGTTTTCAGATTTTGTGCATCTTCAACAGCTAGTATTTTTTTATTCTCATGTATTTGGTAACATCTAAAACCTTTCGATTTTGTTTYGAATTTCARTATACCAGATCATAGGACTTCAAACTATAGACAATGTTTATAAGCCGTGTAAATATGTCAGAGATGTTTTCACTTAGCTTCAYAGTGAATAGTTCAATCTCTGACTAGCATAACCAATTTGGACTCTTGGACCTGATTTGTCCCTTCATAAGTCACTTCCAGCATTTCCCATATTAAGTTAGCATTTTCACATCCACTSCCTCTGTTATATTCATTTGCATCGAAAGCACAACAAAAAATGTTCATGGTCTAGTAGTTTAAAGTCATTTTTATGATATCTTAGATGTCAAACTCATCAGCCTGCTTAGTCAGCTGCACACCATTAGAAGATGTACTAGGCATATAGAATTCGCTACTAACAATACCTCAAAAATCATAACAACTGGATGACATATATATATGCGCATCGAGTTTTCCAAAAGTTATAATTTGTGCCATTGAAAAGAGGTTGCCTGTTTGTTAAAAAATCCTCTTGTTTGTTTGGAGAAGATGGGAAATTTCTTTGATTGGGCATCCTTTCCAAAAAGATGCCCATAATGAACGATACTATTGAAAGGATGGCAACAATGGACCAAACACATTCACTGAATACATACGTTTGGCTACAACTCCTTGCATTCAAAAAATGAGTTTGGCACTGGCGTCAGTCGTATTTAGGGAATGCAGCGGTTTATATCAATCTCATTTCTGAAATGCGGTCGTATGGAAGTTGAAAAGTTMAAAAAAACAAACTTTTCCCAGATTCATTTTGATAAACCTGACTGTAAAAACCCTTCTTTCCCCACTTCATCAGACGTCCTTACTGTTCCCGCCCTCCAGCCGCTGCCGTCACTGCTGCCATCTTGCTTCCGCCGCTGCTATCGTCGCCCCTGTGGTCTAGTTGCCGTCAACTATTCTTATCCAATCTCTGCCGTCGCCGATGTGGTCTGGTTGTCGTCAACTATTCTTCTGCAATCTTTGTCATCGCCCCTGTCGTCTAGCCGCTGCTGTCACCACCGTCGTCTGGTTGCCTCGAGAAAAAACGAAGAAAAGTCCATAGTGTGGTTCATTTTTTGTTAATGTTATCTCAAGTAATTTCTTACATTAATGGTTCGAGGAAAGTCCGCTGTCGTCCACACTAAGTAATTTCTTGCATTGTGATGGACAACAGAGGGAAATTTTCTGTTAGAATTTGAACTGGAGATAAAAATCTATAGGATGAAACCACTGCTGGGATGGACAATAGTATGAAATTTAGCTCCAATGTAGTTGTACTTTTGCTAGGTGATGAAATATGATTCTACCTCAGGTAGCTTGATATAGCATTTGAAAATGGATACGTCTTGAAGGGAATTGTTTGAATGACTTGGAAATTGTCTTTCCTACTGTAAATTTTGATAGGGAATTGTAAACTTACCTCACTCTACCTATTACAATAACAAAATTGATGTCCGTTGAACAATTTCAAGTTCGTCGCAATGTCCAAAACAAAACGTTCTCTTCTTACAACTTTATATGAGAATCAATTTCAGCCCAAGAAATTTTCCAAATCACTGTGATAATTTACTGCTTCTGTATTGAGTTTCATCTGCAAGCTTGGCTTGGTTGGCTAATGCAGAACAGGCTTGAAAGAACTTCTTTTGCTCAAGTTTCTGACTTCTAAGGCAAATATCAAAGCTGAACATCCATATAGAAATGATGAAAAGTTCTTTATAGACATATAAAATATGCCAAAAAACATTGAGGTAGCTATTCATAATTTAGTCATTTGTTTTTAATGATGAACGGTGACCAAATCCCATTAGTCTTTAACTCAATTGTTAATCATATTCTTCTACATAAATCAATATACTCTTTGTGGATTTTAGCTCTAGATCCGTTGTTCAAATTTGGGAGCTTGAATTATTTCTCACGGGGGGTTGTTGCATGTTTCTTCATTATTATCAAGCACAAAAGAATTTTCAATCTTGTAATTGATGCTTATCTTTTTTAATGACATACACATGGCTTTCTACATGCAAAATCCTCTCCCTACCATGGATAATCTTACCTTGAGCTCTATTTGTCTTGGTCTTTCCATTTTGAATGTTGGGAAAAAGAGTTTGTGCGTGTCCTTCACTATATAGCTCTTCTTTTTCTTGACTTGACATAAAAGAAACTCTGTCCCTGAATTTTGGCTTGTATGTAATACCCGGGATATTACTTTTTCATTTTTATGAATTTTGTATGATGGTATGAATTGTATGCCAACTAGGGTTTGATAATTTCTTATGTAATCATTATTTAATTGTATGTTTAATTAAGTATGGGATTATCGTGGTAATCGAATTAGGGTTTTTGGTTAGTTAGTGGCTCAACTTGTTAGGTTTATTCGCTTCTCATTCGGAAACCAGATTTTTACTGGAAGGAAAACCTATAGAATTTAATTTATTGGACTGAATTGGCTATGGAATGTGGAGGCCCAAAGGTTTCGAGTTAGGGCCCAAACCTTAAAAAAAAAAAAAAAAACCTTAAACCTTTCTTCTTCCTTTCCTATTTGCAGCCGCTGCCACCTCTCTTCTCACCATCTTCTTCTCTCTTCCTCCTTGCCATCTTCCCCCTTTCTTCTCTCTGGCAGCTGTTGCTTTTCTTCCTCTCTCTTCTCCCTCCTGCCAGATGCAGCTTCGCCATCTAAAATCTAGAGCTACCACATAGATTTGGATCTTCCCTCGCCGTGCTTCTGCCTGCGGCTGTTTCACTACCTCCAAGAGTACCGTCATAGCCAGGTTCGTCGTTGACCTTGTTCGGTTCGCTGCTGGTTATCGATTCGTGCAAGCTGCTCACAATTCGTCCGTTCTGCCGTCCGAATCGCTGTCGTTGGTCGCCGCAGTTGGACTGCTGCATGCCATGCCCCACTTGCCCAGATCCAAGCTTACCTCATCCAGATTCGGTTGCATCGATCAGGTCTGGACCTGCTGAACTGAAGTCCAGTGCTGGATAACCCTTCAGCCATCCATTTCTCCTTCGCAGTGTGCTTGCCGCTGYCGCAACCGGTGCTATCCAAGAGCGGATATCTGTCCTGATCAGCTGAGTTTGGCTAGGAGCAGGAGTCTTCCAAGGCCATCAGGCGCTCACGCAACCAAGTGCCCAGGCGCCTAGACTACCAGACGCCMAGGCGACCAGGCATTGTGCGCGACTGGGGCTGTTGCTTGCTCACTGCCTGAGCACGTCCGRGTTGTGACACAACTTCATACACTGCACTTAAGATTTGCAGGATTTGAGGTGAAACCACTGTTTCTTCTATTTCATTAATCAAACGAATTTCGTAGTTGTATTCGATATTGACGAGTTTATGAAAATGCAAATTTTATTTAAATTCATATGAGGAATGTATTTTAGGAATATAAAGTAATTATGATTGACACTACCTTTGTTAGAGAAATTTTTAAAATATGAAATAATTTATACATTCGWTATTTTATTATTGTTAAATTCGAAACATAAATACGRATTTATAAGGATAAATGACGTTCGTAAGATAAACGTTAAATGTTTTAAGGTTGAACAATCGTGTTAAATGAATTTCCTTTTGTAGTAATAATTAGGCTACTTTTGGGCACATTGACATTGGGGCGCGCCAAGGGACTCCATTTTACAATAAAATAAGATTTTAACGTTAAAGACTTCATATAAGTAAATTTYCATACCTACCTACTTATTCCGTTGTGTGTTATGTGGTTATTATATTGGACTGTRTTATGAAATGTGTTATGATTGTRTTAAATTATTTCATGTAATATATTTCATATTGTTATTATGTTGAATGATGTTTAAATACGGATTTATGTAGTTATAGTATTTTACATCATTCCTGGCATGAGCAATTCGTACATTTAGAAAGTGAATGGTTTAGGAAATGAAATTTTATAAATAAATTATTATCAAGAAAATGTTAAGATTTTGGAAAGTAGTATAAACCTAGCCATGAAATATGTGAATGGGGAATGGGATGGGGGGCGACTGGCGCACCCGACCTAACCCTCTTGTAGGTAGGGAAATAAAAAATGTTCACTTCTTGGGAGGTGAAAAGATGAAAGAAAGAGTTAAATTGATGTTAACCGTTATACGGTTCTACCGGTAGGAAATGTGATCGGGTTCCAAAGAATAATAACCCATTGCAAGCTTAATGGCTAGAAGTTACACTAAGTGAGCTCACGACTTTAATGAAATGGAAAGGCTTTAAAAAGTTCTTACATTTTGAAATGGAAGTTTTATGGAAGTATTTAGAAAGTTTTATTGAGGAAGTGAACTATAAATTCATAATATATAGTGCATTTCACATACATTAATGCATGGGATTTGCTTATTGAGCTTTATAGCTCATTCCATTTCCTTCATTCTGTATTTCAGGTGATGTGTAGCCAGATAGTGCGTGGAGGTTGTTTGTGGGCAAGCCTTGATACCCCGAAGTGTTACTTTAAATAAATTTGAGTGAATAAGATAAATGGTTGATTAGAGAGTTTTATGTATTGTTTAAGATATTTCTTTATTGACTTAACTATTCGTGCTTTAAATTCTTTCATGTTCTGAAAATTTCAATTTTGCTAAATGTTAAGTTAGCAAACGATTGTTGGAATACTCTATTTATTTATATTGGATGTCTGTTTGGTTGGAATGCATGCCATTTACGAGTATTGAAAATGTTTGAGAACCTTTTTATTGTATACAGGGGGTAGTTGTTGAAATTACAGAGGAAATTCTGCCGAAATTTTTATAAAACTTCTTAAGAAGTAGTTGATRTGATTATGGGTAAGGTTATTTTAATACTATCGACTTAGGATAGTTCTTAATCTGGGGGTGTCACATTGTAAATCTTATTTCTCTGAAACTTTGTCTCTAAAAATCTGTCTTTGAATTTTGGCTCATGAATCATGTTTATGTGCTGAAAATCAAGTGAATATTGATGGTAAATAGAAAATGATCACTAAGGCTATGAATTAGCAGTGGTAGGGGCTAAATAGAAGACTTACAAGACCAACTCTTGGATATATTGCAAGCTGAAAAAATGATTAGTTATTGAACTATTTTAAGGAAATGGTAAATAATTTCAATAGGGAATTAGGTAAAGAGAAACCTTAACATAATTTGGATTTTAAGGATATATGTGTATAAATATGTTGTGTTACTTAAGCTATAAGAAAAGTTCGAGTTGCCTTCTTTTGTGTATAAATATGTTTTGTATAAATATTTTGAGGATTTTAAGGAATAGTAGTTGATAGACAAAAGCTAAAAGATTGAATCTTGGTTTAAATTTAACTTGTCCATAAAAGAATTCTTGGTGAATTTGGTTTTTCATTCTTCTTGTTTGTGTTCCAGGGAATTCATATTGACAATTTGTAAACTTTTGCAATGGGATTTTTAGTATCACGTTTGTAATTTTATTAATAGATGGAACAAGTTCCCATAGATGTTCATCCAGGCCCATTAGATATGTATTTGCTGTCTAGACAAGGACAGCACATGTCTAACCTGATATGGGCCAGCGAGGAGTCGTCTATATATAGAGGTTTACAGTATAGTACTCAAGTAGGTAGATTTTGGACAACATATGGTGTGGCTAATGTCAAAGTTAGAGATGTCATAGATGGAGTTGACTTCCAGGTAGTTTGTAGATTAGGAAATTTGACCGTTGATCATGTCTTGATCACTGATATGGTTGAGAGGTGGTGCCTGGAGACACACACATTTCATCTATCAATTGGGGAGGCCACAGTGACACTGCAGGACATTGTTATCCTTACGGGTTTTAGGGTTGATGGTGACCCTATYGTTGGAGGCCTTGCAACTAATAGTGTGCAAGGTTGGGAGGATTGTCCTTCTATACTTGGATTTCAGTCAYAGCGYGGTGATATTGAAGGAAATAAAATGATGGCAAGTGATGTGAGCGAGAAACCATTGATTTTACTAGAGATTATGTACATGTTTTCATCCTTTTTAGTATGATGAAATGCAACTTCATACTATTTTGCTTGAATATTACTTAGAATCAACTAAGTGACTTTAATTTTACAATAGTGTGAAATTATAAATTCATGTGTATTTGCTAAGATAAAATACTCTATTTTGTATGGAAGAGGATTTTATAAGCAAAACAGAAGGACACTTRATGAATAAGTAAAGATTTATTCAATGCTGTGACAAAATGCTGCAGCACTGAATATTATGAGCAAAACGAAATATTTCATTCGAAGAAGGAAAGTCAAGAAAGAAAAGGAAAGTCATAATTGGATAAAGGAGATAAATATTTCTAGAGCCAAAAAGATGAAAAGGAAAAAAATGAAAAAGTAAAAAGGTCTTTATGGCACCTTTTTGCCAAGCTTTCAAGGGAAACTTCATGGAACAAAAAAAAAAAAAAGGGAAGAAGCTAAAACAACCAAGGCATTCAGTTAGGGGCATTCAAGAATTCAAGCATCAAGAGCAAAACACARGAGAGAGAAAAGAGGAGAGAGAAAGAAAGCAAAAAGGGCAAAGCTTGGAAGAACAAGAAGAAAAAAAAGAAGAAGAAGAAAAAGAAGAAAAAGACTTCAAAGAAGTCTTCACCATTCGACTTCATCCTCTTTAGGCTTTGTTTAGTAATTATTTCAAGATGCATTTCAATATGTTAATCTTTCACTTCTTSTATTTCATTTCATCCAAGAATATAAATTAACTTCKTAAAAGTTAGAGTTCTGATGAGCCTATGTATTTAATGTCTATTTGAATGATTTGAGTAAGGTTTGCTCTTTATAAATGCTTTACTCAAGGTTATATATTATTTACATTCACTATTTTATTTGCCATGAATAGTGTTAGTGTGAGCTTCTTGAACTCCGAAAGGTAGCTAAAAAGGTGAAAAACTTTAGTAGATGTGGATTTGGTTATCTTGAGATAAGGTTTATTATCTTAGGGATACAATAGAATATTGGAGACATTCATATTCGACCCATAAGATCATATGAGACTTGAACTTTATTCAAGTTCCTTAAGCTAAGTAACTTGGATAGATAGAATAACTTAGTGAAATAGGAACAAAAACCAACAAACTGAAAGGGTGAGGTCATTCCTATCCTGATATGCGTTCGACTGTAGGTAAACCTTTATTGTAGCATTTTCTTAGAAGTCATTGTTGCAGCCAGTCCACAGCATTGATGTCATAGCTAAACCTTTGTTGTAGCATTTGCTTAAAAGTTATTGCTGCAACCAGTTTGTAGCATTAACATTTTGACTTCTTGGACATTAGTACATAAGGGATTCTTAACTCTAACTCACCTTTAACTTCTTGACACATCATTTCTGCAATTACTGTGCTTATTTCTGAATCATTGTGATTAAATAATTTTAGTTTATTTTACTTTATATTTGTGACAACTAACAAACTATTGATTTTATTAGAAATTTAAACCATCACTTCTGAACCAACAATCCTTGTTGGATGATACTCTTATTCACTCTATATTACTTGTGGACTGTGTATACTTGCATGAGTAAAGCTTTATTGCAYACGCGATTCTATCTATTAGCAAGGACAATAGAAACACATTTGGAGACTCCACTTCAGGACGATGCCACATACCATGAGATCGACCACCGAGCACGGTGCACTATCATGTTGTTATTTGGYGGATTACTTGTTATATCCGAAAATTTTTCTTTATTAAATCTTGTTTGATTGTGTGAAATTGCGTGCCAACTAGGGTTGAATATTTTATATGTGGTTTATATTTTAAAATCGCACGTTTAATAAGTACGAAAATATGGTCCGTGTCGAATAAGAGTTATCGTTTGGTTAAATGCTCGACTCGTGAGCCTATTTATTTGTTAGTCGAAAGTTGGACTTTTTATCAAAAGGAAGCCCGTTATACTTAATTTACGAATTTTGGGATAGATTTGGATGGGAAGGCCCGAAGGGTTTGGGTTACAGCCTAAAATATAAATTAAAAGAAAAGAAAAKAAAAAGGAAAAAAAAAACCATCTTCTTYCCCCATGTAACCATAAGCTACTGCCGCCGCTGCCCACTTCCAAGAAGCCCTACTGCCACCATCTTCTTCGCTTTCTGCCGTTCATCGTGCGATGCCTCCCAATCAACAACGAACCGCTCAGCCATTGAAGGATTTTACCCCGAGTCTGCCAGACCACGCGACCCCTGCTCGGTCGCTCGCTGTGTTCGAGGTCGCCACCCTCCGCTTGCTAGATCGTTGATCGCCTGGGTTGCGATCGACGAGCCACCCGTGTCTCGAGTCGAACTGCTACAGCTCGCGGCTGCTGTCGCCATTCACCGAGGTTGCTCGAGTCGCTGCAAGATACATGCCAGGAGGATCCCTCCTACCAGATTCAATAAGCCATCTTCCTGCTCTCCTTCTCTGGGCGACCGGATCTGCGGGATACTGTTCACCAGATCCGCCGTTGTCTCTCCTTCTTTGTGCGACCGGATCGGCGCGACACCATTTGCCAGATCAGCTGTCGCCATTTTTTTTCCTCTGCTCAACAGTCTTTTCCTTAAAATTGAAACCAGAATCTTTGCCGTCGGTCGTCAGTTTGCTCTCTGTCCTTACCGCTCGTGTCGCCAGACATTGCCGTTGTGAATCCACAGGTTGCGGTCGAGATCGCGACGCACTCTGGACCAGAGTTCTGTTGCTGCATGGACAAGGAGCAACAGCCAGTACAATGCCCAGCAGTGCCCAGCGCTGGCAGGTGCTCTGGCCGTGCGTCAAGGATCAGCATCTAGTGCAGTACCCAGCAGTGCCTAGCGCCAGTGCCAAGCATCGGGCTCCCAGCAGCACCATGCGCGAGCCTGGTAAGTGCCCAGGTGCCTCGTGCCCAGCACCCAGGCTCCCGATACCTAGGCGCCTGATGCCCAGGCGCACTGATGCCTAGACTCCTAGGCGCCCAGGTGCCAGATGCTATTGTACGTGCCGCTTGAGCGCACGCCCGAGAACCCAATACCGCTCCCGCAACATTTGGATATCGTGAATTTAAAGGTGAAAACGCTAACATTTAATATTAAAATTTTATGACTTGTACATAATTATGCCCTGAAGTGAATTGATGGGAGAATATAGTTAGGTTCATACCCAAGCTAAKGAGTCGAATTGTACCCATAAAACGTGATATTCGATAATATGAGAATTAAATATGAATTTATAAATTTATAAAGGACATTCTTGGATTAAACACATAATACCTAAGTTGGGACGGTCAAACTAAGTARACCTTCTTTCTGTAATCACAKATAGGTCATTTCGAGGCCTCATGTTGAGAACGGTTGAAGGAGYTCCCATCACGGCTTAAGTAGAAATCCATTAGCGTARAGGACTTCGGATAAGTAATCCTTCCATCTCATTAACGTTATGAATGAATAAAATTGAACTCTTTTAGTTGCTCTAATGTGTTGTGCATGGGATTGTATGTTGATRTGTGTAACTGTGTGGAATGTTACTCATATTCTGCATTACTTTTATGTCGTATGATATGTTATCATGTTTCATATTTTGTACTATTTGTCGAATGATGTGTTATATACGGTTGTATGTATTTCATGTCATGAGCATATAGTTAGAATTCTACATCACATTTGGCATGAGCCATTCATACACTTCGAAGGTAAATGGTTTAGGAAATAGAATTTTAAAGGAAAATGTTAAAGTTTTGAAAATAATAAAGTTTTCAGAAAGGAGTGCAAACCTAGCCACAAAAGATGTGAGTGGGAAATAGGGTGTGGGGGATCGGCGCACCCAACCCTACCCTCTTGGAGGGTAGCTAAGAATGGAATGTTCACCTCGTTGGAGGTGAAAGTATGGAAGTTAAAAGAAATGTAATTTTAACTGCTTTGCGGTACTATCGATGGGAATGGAATCGGGTTCCAAACAAGATGGCCCACTGYAGAGCTTAGTGGGTGGGCATTACACTCTAGTGAGCTCACGAATGAAAGGAAATGGAATGTTTTACTGTAAGTGAATTTTGAAGGAAATGTTTTGTAAAGAAATTTTGAAAAGGGAATGTTTAGAAAGTTTTTCATTTAAAAGGCGAAACCTTAAAATTTCATGACATGTAGGACATGTTTATGCATTCATGCATGAGGTTACTTACTGGGCTTTTTAGCTCATTTCTTTTTCTTATGTTTCATTTCAGACGATATGTAACCAGATGGAGCGAGGATGTCGCTTGTGGGCGAGCTATGATACCCTGGAACACGTTTCAAAATTATTTTATGTAATAAGATGATTATATTTTTTTTGAATTATTTAAATTCTTGAGGCTTCTGTTATTTTTGTTTCGAATAAATGTTGGGATAGTAAGGGTTTCTTAAAATACATTTTTGACTCTTTTGGGTATTGTTGAATTTTAAATGGATAGTTGATTATTTGCGAGTAGAGTGATGTAATATTCTCAGCTTAGAACAGTTCCTAATCTGGGGGTGTTACATTACTATTCTCCGATAAATTGAACAAAATTTTTCTACTTCGATTTCTGCATCAGCTTAAAGATCTATGTAGGTATGGGCAATTGAGTTGGGGAAGTGATGTTTTAGCCTACTTGTATAGATGTTATGCGATGTAGCATTGGGTTCTACTAAAGAGATTTGTGGTGTGATAGTATTCGTACAGGTAAACTATACATTGACAATGATCTTAACTTACAAATATATTTAATATTTAGAAATTATTTCAATTCCTAAAGCATTGTTTTCATATTTTGTACTTATAGTTGTGGGTGTAYGAGCATCTTCCTATTCTATATTAGTTCGAGCCCAGCYGCTCCATATATCACCGCATCTTGCTCCGTATAGAGCAAGGTAGAAACAGCCTTTTGATCTTTCATATTTGCCCASACATGTATTGGTRATATATAGGGATCAGTTAGATACCCTAACCACCGATCAGGTCCGTTTAGTAGACCGATTAAGTTTGAAGTAATTTCATTTCTTCTTCACTACCCATCGATATTGATTGATGAATTTTTTTTTGTTTATTTACTTTAATTTTTTTGTATGCAGTTTATATTGATGCCATATACAGACATCCTTCATCAGCTATCGGTCCTCCATTTAGAAGGGTATGATACATGGCTATCATTCCCTATATCGTTGATCTACTGGAACATTGTGGARTACTGCTTTCCTGATAGGGTAATGCGGCAATTCAGCTTTAATCAGGGCATCCCTGTCTTGCATGATCATTTTGACACTCATAGTATACATGGACGTGGCACTCGTACACTATGGAGATACGAGAACAGAAGGTATGTCAATGAATGGGATGCTCGAAGAGCCAAATAGTGATTGGGATGCCAGTAGATCCATTATAGGAGAATCATCCAAATTACATGGATCGGTATACCTGTCGAAGATGATTGCTTATTGGAAATCCTAAATTAGACAATAACATCTCGAGGGTTATCAATTCACTAGTTCACAGTTAAATTATGCGGTACGGGTTATGTTATTGCTCATAATGTTAATTTTTTACTAACGATTATATTGTATGTTTCATTTGCATCATTGTTTATGTTCTTTCATATTGTGTAGGCATTGATATTCCTGGAATGTTTAGATATTTTGGATCAAGTGATGGCACATATTCTCGATCGGCATTTGCACTGCTTAWGGAGAAGATGCGAAGAATGATTTTGCACTTAGGATCTCTCGGCTGCCATAGAAGGGAGGATGTTGATGTAGCACCACTTCCTCCGACTTCTTGTCACCCTCATGCGAAGATTGATGCCCAGGGTGAGCCTGGACAGCGACGCGGTGGTAGATGTCTGAGTGCATACCCGCAACCTGCTACGCCGAAGGCCGATATTGGTGGGCAGCCAGAGGATCTTGATGATGTTCATCTACCCAAGCACCAGCCTGAGGATGATTTTGATGCCTCCCTACTCCTTCTCACCACACATTCTACGAGGGAGACGCGAAGCCAGGCTATCTACAGATGCAGATGCACCAAGGCTTTCTAAACATGTAGATTCATGGGGGCCTTCTATGCAAATTCATTGTGGGTACATCATGTAGGTTCAAACCAGATTTCCTTCATTTAGCAATATCATCACACCTATATGACGTCATTCTCGCAATGCTATGAGGGTGATGTCGATTTTGATCCTAAAGCATTGATTCTCTGTAGAGGTTCTCAGGCCCGTAGAGCCCCCTAGCATTACATGCTACCAGCGGATGACCGTTAGGATGTTGATGTCGATTTTATAGACACTTTTTCTATTTGTGTTCATTGTATATTCGTATTTGTATTAAATTTCTTTTTTCTATTAATGTAAATGATTTTTATAATTAGACATTGTTAGGATATCAATATAGTTTTGATTAACGTATCCCATATGGTGGTTGTTGGTGAATTGTTAGATGTTAATGAATGATTGTTGTGAATGGTGGTTTTTTAGTTGATGAATGATTGTAGTCGATGAATGGCTTGAGGAAACCATAGTATTTTTGGTTTTTTTTGAAGATTTTTGCGGGGTCGTTTATGAGAACTACTTCCTGTGAGGTGACAAGACATATAATGAGAGCATTTACAAAAAGGTCCAACGCATTCCTTGAATTCCTTACATTTGGCAAATGCAAAATTTTGTTAAAGTYGCCACTCATTTAGGAAATGCAACATTTTTTTTTGTACTTTTCACTTTTTGTAAAGYCGCCACACATTTGCCAAATGCRAAATTCTTTTCACTTTTTCCCTCTATATAAATCTRTGACTTGCATTGATGAAATGCACTTCACATACCATTTTGTATGCTACATTCAATTCCAATTCTTTTGCAGAAGTCAAACATACCACTACATTTTAGCTCCCTATAAATCTTAATTTTTTCATTCTTTTACCTTAAGTCTTAAACATTTTCACTCCCGATCCCACATTGACGCTACACCTTGTGACAAATATAAGTGCAGCAGAGCATTGAAGGTATGTTTTTTTAGTTTTTTTGTTTAAATAGGAGATAATAATATTCGTTAATTTTCATGGTTATGCAATAAGTTATTTCTTACATCGTGAAATTAGGCAGTAGATTGATTATGTTTTCTGCAATATGGTTTAATTATTCTACAAATTAGTGTTTTTCAGTTGGAGTTTTATTGTTTAAATATGAAATAATAGTATTGGTTAATTTTCATTATTATGCAATAAGTAATTTCTTACATCATGAAATTAGGCATTGTCTTTCGGCAATAAGTAATTTTCATTATCGTGTAATATTAGTATTGGTTAACAATGTTTTTTTTAATTTAATAATTGTTGAGATGTTTAAATTTGTCATCACCYAGATATTATGATACTAATATGTTGTTCGATTATATTTGAATAGCATTTGAGATAATGTCTTTCGGACAACCATTCAGATATGTTTGCATTAGGATTATGAGATGATGCTTCATTCTAGAGGTTCTCATTGCATTGACGGACCTATTCAAAAGAGTTGAAAAATACGACGGCTTGTTTTGTACTCAGAGTTGTGTATGAAAGTTTGTAATTTACGAAATTTTGATCACGAAAGATATAATGTTGATTCATCTATCGTATGCCATTAATTTATAATTGAGAAGTTCATTTTCAGTTCTCCATTATTTCAGATGATGATGACTTACAAGTGTTATGGGCGATGCCTAAGGCAGCCTAATCACTTTAGATACAACTGCTTGTTAAATTTAATACAACAACTCGAGCCAAAAAACGTGCTGCAGCAGCAGACAAATTCGACTCCCAAACCGTCATACTCAACAAGTATTCCAAAATATATACATTGATCAGGATTTGCCATTGACGCATATACGGCATTAATGATGAACTAGCTATCAGACATCCCTGACTTTTCATTTCCTGAAGTGACGGAAGGTGATATTGCACCTTCAGGTCAGTGGCATCCACACATGTCTGGTCAGCTGGGATGGTCAAGTGCAGCAAAGCAAAATATTCCAGATGTTGTTGCACAAATAAATTGTAGAAATCGTGTCGAGATGAATGTCGATGCAGTTTGTGATGAGCATGCAAATACAATTGACGTGGATGATTTACCTATCGAGCCTGAGGATATAGAGATTTTGGATGGAGGGGTGACAGTGATGAAGATGTTGCTGGAGTTCCTACACATCAACACATTCCTAGTACACCACACGGAATTGCTGGAGGTAGGAGATCGATTGTGTTTCCAATTACACTTCTTCCAGAGCATTTCAAAATATGGGTTTGGGAGAACAACAAGATGATTTTGTTGATGCTGCGAAACCCGTCCTTATATGTGGTCAAGTAATGATCCACATTCGATTGCGCATGAGATTTGAGGATAAGAAGTAAGTCATCGAGGGTGTCACTAGTTGGTCAATCAAAATGGGTYGTCAGTACAAAGTCAATAGAATTAAAAGTAAGGAGTGGACAGCATCGTGCAAAAATTTAATAGAAAAAAATCCATGTTTATGGTACATTAGAGCTATGCAAAGATCTACTCATGGCCAATGATAGATAACTATATTACAGCCAGAACAAACCTACCAATGGGGGTGGATTGTGCCATTGTTGCACTTCTATGTGATGTTGTGTATTTAATTTTGAATAGACATTAGGGTATTTTGAGAATAGTGGTACAAAGTCGATACTGGCAAGAACCAAAGGCTGTCCATAAATTCTATCTCTATCATATCTGTGGCAACTCCAAAATCACTTTGAAGAATAGTCTGTTAAAGAAGCTAATGTATTAGGCAGTACACTAAAAATGCAAAAGTTTGATATGTATGTGAAAGAGATAAGAAAAAGAGATTAGGCAGCATCTAATTGGTTGATAAATATCCCTCTCAACAAATGGGCTCTATCGCATGGTGGGGGACACAGCTTTGGAGTTTTAACAACCAACTTGTTTGAATCAATGAATAGCGTTCTGAAGAAAATACGCGCACTTCCGCTAAAGGTATTAGTTGAGATGAGCTTTAGAAAACTTGTTGATTACTTTTGCTTGCAAGTTGTTGGCTAATTGGATAGAGTGGATCTTGTGGTCCAATGAGAGCTTCACACGTATCCTTCAAGTGGCATTCTTTGTCCTAATGAGAGATCTTCAAATGGCTATGCAAACATAGCGGACATGAGGTCCAATGAGAGGCGCCCATGTGTCACTACTTGCCAACCTTTCAGTAATTAAATAATTTTTTTGATTCCTCTCTTACACTTCAAGTTTCTAGAGACTCTTTATGTCAATTCTCTACTGTTTTTTGCCTCCTATCTTACCCATTTAGCTAAATTCTGGCCAACCTTTCAATAATTAAATAWTTTTTTTGATTCCTCTCTTACACTTCATGTTTCTAGAGACTCWTTATGTCAATTCTCTACTGTTTTTTGCCTCTTATCTTACCCATTTAGCTGAATTCTGGCTGCAACTGCTTTGTCTAATTAGTTGATGGGTAGCATCCTTATGTTGTATCATGCCCTCAAATGTCAATCCTTGGCTTTTTACCTTTTTCTCGTTAGTGCATTTTCATGTACACTTTAAATAGAAACTAGCCAATTAGTGCACTAATTGCAGAAAAATCAAATTACTTATATGCTAACAATGAATATGTGAATTTATATACAAATAGCTTATGAATGATCATAATTAAATGTCATAAAAGGGTAAAATTGCTAAATAATATGACATAAAATGTGCATAATTTTGACACTTATCAGATGTTCAGTTCTTTTTCACTCTACAGAAGTGATGATTCTAGTATTTCTAAACTCAAACTAGATATATGGATTTCACTCACGAGGATATTCTGTAAGCTTAGCTAAATTTTTTTAGAAGGTTCATCATGAAAAGCTTCAATGATGAAGTGCAGGAATATGATGAAATCTCTCCTGTATTTTTTTAAGATGTTTTTAATGAAAGCTCAATTATTTTTCTCAGTTGTTCAAAATGTCTAGGATGGAAAACTATGTCTTATATAGTCTAATATCCAGAAATAATGAATCTATTTGTTGGGACTTTGGCAAGTATATTTTGGACAGCCAAAACACCTATGTTCTTCATATGATTTACCGATGAAGACTCAAAATAGATATTAGATATAATTTAAAAGTGTTCTTTGGACTGTTTAAATACTAGGAAGTCTAATTATGATTACTCAACCTTCGACTGTTTCGATGACCAAAAAGTCACTAGTTGCATTTGAATTTTTTGATGGAGGATATTAGGCTTAACCTACACAAATGACTTAGAGCATATTTTAAAGTAATCAAAATGTGCATCCAAGATATAAAAACAGATCTTTAATACACTTTCAAAACCCAACTCAATTATATCTAGCAAATTCATGTATGAATATTTTATATAACATGTTTTGGTAAATGTTTTGAAAATCATTTTTTATTTTCAAATATCAAAACATAGACAATTAATCACTATCACAAAAAATAAGATTCCTAAAATCTCTATACATTGAAAAGTATGTTACTTAGCCTATAGCCTATTGGAAAGTTAGAAGAGCATGCTCTAAAATGCCTTCTCTTCAATGGCTCAGGCAGATCTTCTACTTAATCAACTTCTCTAAATGTAAGTCCTTGATGCTTTGAGACAATTGAATAGAATGCCGATTCCATGAGGACAGTTCAATGAAAGGCATAATGTGTTAAACTTTCGTTAAAGAAACAGTAATGATGTAGCATCATTAATGTTCAATAATAAAGAGTAATGCAAAATAAATAACTGAAATAAAGACAGAAAGCATAAAGTAGATAACTAAAGTAAAGAGTGAAAACTTAAATTTAAAAGTAAACCAAGGCAATAGTAGTTGGGATAGTGACAAGAAAGTAAAAGTTAGAGGCAGTGTTGAATGTTGTAGCACAGTCARGTAGGTTTTGAGTGACGTCCCACGCAAAACCTCCTATTATGCGGCTATTGACAAGTAAGATGATTAATGTCTATGGGAATCCTTATTACAAAGTCTCGTTGCTATCCGCTATTACCTTARTAGAATAAATTTATTTATCCTTACTGAGTACTAGAATGTTGTCTCAAAAAGCTTTATAGGGTTGAACGAATGTTGTTCCTTAAACCCTTATATCAAACTCATGTAGATTTCACTTAGCGGACTAACCGTATGTTTATGGCAATATTTCTTAGCTATTTTCAGGTTGTTGTTAAGCTTCAAAAATGGTGAGCTAAGCRTGTTGCTTCCTCAACAAAAATGGATCCCTTTGATATCTCAAAGGAGTATACTCAATGACACACGCTTCTCACTATTGACATTCAGCTTTGTCAAGCTTTACCTTTAGTTAAGAATTTTTAGAGGACAGAAATGAAGTCGAACTAACTTAAACCCTTAATGACTTGAAATAACCTGAAAACTTTATGGATTAAAATGCTCAAAAGATTACAAATAAATAAGAAAGACTTTCGTCTTATCCTTTTTGCTAATCTATGCCTAAAATGAGATAATCCTAATGAACAATGGTTGCTTCTATAAAAGAGAACCTTAACTCTACTACACTATGAACTACAATAAAAAAAACTAACTCTCTTACTTTATTGCTCAACTACTCCTTATGTAGAGCTTGAATGTTGCTGAGTTGGCGATGCTATTGCTTTTAGCTTATAACAGTTGACTGCTGACTCAGCCAACATTCCGCCTATAGTACACATTCTAGTAATGTGGTCCATGCTGCTTTTCTCTTGCTTCAACATTTAAGGAAATAGATTGGAGTTAACTACGACTTTGTTTTCTGTCGTTTTCATGACGATTCTTCGTTAAATGCCGGAGATTTTGAGTTCTTCTTCATTCTTTGCTTTTCTTTCCCGTGCCTCTTAGGCTTGAATACTATAGCAATCTTCTCTATTCTACAAACTTTCTCAATGATCAAGTCTTTTAGACTCGTCTAAGTATATTTTTGGTTAAATTGTATTCTTGAATCTGCTGATCCTTAATATGTTAAAATGAGATAATGTACCACAATTAAGATCACCAAAGAATAAGGAAGTGTAKAAAAGTGAGCAAAAATTGAAGGTAAAAGGTGGATATTTTCTATGATTGTCAACCCTCAAAACTTAAAACATTGCATCCTYGAGCAATTCTATAGCAATTGCTTTATGCTTAGTTAATTTCCTTGGGTCATCATGCATCAATTAAAGATTAGGTAGTAGAAAATTGGTGGTCAAGAGAATCAAGTAAAAGGTACTTTGTGCAATTTTTAGGTAAGGACTTTAATGCATAAGGATTTGATCAAGAGAATTTAGAATTGAAAATAAAGGGGTTTTGATATAGCAATAGAACTTGACAATCATAGGCTTTTTATAAGTTATTCTCTTGTGTTACTAATACTTTTTGACACGATAGCATACATGGGTTTTATGAGTGCTCCTGGTTAGGAGTGGGCATAAATCGGTTCAAATCAATTTTCTGAGCTGAACTAAACCAAAATAAGAAAATCGGTTCAATTTTTTGATTTTTGGTTCAGTTCGATTTCGGTTTAAGAAAATCACTATATCTCTAGGTTTTATATAGAGTCCATCATAAAATATTCCTAAAATTTAAAAATATTAATTTGATGTAGAAAATGTTGAAGGCAGCAGCCCTTAGATCTGCCCTTGGGTATGGGGATACCTCAATGTAATATGATTAGCCACGTGAACCTGCACATGGTTGAAGGATATAACTCTCGGGAAGGTAATTATGGAAAAATCAGCTCTCATATTCATTTCTTTTTCTAATTTTCAGGAAGTAGTAATAGTTAGTGGTCACCTTTAGCTTTAATGTGGACACATTATGATAGCTGTTGGATTATGACAAAAACCTATTTATTAGAAGCATCATGAGCAAAAATTTAGTTCAGAGAACTTCAATATTTGATGCGAATCTGAAGTCTTTTTTGTTGTTATCAATTCTTTCTGTTCTTCCAATGTTTCTTTTTAAATGTTTTAGGTGTCTCAATTTCCTGTTATTGTCCACTTTTTAATTTCATTTGTAATCAAATCATACTTGATATTCGTAAGTTTCATAGTTATTAACTTTTTATTTTCAGGCGTATGTGAAAAGATCTTACCTCATGCAAGTTGCATTCCTGTGCAAAAATTAGCTCACCTTACTGTAGCGGTTAATTTTTCTTATCCACATTTTGGACCCTCAATTAAACATGTTTCTATCATAGTTCATCAAGAACTTCTCTGTTTCCTTTTGCTATGTAGGAAGCTCAGCTCTTGTGACTTGTGAGGTCATCAAGGTAATGTCATTCCTCTGTCTTTCGTTTTGGACTTCTATTGGATAATGGTGGCATGTCTTACCACTTTTCTTTTGCGTATTTTATGTCTGTGACATAAAAAGGAATAAATAGTTTGCGAAGTAGTAGTAAATCTATTTTATACTCCTATTCCATTTTGTTTGACCTACTTCTTATTTTGGGACTTCCCCAAATACTTGAAACTTTCCATAAAAGGGAAGTTTTAAATGTATTATGGACCTTCAAAAAGTTAATTTCCCCTGTATGTTGCTAAATATTCTTCATTGTGCTTGATTTGGAAATCTGAAGTTCCTAAATTGATTGTTTGATAATTTTATACTTTTTATCTTCATTTCCACTTGTGATTTTTTTGGTTATTGCTTTCTTTGGTTTCTGCTCCTTCTTTGAGCCCCAGATTTGCAGTAACATTTAACTGCATCAGGTTACAATTGCTAGCTGAAATCAGCATAAACTATTTCTATGGTTGATTAAGTCAGCGAGTGTTTGCTATATATGGCTAGAGTTATATGGGAAACAAAGGCCTTAGTAGGCATTAGAACTTAAAAACTATCTAAATTCTTTTAGACTCAAATTGAACTAACTTTTCTAGAAGTAATCTTATACTCTGCAAGGCTTAAGCAAATGTCTGGCTTTGCTTTTTTAAATCCTCTACTTCATTGATGAGTAAAATATGATGTAGAAAGTACTTAARCAATCTGGTTAATCCGTAATGTTTTGAAAATCAATTTGATTTCTCAAATAAGGTTAAAACTATTCATCCTTTCTAGTATAAAATTTGATTTGGTTTCTATTATTGTTGGCTTTTGAGACATTTCCTTATTGTTTTTATTGTAATATAAAAATTAAGAAGAAGAAAGAAAATTAAGCCGTATGATAGAAGACATAATTTGACCGGCTAAGCCTCATATCTTTATTTGTTTTACCCTTTTAGAATGTACTCTCCATCCTCCCTTGTTGATAACAGTTCTAGATGCTCATGCTATTATTGAAAAAATAATTTATTGGTAAATTAGGATGTCAGAACAAGTTGATAGTTTACYACTGAATATTTAAAGTGTCATTCCGCCTGAAACAAGCCAAGGATCCAATTCTTCTACTCTTGGCGAAGGTAATAAAAAGGGAAAATCCATGAAACCTCGATCTGTTGTTTGGTCTCACTTCACCAAATATGCACCACAGAAGGGAAACAGAGAGCATATTGTAATTATTGTAAAGCAGACTAAGGTACAACACCTCAGCAAATGGTACAACTGCTTTGAAGAATCACATGAAATGTTGCATGAAAAATCCATACAACAATAAGACTCATGCAACTCATGTAAGACAACAATTTTTAGTTCACGAGGACAAAGCTGGTTCAGTGGTTACTTGGGGATTTAATCAAGAAGATGCTGGGAAGGCTTATACATATATGATCATTGTTGACGAACAACCATTTAGTTTTGCTAAAAAACAAGGGTTTAGGCATTTTATATCGGGTTGCATGTCCATCTTTTCAAGTCCCATCCCATACTACCATTACAAGAGATTATTATGAATTATATTTAGAAGAGAAGGAAAAATTAAAGACTTCTTTAAAGGAATCATCAGATAAAATTTTCCTTACTACGGATTCATGGACTTCTGAGCAAAGAATTAATTATATGTGTCTTATTGCTCATTTCATTGACAATGATTGGTTTTGCACAAGAAAGTTTTAAATTTTTGTCCCATAGACAGTCATAAAGGTGAGGCTATTGGAAAAAGGGTTGAAAAATGTTTACTTGATTGGGGAATTGACAAAGTTTTTACAATGACGGTTGATAAATCAAGTTCGAATAATGTGGCGATTTCCTATTTGAAGAAAAGAACTTTTAATTGGGGTACTAGTTTGTTGGGTGGAAAGTATCTTCATGTGAGATGTATTGCTCACATAATAAATCTTGTTGTATATGATGGATTGAAAGAGATTGTCCCTTCAATTAATCGTGTTCATGCAGCAATTAGACATATATGGCAATCTCCAAGTAGATTGAAAAAGCTCAAGGAGTGTGTTGGAATGAAAAAAATAGAGAGTAGGAGGCTATTGTGCTTAGATGTTCCTATAGGTTGAACTCCACTTATTTGATACTAGATACAGCCATGACACTTGCAAAAGCATTTGATGATTTACAAATACAGATACACATTTTAGGTTTGACTTAGATTGTGATGATTTGAGTGGTGTGCCTACTGATGATGATTGGGGAAACATTTCTCGTTTTGTTAAGTTTTTAGGATACTTCTATGGCTTAACATTGTGAGTTTCAGGTTCATTATGTCAGACTTCTAATCAAGTTCTTCACAAACTTACTGATGTTGTGTGACATTATTGAATTCTTGGGAAGGTGGTGATGATTTTGAGTTGAAAGAAATGGCAAAAAGGATGAGGGAAAAGTACAACAAATATTAGGGGAATAATGAAAAGTTGAATTTTCTTATATTTTATGCTGTGATTCTAGATCCTTGGTTTAGGCTTCATTATGTTGAGTGGGTGGTTTGAAGAATATATCATGATAGCAATACTCTTGCAAGTAAGGTAAAGGAAGGGATTTATGCACTCTTTGATGAGTATAAAGGGTCAAACACTCAATCATCTCACACATCTATATGACTATCACAATCATCTTCATGTTCATCCATGAGTTATATTTCAAGTGCATCACAAAGTTCTCGTGGTATAACACARAAAAAGCGAAATTTRGCTGTAGACACTAGGCGTGAGTATGATATGTTTCTTAATGAGCTTGGAGGGATTGATAATAGAAATGAATTGGACAAATACATTGAAGAAAGAAGAGAAAGAGATGCTGATGGATTTGACATATTGAAGTAGTGGAAGCTCAAACTCCTACAATGGTTCAATGTCTTATGTGTGCCAATGATTGGTTGCGAAGAAAAACTCATCCAATTAATATTGAGAAAGATCTTGAATATTTAGAAAAGATAGATCAAGATACTTTTTATGTTTTATTGTTTTTTTTAAATTCAAGTAAAATTTACTCATTGTAATTTATATATTCTCAACTCTCAAGTATTTTTATTTTATTTCATTTTTCAAAATTTGCAAATTGTGCAAATGAATCAACCATYTTGGGCCTTTAATATTATCTGGTGTCAAGGTAAACTTTCTTGCTATATACTTAATTTAAAGTTTCAATTTCAATAGTATGTGCTTTTTTCATTTTAATTTGATTTTAATCAGTAAAAGGAGCAACAAATGCCAGTTTCTTGGAGCTTCTTAAGATTGGTATGAAAAAGGATGATATGATATTTCTCCTTTTTCCCTCATTGTTCTCCCTATCAAAGCCAGAAAGATTGGTATTCTTGTAGGCAAAGTCCATCTAGCACATAGTACAAGCTCTGTTCAGGTAGGACCATATGCAAAACAATAAAATAGTATGATGTGGAAAACAGTGAAAATTTTGGTTTAATTGTGTATTTTCGAGCTCTTTCTCTAGCCATGAGCTTAGAATATACTTGGCTTGATATGTGAGCATAGTATAGATAGAATAGATCCAAAAGCTTTACAGCATAAAGAGTTCGGATTAGAGAGAGTTCAATTTATTTTTTACTTTCTTCGAAAGGGGAAAACTAAGGTATCAAACATGTTGCTAGTTATTTGGAGAACCTTTAGTACTCATGCCAAACAAATGAATGGTCAGAAAAGACTTTTTTTGCTTGGAGATTGATACAAGAGTATGAATTTAATCGAGCTCTCAAATCTGTCACTTTATATCACCCAAAGAGCTACTTTTTTATACTTGTGTAAGCATTGATATTCTGAAATTGTAGATTAGTTATCTTATGTCTAAGGAGTGGGATTTTAAAGTAGAGCAATGAAAGAGCTGCTTTTTGCATCTATTCATTCAGACTTATCTAGAAAAAGATACCAACTTGGCCTAACCCARTTGGAATRCAGCTTATCTAATAGTTTAGTTTGTGTAAAATTTACARTTTTCGAATGTTCAGCAACGAGGATGTTACAATTGGTGCTTGGATGGTAGCAATGAATGTCAACCATGAGAACAATCAGCAACTATGTGAACCAGAGTGCATTTCATCGTCTATTGCTGTGTGGGACATTCCAAAGTGTTCAGGTCGGTGTGTTTTTTCCGTAGAAACACTTGGATAAATTGATGCTGGCTCAACTGTAGTAGGTGATTGGTGTGGATAATTTAACTAGTGGATACCTAATCAACTTTTTTATGTTTACATGTTTACAACAAATCATCCAAGGCTGCTTCATGTTATAGGCTTACAGCTAATGTCTTATTTTAGGTAGAGTTGTGGCTTATGTAGTATAATCTAGTCTTTAATCATTGTCCTGTCTTTTTTTTTGCTCTGGCAGGGTTGCAGTAAAACTACTATTGCAAACTATGCTTCTTTGAAGCATAAAGCACGAMAAAATTGGGCAGCTTCATGCTACTTGATATTCTCGATATTTCATGAATTTTAAGATTATAAATTGATTTAGGAACTTGTTTTCTTTTTATCTGGCACCTTTTAAAGGACATGTTGTGCATCTTATGGGGATTTTTTTGGGTTGGAATTGAGAGATGATGATATTATTTTTTTCTTATTTGATGTGATATTATTTTGYTATTTCAAAATTAGTGAAAAAAATAATTGTTAAACCAAAAATTTTGGTTTATTTTCGGTTAAACCGAATCGAACCAGATCGAAATTTTTGGTTTTTTGATTTTTCAATTTCTGCCTCAATTTGGTTTGATTTTGAAAAAGAAATAGCAAAAATCAAATTAAAACCGAAATGTTAAACTAAAAATCGAATGCCCACCCCTACTCTTGGTTACTCAGCACATGTCACAGCTTACGAATTGTTGTAGCATATTTGCATTTCGTTCCCCTTTTGATGCAAAAACAGACATTGGTAACATGAATGCTTCTGGTTACTTAGGTAATGGAAACATTGAAGTAATTTTTCTTTTGTATGCCTTTTAATTTTCCTTCCCACTAACTTATTTGAAAATTTCTCTTTTATCAAAAACAACTCATGGCAAAAGAAGCCCTAACGAAAGTTCCCAAGTCTAAATTCTATGTTCAAACACTGTTCAAGTTAATCAAAAAAATCATGGTCCTAAAAGAAATTTTGATTTGAGAGCAAAAACAGTACCTCTACTTGTTCTTAGGGATTTTTCAAACCGCAGCACTAGTGTAAATAAATCAGCATGACTCACCCAATTCAATAATTAGCAAATGAATTTATAATATAGCAAAGCAGAAACATATCATGTTACAAAAAAAAAAAAAAATCAAACTAACTTGAAAAACTAGCAGGAACATAAATATTAAACATCCAAATCCATCAAGCATACCAAAACTATAAAAGCAAAACGTTATACGAGAAAACAAAAACAAGAATTCAACAAAACGTAATTGTTTCAACTTCACCAACATTCATCAAGTTTCAGGAAAAAATGGCTCACATAGCCTTGAGGATTGTGCCATCAGTAGGATTTCAGTCACTGCCTTTACTTGATTGTTCTGTCTTAGCATCATCCTCCATTTCATCATCCTCTATTTCCAGCAATAGCTCCGTGGGAAGAGTTGGATGGCCATGTGCGCTCTTCATCTTCACTGCCTTTGCTATGTCCAACCAGTCAACTGCATCCCGCTTTTACATGTACACCCAAAACTTGGTCATCCGTTCCTGGAATAGGGCATGGGATTGATGTAACTTAGAGAACATTTTCTTAATCTCCAAAAGTTCACTACTTTGTTGTTCTTTGGGTTTTGCTATTGCATCATCCTCTTTTTCAATCTCCACCTCTTCTTCTCCAGCTTCGTTCATTTCAATGTCCTCCTCTTTCTCAGCTTTATCTCTCTTCTTGTACTCTTTTTTCTCAGCATCATCTTCTTCCTGCAATTCTTCCTCTATCATCAACTCAGCAAGTGTGGCTTTGTGTTTTTTGGTGATGGTAATGAGTTCCCCTGCTACCTCAGAGGTTCTTGCTATAGCATACTTTTTGATTGGTGCAATATTCTTCACTGTCACTTCCTTTGGGTTAATAACAAGCCCAACTTGTTGACATAAAAGGGTCCTTCTCTCTTTTCTTCCTATGCACGGATCTCAGCAAAAATCAATCRTCCAATATTTATGAATTTTCTACTTAAAATTGAGTATAACAGCATCATTCTCTCATGGATATAGTGTAATCATGAGTAGTAGGAAGGAGTCAAGACTTAAGGAAATGATACCAAATTTTGGCAAGGGAGAAGAAGGATGACCTCAGAATGGTTTTTGTACCAATTGATGAAATTGTCCACTTTGTCCCTTCTACAGTTAGGGTCTTGAGGATCTCTTTGTTCATGTCATCATCGGCCTCCAACATGAGTTTCTCATGTTCAGACTTGTCGTCTGAAAGTCCATAGACTTTGACCCAATCTTCATTTCTACAGCTCTCACAGTGATTGTGCCCTCCTTGATATCACCTCCTTGATTGTCTGACTGCTGCAAAAACTCCTCCCACTTGTGATATATGATTCCTTTCTTCACACTTTCGATAAGCTCTATTGAGTCCTTCATGAAGTGAAAACCTTTGTCCAACAGCAAACTCTTCTTCCTCCTTTGAACCGTTTTCCCGCTTCCTTAGTGACAAATTGAGGTAAATGTGCCATCTTTTTTAGTGTTGCAGCCAGTTTCCTCACCATTTTTATAGGGTTGCTACTAGTGTTTCTTCTTCTTTCTTGGAATGTTGGTTAACTATGAGAGGTCTTGCATATTCAAATTTTAATTTGGATCCTTGTGGTTTTTTTGCTGAAGAGGTTCAATATTTTAGACCCTAAGGGTTGCTTTATTCACTCATCACCGCTTTTGGGTTCCATAGAGAAGCAACAGCTATTTTGAGTGTTGAAATGAACTCCCACTTAACAAGCAAATGGTTGCTGCCACTTGTTGCACTTTCTGCTATAGTATTACATCAGTTGACATGGCTTCTCCCTTGCCTTTGATTGCTATCTCAGATTTTCTGGCTAACTCGTACTCAATTAGGGTTCTAGGTTTGTACCTTCTGCTGTTGTGGTTGATCCCAATTCCATCACAAAATACAAAAATATGATGCAAAGTAGTCTACCCTTTAATCGTTAGTAAATTAAAACAAAGTAAAGAAAATAAAAGAAGGTAATAAAAATAAAAGAAATTGTTACTCAAGAGTTGCCTCCCCATAGTGCTTGTTTCATAGTCATCASTCTGACTACATTGTAGCATAATTGTGCTTTGTTGAGTGTCAAAGAGGACCTTCCTCCTCTCTGCTCTCCACTTTGGTAGTGCTTCAACCTCTGTTGCATTCAATTGAAAAGTTCTTCCACTCTTTTCATTATTTAATTCTACTGCTCCACAAGAATTTACTTTGATCACCTCAAAAGATCCTGAGCATCTACACTTCAGTTTTTCAGGAAAGAGTTTAAGCCTAGAGTTAAACAGTAAAACTGCTGACCTTCCTTAAATTCTCTCTTTAAAATTTTCTGCTCATGCCACCATTTGGTCTTTTCCTTGTACATTCTTGCATTCTAATAAGAAGCATTTTTGAATTCATCCATCACATTAAGCTGTAGAATTCTGTGTTGACCAACCAACTATAAATCGAGAGTTAATATCTTGACTACCCATTGTGACTTATGCTYCAACTCAAATGGTAAATGGCATTCTTTTTCGTAGATCAATCTRAAATTGGACATTCCTAATGGTGTTTTCAATGTTATCCTATACCATAATGCCTCAACGAACCTTAAACGCCAATCGTTCCTATTTCGGCTCACAATCTTCTCCAAAATTCTTTTAATCTCTCGATTGGAAATTTATGCTTGTTCGGTTGTCTGGAGATGGTATGTTGTAGCAATTTTATGCCTCACTCCATATTTAGCAAGCATCTTTCCCATCAACTTATTGTAGCAACGTGTTGCTTCGTCACTGATTAATGCCCTCAGTGTGCCAAATCTGGAAACGATGTTCTTTTGAAGAAACTTAACCAGTGCATTAGCATCATTGGTAGTCAATGCTATAGCTTCAAACCATTTGGACATGTAATCTGCAGCCACCAAAATATAAGTATTTCCAAAAAAGTTTGGAATGGTCCCATAACTCTTTTGGCAATGGTCCCATGAAGTCAATTCCCCATACATCAAAAAGTTCAATCTCCAAAATGTTCTTCAAAGGCATCTCATGCCTTTTGAAAATGTTTTCCATTCTTTGACATCTATCACAAGTCTTGACAAATTCATATGCCTTTTGAATAGTGTTGGCCAATAATAACCAGCTTAATGCATCTTAGCTGCAGTACGTCCCTCCAAAATGTCCTCCATAGGGTGTAATGTGRCAATGTTGTAGCAAACTCTACATCTCTTCATCAATAACACATCTTCTCAGCATTTGATCAACACAAAGTTTGTACAAGAATGACTCATCCCAATAATAGAACTTTGCATCATGAGCAAATTTCTTTAACTGCTACCTACTTAGTCCAGGAAGTTTTATCTTACTGACCAAATAATTGCCAATGTCTGCATACCATAGTGCTGTAGCATTTGAGATAGTTAGAATTTGTTAATCAGGGAATAACTTAGCAATCTGCACTTGAGGATCCTTTTCTTCCTTCTCAAATAAGGACAAGTGATCAGCCACCTAGTTTTTAGTCCCTTTCTTGTCTTTGATTTCCAAATTAAATTCTTGCAGCAATAGTATCCACCTTATCAGTCTTGGTTTAGCATCTTTCTTTGAGATGAGATATTTAGTTCTTGAATGGTTATCGAATACTGTGACCTTTTTGCCTATGGAAATGATAGTGGTGGCTTATCAACAATGCTGCTTGCTCTGGTTGCTGCAACATCAAGCTCCTTTGAGGCTAAGGGAATATTTTCGTGACTAACTTCATGACTGCTGCCTTTTTGAGTGAGTGTTAACTTTCTTGTTGCTTTCTGTGCAATCACTAAATCTTTGAACTCCTTTCCACTTTTCAAGGTTATGGCTTTGCAGTGCTCCTTTCCATCTATTTTGGGGTTCTCCATATCACTGGGTAGAGCATCGTGTTACTTGGTGTTTAATGCGAAGCAACCTATCCTACTTGATTTTCCAAGTTTCTCAATGATGTAGCTTGGATTTGAATGATTGCGTCATTTCTCACCATGTACGTTTTTGGAAATGCTTCCATAAAATCTAGTTGTTCATGGTGTACTAGCCTTTGATGCTGGTTTTGTTGAGAAAATCCAAGAGGAAGAAGTGGTCTATGGTGTTGATTTGTTGTAGCATTTCCTCCTACGTTACTCCATGAAAAAATTGGATGTTGCCTCCATTCAGGGATATAGGTATTCGAGAAAGGATTAATTTCCAATGTAGCACACAGACTTTGGATTAGATGGACAGTTATTAAAAGTGTGTGGATCTCCACAATACACACAGTTAATGGTAGATTGTTGTGGCATTTGTTGCATAGTGGGTAGCTTCATGGTTTTCAACATGTTGGTCAAARAAGCTACTTTTGCTAAGAGTGCTGCGACAGCATCGACTTCATGGACTCCTTGGACTCTTTTTGTTGTCGCCATTCTGGTTGTTGTCCACTAATAGTTGTTGCTTGCTATGGTCTCTAAGATGTTGAATGCCTCACTGTATGGTTTTGATAGTAATGCTCTATTTGTTGAAGCATCAACAACAATCATTGTTTTAGAATTGAGTCCATTGTAGAAAGATTCCATTCGAATCCAATGCTGGATGCCATGCTATGGGCATTTTCTGAGTAGCTCCTTGAATCTTTCCCATGCTTTGTACAAGGTTTCATCTTCATGTTGTTGGAATGACGTGATCTTATTCCTTAGCTTTGCATTCTTTGTTGGTAGAAAATATTTCATCAAAAAAAAAAAATTGCCAAATCTGTCCAAGATGTTACTAAATTTGGTGGTAAAGAGTTCAACCATCGCCTTACTCTATCTCTCAAGGAAAATGGGAATAACTTCATCCTGAATGCTTCCTTTGAAATGCCTTGAAGCTGGAAGGAATCACTCACTTTTATAAATAATCATAGATGTAAATGTGGATATTTTGGTGGCCATTCCACTGAACTATCCTACTATCTATAACATCCGGAACATGACTAGTTTAAGTTCAAACTTTTGGGCTTGAATTTCAAGTTTGACAATGCCAGGATTCCGATCGTGCATGACTGATATATCATATTCTCATATAGCACGGTCTTTGTCATCTAGCAATGCTCCAACATTAACCYGAGGAGACGATGTTTTGCTTCATTTACTTGTTAGGCTTCCATCCTTACTTTCTTTCTTCTTTTTTTGATGATTTTCTCGGGGTCTTTGTCAAGGACAGATGCTTCAGGGGTTTGAAACTTACCTTGTAATCTGATTGTCATGTACTAGCATTCCCAAGAGTAAATGAGGGCTGAAAAAGATTAACAGATATTAAAGCAAGAAAGTTTACACATGTTGATTTCATTAATGCCTATCCCCTACAACAACGCCAAAAGCATGTTGGGATCTAATCCAATTCSATTAACTAACACATGCGCAAGTATACATGGCCCATAAGTAGTAGGAGTGAATAGAATGTCGACCCCACGAGGATAGTTTAATGAAGGCACAATGTGTTAAACTTTCATTAAAGAAACAATTATGATGTAGAATCAGCAATGTTCAATAATAGAGAGTAATGTAAAATAAATAACTAAAATAAAGACAAAAATCCTAAAGTAAATAACTGAAGTAAAGATTGAAAGCTTAAATTTAAAACTAAAAGACTAAAAGTAGTAAAAGTTAGGTTAGTGAGAAGAAAGTAAAAGTTAGAGTCAGTGTTGAATACTATAGCACAGGCAGGTAGGTTTCGATTGATGTCTCATAGAAAACCTCCTATTGTGCGAGTGTTGGACAACTAAGATGACTACACCATATGTCAATGGGAATCTTTATTACAAACTCTCGCTGTTGTTCACTCTTTCCTTAGCAAAATAAATTTCTTTATCCTTATTGGATACTAGAATGATGTCTCAAAGAGCTTTATAGGTTCAAAGAATGTTCTTTAAACCCTCTTTATAAAATTCTTGTAGATTTCACTTAGAGTATTAACATATATTTATGGCAATATTTCTTAGCTACTTTCAAGTGGCTGTTGAGTTCCAAAAATGGTAAGTTAAGCTTGTGGTTTCCTCAATAAAAATGGATTCCTTTGGTATCTCAAAGGAGCTTACTTAATGACACACACTCCTCACTATTAACATTTAGCTTTGTCAAGCATTGCCTTTAGCTAAGAGTTTTTAGAAGACAGAAATGAAGAACTCGAATTGACCTAAACCTTTAGTCACTTGAAATAACCTGAAAACTTGATAGATTAAAATGCTCAAAAGATTACAACTAAACAAGGAAGACTTTCATCTTATCCTTTTTGCTAATCTATGATTAAAACAAGATAATCCTAACGAAGGATGGTCCTTTTGTTGAAGATAACCTTAATTCTAAGAACTACACTCTGAACTACAATAAAAACTAACTCTCTTACCCTATTGCTCCACTACTCCTTATRTAAAGCCTACATGTTTCCGAGTTAACGATGTCGTTGCTTTTAGCTTCTAACAGTTAACGGCTAACTCAACCAACATTAGGCCTATAGTGCACATTTTTTGTAATATGGTCCAGTCTAGTTTTTGTAATAGACTGGAGTCAACTGCAACACTTTGTTTTATTTAGTTTTTATGCTAATTCTTCATTAAATGTCAGAGATTTAGATTTTTTCTTCGTTCCTTGTTTTTCCTTACCCTACCTCTTAGGCTTGAATGTTGCAGCAATCTTCTCTATTCTGCAAACTTTCTCAAGGATCAAGCTTTTTAGACTCATCTAGGTATGTTTCTGGTTAAATTGCATTATTGAATATGCTGATCCCTAATATGTTAAAATGAGATCACATACCACAAGAGTCAAAAGAATAAGGAAGTTTGTAAAAGTAAGCAAAATTTGGGTTAAAAGATGATATTTTCTATGGTTATCAACTGGTTCATCCATTGCAGCCAAAATAGCTGAGCATCAGGCGTCGGTTCAAGCTTTTTTTGAGCAGTTTAGGGTTTTCAAGGTTATAAAAGTGCGAGTTTTGGCCAAATTTTGGAGATTTAGTCTACACAACTTAGAGAATACTTTTAAATACTTAGAAGGAGCTTTCTTAGAGGAAAAGAAGATCAGAGGATTGAAGATTAACCGAACTTATTTTATTGTTGTGATGATTCTTTATCTCAATCTTTAATTCATTTTTGTTTTAATTCAAATCATGTTGAACTAATGTTCTAAAACCATTTTATAGCCTATTCAAATTCTATGTTATTGAATAAGATTTTTCCACTATCGTTATATCTTTGATTATTGAAGTCTTGTTATTGTTCTTATTATCATTGAATGCTTGATTAAGATTTTATTGATTCAAGCATTGCTTAATGCAATTAGAGATAACATTTATACAATTAGGTCAAATAACAAGCGTCATGAAGTGCATGTGAAATAGATATATGGGTAATTGGCGTAAATGATATTGAATTATTTTCGATTCATAATTTTTGCCAGTAACCTTTGATTTCAAATTCTCATCTCCTTCAACAATTTTTGACTCTTTATTTTTGTCTCTCCATGGCARTTTCCGACAAGRTGCTAGACATTTTCCATTRTCGGTGCATCTCTGATTATTGAGGCCTTCTTATTGTTCTTATTATCATTGAATGCTTGATTATGATTTAATTGATTCAAACATTGTTTAAGGTGATTATGGATAACACTTATGCAATTAAGTCAAAAAAACAAATGTCATGAAGTGCGTGTGAAAAAGATATGTAGGTAATTAGCGTAATATGACATCAAATTATTGTTTATCTATTTTTTCCATGCACTAATCTTTGGTTTCAAATTCTCATATCCTTCAATAATTTTTGACTGTTTATTTTTATCCCTCCATGATGGTATGCGCGTGGCACTGAGGGGTAAAATTGTCGTTTACAGCAAAAGAGTAACTCTTTAGATTAAAAAAGAAAAAAACTAGAGGAAAAAAGATGAAGATCACAATCCCAACTGCATCTTCCAAAACATTACCTGTTGACCTCCTCCACCCCCTATAAAAAGAAATTGCGGCAATCGGCAATCATCTTTGGGAGTGTAGGTTTTTCAAGTTAGTAGATGATACTAGAAATCCTAGCAAGTGTACTAGGTAGTATCGTATAATATAAAAAGATATCGAAACAAATAATTAAATCTCGATTACCATCCACTTATAGTCCTAAACTTTATCTAAAATTAACTAACTAAGAAAATCCTCATTAACCCTAGATTATCAAAAATTATTAAAAGGAAAGTCAATGGATAAAAGGTCTAAAACACATGAGTTGACCAATTCTTCAATTATGTTATCTAACCGAGGTTTCCAAATCAGTATATCAAGTACTGGCCAACCAAACGTAAGAATATTGCACATACTTTCTCAAGATATAATCAACCTATTCTTTTAAGTAATTAAGTCATACCTCTATGTTCAATTTAACCTAGAAAAATGCTTTAAACATATGATTCTCAACAATTGCACAAACCATGTAAATATATCTCTATTTCCCATGTAGTTCATGACACTTGTTATTTAACCTAATTGCATAATTCTTATCTATAATCGTCTAAAGCAATGTTTAAAATAACTCAAAGATGGTCAATCATACAATCAAATATTAAGAACAATAACAAGGCTTCAACAAAAATAGATATACCAAATATAAAGTTAAATCATGGTTAGAATAAAAGCAAATAGAAATTGAAGATCAAGATAGAAAAACATCACGAAAAAGAATAAGCTCGATCAATATTCAATTGGTCGGTCTTCTTTTCCTTCCAAAAAGCTTCTTCTAAGTGTTCTGATGTRTTCTCCAAGGTCAATGATGAAGAGTTGTGTTTTTAGGAGTCAAGGGAATGTTTTATAGCATCTAGAGTCTTCATTATGTAAAAAACATGTAAAACTTTCCTAAACGGCCCAAAACTCATCCAAAATCGCAATACAATTATAAAACCACCTTAAACTCATCAAACTCGTGCCGATTTTGATCAAAACGATGCCTGATTCAGCTCAGGAACCATGTTAGGCTTCCAGAAGCGATCTAACCCGATTAAGAACTGACATATTTAATGATGAATCAGCGCAGATTATGTACTCTACCAGGCGCCGATTTAATTATGTTATTTATCACTGGTTGATACACCGTCGCCAGTTTGGACGATTCGGGGCCCAAACGACATTCGAATTGGGCCAAGTCATGTGTGTTTCGAAGATCTTTCCATCTTCCACCAGTATTTGTAGGATATATAAGTTTTGATTTCATTTTCACCTCTATTATTCATAAATACTTCCAACAAAATCGAATTGATACATAATGAAGTATTTACTCAATAAACCAGGATTAGATCTATAATTCTATTGAATTAAGCTCTTAAAACCCCCTAAAATATAGATATAAAATCAATGTATCAGTAGATTCCATCTTTTTTTTTTTATATTTATATTGAGAGACAGATTGAAGGAATTTAAGGAGAAGTGGAGAAAAATATGGAGTAAGAAAATTAATTTATTTCCTTATGAAGGAATGATTTGGAAAATATCAATTTTTTGGGAAAATTTTAGGGGTTGATTGTTTAAACTCCTTCGAGAATAATATTTTAGGTACTTGGAAATTGGAAAGGAAACAATGGCGGATATCATAGTTTGGAATAGACAAGTTCACCAGCATTTGATGCTCCTGCTCATGTTCTTCATATTTCAGGTTGTGTAAGAGCTGGTGATGGCTCAGTGGAGAATAATTGGAGATTTTTCTTATGGTATGAATTTGTGAATTAATCAGAGCACTTCTCTATTTCTCCGACTTTGATTTCCAAGTTTCTTCATTCGTCTCCCAAATGCAATTTCTAATGCTTGGGAGGTAAACTTATATTAGCATCAGAAAGACAAAAAAATGAGTAGGAAGTTTTCCAACTTATTGATTATCTGCGAGTTCCATCAAAGTGGTATGAARACCCCCTTCTCTGCCTAATTAGATTTCTACAATCCAATCCAAAGGCGAGGTAGGATGAAGTSAGTGCTACTAAGCTCAATAGAGCTATTTGTTTTCGCATTTTAGATGCAAGTTGTGTGAAGAAGGGGAGAAAGGATAAAGGAATTATCAACCCTTCCGGGCTGTGAAGCATGGTTGTAAAATCACTAATTAGCTTTTGGAGTAAATAGGATTTTTTAATGTTAACAACACATGTTGTTTTCTACGAGAAAATAACTTAGAATGACAACACCTCGACGAAAATCGTCGTGGAGAACGAAAATAAACGATAAAAAATTGTTGAAACATATCARCATTTAAAATTAAAGATTAATTACAAAAATGGAGAATTGAAGATAATTCAATGTCAAATTACGTCAATTACCTTGGAGATATATATATACATAACTTATGCAATCATTGAGAATCATATATCTAATGCATTTTTCTATACTGAGATAGAAATATAACTTAATTGCACAAAAAAAAAATATATTCGATAGTCATTATTTGATTAATCAATATTTGATATACTAATATACAAATGTTGATGTAACATATTTGTAGAACAAGCGCACTAAAGTGTCTCATTTATTTTCTCCATTAAGTTTTTTCATTAAGTGATAACTTAGGCTGGATTAAAAAAAAAATGACGTAGATCTCATCTTGATTGATATGGTTAGATAAAATCAATTACTCCTTCAATATTTGTAACCATTAAAACACAAATCTGCTGTACCGTACAGCCGCTTTGGCCGTATTGTCTCTCCATGGCAATTTCCGACAAGGTGCTAGACATTTTCCATTGTCGGTGCATCTCTGATTATTGAGGCCTTCTTATTGTTCTTATTATCANCTTATTTAAGAGTTGTATCAATAATACTATAGATTTTTCTAGTAATTCTGTGACAGTTGTACAGGCATACTAATTTTAAAGTTAGTTTCGGATTGATCCAAAAGGGAAATAACTCAACCCAAGAAATTGAAATCTACTTTATTTGATACCCAAGTGCCTGAAGAAATGACAAGTCGAATCATTAGCTATCCTACAGGAAACCAAATATGTTTGAACAATTACAACACAAAAGGCGATCAAATCTGCTGCCTACAATATACAACAATTGTGAAATCATGGACTGCCAGATTTATATTTAGCATTGAAGCTTCCACGACACGAACAACTCGGAAAATCAATTTCCCATTTCGCCTTCTTACAAGAAGCTAGTTGCCAGAGTAAGCTCATTCAGGTTGGACATGATTTGTGTACGTGTTGTCCCAATCTGCTGGGCAATCTCTAGTTGGTCTTCCAAAGGGAGCATTTCATAACTACAAAAGCCAGCCAAAAACCATGAATAGGAGGAATTTGGAAGAAATGTTTAGCAAAGAAACAAATCCATGAACATGATCAAGACAAGCATACATATGAATCTAGGGTGACTTGTGTGATTACTTCCTGTCAAACCCAAGAATCCTAACGTCAATGTCCAACAGGTGTTAAACAGTGCAACAAATACATAAACAGAGATGGCATCTAAGACCAGTAATTAGTGTCAGAAATAACAGTTCTGTAAATAAAACACCTATATAAACTGATCGCTGCAATTAATCTGATATACAAGAGGTCTTTTTATCACATTTATAACTGTAGCTCTATAATGCAAGCAGCAATACTAAGCATGACAACTGATCTGAGCCATGGCTGCATACGATTTGTCGACGATAGATTGCAAGCTTTCAGAACTATCAAAATGCATCATGAACTTTAAAACTAGGTTTGGTTTACAAGATAGTTCTTAGSAAATTAAGTCTTGAAGATACATSTGTTTAGTAAGTTTTGAGACAAGTTGGACCACCAAACAGACAACTATTCTTAATCAATGAATTCAACAGTGAAGTCCTAATTGGATGCAAAAGTTCACAGAAATCAAAGGCTTCATTCACAAAATATCCAAAAAGAAGACACTCAGAAAGGGACAGAGCAAAATACTTACTGACAAAGTAGCTCATAGTCCACTATATTGTCAGGACCAGGACGATGAGCCCTTCCATTTGAACGGAATTGCCGAAAAGATCTTGGATTTAGACCAGCAACATGTGGAACAGCATCTACAAGCTTCCTCTGAAGTGATTGAAGCCTTCGAAATGTGAGTTCATCTAGCGGTGCAATACAGCCAATGCTTCCATCCAGGGTGCCAAATAGTAGGCCAAAACGGTTTGTCTTATCAGAGCCTGGAGCAGCATTCATTTGATCGGATGAAGTTGGAAGCAGCTGCAGCCGCATAAACTTGGTCACATGGGCACCAACATGAAACTCAGCCCTAGAGAGAAGCTTCTGTCCTTTCCAGCTATGCAATGATTTTGGAGCGTAATAAAATACCTAACCACATGAAACAAATAACGTTGAAATACTGAAACCAGGCCAAAGGGTACAAATCCTTCCCAAATTCAAGGCATCCATATTGTAAATCGCATAGCCCAGAAAATAAAGACAATATCCCAGTCACGAGTTCTAAACGCCAAGTGTAAGCACAAGAAAACCAAAAATGTTGAAGAGAATTTGAAAATGCAAAGAAGGATACAAAGGGAAAAACCAAAAAACCTGAACGTTCTTTTGTTCATCAGAAACCATTAGACTCAGTGTGCTTCCATCAATTAAAAATTCAGTCGCCAAACAATCAAGAGAACCAAAATCCTTTGACAATAAGTTAAGTTGAGATCCCTGCTCCTTCCAATTTAAGAAGTATATGCTTTTGTGAATATCTCCAAGAAGAATGAAGTTCTTAACCTGGAATATGAACAATGACAGAATTATATACTTTACAATAGCTCTAAAAGTCAAGCATACTCCGTGTCCTACTCAGAACTTGGAACAGATAGCAAGATTCCAAGATACATAATGTCAAAAACGAAAAACATGAAATTACAGATTAGGAAAGACATCTATGGTCTCCAAGCATTGATGYCATCATTTGACTGAAAAGCTAAAAAGAAGATTAGATRTTTGACCAAACTAGAAAGTTGTGTTGCTAAAAGAATAGTAAAACAAAACATCTCATTTGAGAACATTCAAGCTCCATGGAATAGCATTCAATCAGGTGATTCCCAAACATTAATGTGGCAACAGATGAAGGCACTCAACCAAGAGTATAAAAGTCTAACCAAGCTTCACAACAGAAGTAAAGAGGTTTTTTATGAGGTTAACATATTGGTTTGATGACACTAGGCAATATAAACAACCCACCAAACCAGGCAATAAAATGTCAAGTCAGCATCATAGGAAACTCATGCATTAGGAAGATCCAAATATAGCCATTAGAAAATTCTAAGACCAAGTTTAAGGAAAATCTTAACCTATCATTACTTATTCAATTGAATTGCAGACCATCTATAAGATTATTTTCAACAAACATCCGGTTTTTCAACAAACAAAAACTTAAAGGTAAACAATAATAATAACAGCTTAGGAATGTGGCCATGTCGTTAATCATTACAGGTAGGGTCAAAAACATTATTCAGAGTATAAGCAGGAACAAGAGGGAAAAGAATCTAAGACAAATAACCTGAAGATGTAGACACATACAYATTAGATCTTGAAACATAAAAAGGGAAAAGGTAAAACGTACAATATTCATGCTGACAACATAAAGAGGCGGAGCATCATAGAAAGCAACACCATTTAACTCGGATCCTGTCCATTTATGTAAAGTTATCTTAGGGCCAGAAGCTATCAACAAATGCCCCTGGAGTGAAGCAAGAGCAGATATGGCACCCTTCAACTCCTTAGAGTAAGCTTCTGAAACCTGTAAAGAATATTCATAAGATTAATCATCAATCGATGCAAAATGAGGAAAAGAAATGCATATAAGATAAAAAGAAACCAATTCCAGAAGCAGTAAGTAAACATGTATGAATTGGGGAAAGATGACTGTTACCGTCGTTTGAGAATTATCATTGTTCTTATCAACCGAGAACAATATTACACGCCCTCTTGCAGCAACATCCTCTCCTTGTACATAAGCCGTCCCAACTGCTAAAAGAGTTTCATTTTCTCTTGTTGTGGAATTCTGTAGTCAGACACAGAGAAATATACAAGGACCTCTGATCATATGAAACATCCGTAATGGGACCAACAAGTATTGATATCAAAGACAACTAGGACACACACAGACAGCCAGAGAGAAGGGAGGGGATGCAGTCAAAGACTTACATATAATGTGACAACTCGGACAGTGAGAGCATTCTCAGAACTTTGCATAGGAATTGTAGCTCTCATTTGCCAAGGCCCCCCAGATCTTTCTGGTTCCATAATCCGAACTTCATACTCTTCCACTGGGTAACTTCCTTCAAAACTCATATCGCTCTCAATCTGCTGACCAGCTTCTTGATCGACAAGAGATGAAAGAACTTGATTTAATGGTTTAAGCACCTAAGATCGATAAAAATATTTGGTCAAGTTCCTGCAGTACTCGATATCCCTAAAGTATCAATCTGTCATACAAATGAGCAACAGAGTCCTTCCTTCCAAAATTTCTTCCAAATGACATTGTTGGCATATCATTTTCGATGTGAAGAGTCTTATTCCATCAGTGGCTGAATACACCACTAGCGGTGGTTTTTCAGTTCTATTTGGTTCAGTTTTCAGTTTGACCATTTCTTATTTTGGTTAAACCAAAAAACCCAAAAATACACACACACACACACATATATATATATATATATATACAAGTCTAAATGTATGTTCCTGGTGTAGAACTTCAAAAAATACATTTAATTGACAACTCTTTTTAGTGCCCACAAGAATCGACTCAGCCATCAAGTAATCGTAACCTGATCTGATCACCACCCATCTTTCTTGCTGCCATGGATGCGACTGTTGGTCTCCATCTCCATCCACTCCCCAACCTCAAGCCCACCAAGCAGTCTTCAATCGCCTAACCCCAGATTCATCCTAAGAGCACCCCCCCCCCCCTTTTTCCCTCTCTTCCTCCCATGTGGGCTCAATTTGGTCGAATTCAGACAGGGAAACATTTCGGCCAAAGCGCAACAAAGATGTGGATGGCTCAGAGACCAAGCAGAAGAAGATGACGAAGAAAAGGGGAGAGTTTAAGAGAGGAAGCAGTGAGAAAAGCGAGTGAGGTGAGGTTACTGATGGTGGGTTTGGATAGAGAAAAGGTTTGAGGAGTAAGAGAGAGGAAGTGAAGTGAAGAATCTGAAGAAACCATGGCTGACGCTATGCTCTGGGACTACGAGGGTTTTCAGGTTAAAGATAAGGTTTTTATTTAAACTGAAAATTTCAGTTTAGTTCCGTTTGAATCAAACCAAAATTTTCGGTTTTCCAGAATTTCGGTTTGATTCTGAATAAAATTTTTGAAAAATCAAAATAGTAAACCGAAAACCGAAAGCCCACCCCTAACACCACATATTAGCTTTAGTGGATAACAACATCATTTCTTTAGCAGTAGCAACACTGAAATGACAGATCGACTCACCGGGAATGAAACTATAAGTGGATATAAATTCTTCTCAGCAAAATAAGTAACTTGATGTGGAGTCGCCTTCAATGGCATCTGATCCAAGCCCCCAACAAAAGGAGGAAAAAAATGAGCAAAGGAACAAAAAGATTGAGTAGGCGAGAAGATTGTGTGGCAATTTACATTTTAAATCTGAGTGTCAAAAAGAATGAGCGTAACTAAATGCACCTTTTGTACTGGCCAATAGTTGTCGTATGATAAGAACGGTGGAAGTTGGCAAATTTTCAGAGTACCCTGAAAACAGAGAAAACTGTAAATCCAAATGGAGATGGCAATATACTTGACGCAAAGGCAGGCTTACAGGGGAAGAAGATATAATAGCTCAACCTGTGAGGTAACATATATAAACCCATGATTACAATTCAAATTGTGAAGAACCGTAAAGGCCACAATAGCACCATCACACAGCTGCACGGAAAAGTAGTGGTCAGAAAGATTACACAACATTTATATGTTAGAGCAGATCCAAGAAGTTCCTAACCAATTGCAAACATAATAGTCAAAGTATAAGACTAATCAAAGGGACGGGCAAGCAATTTATGTTGGAGCAGATCCAAGAAGTTCCTAACAAATTGCAGACATAGTAGTCAAAGTAAAGGACTAATCAAAGGGAAGGACAAGCAATTTATAATAATAATAATAATAAATTTTAGAAAGAAAATAAGAAAGAACCTATAAAGTTATAAACCCAGTTCAGTTTTAAACTGTTAGGCTGCATAACGTTAGCATTAAGTTTCATCTATTGATGCCCAGGTAAAAAGGCTCTTCTTGTGAAGGGCCAAAGCAACATAATGCTATGCGTATTAAAATGTTCAGCTGGAACAGTATCTCCCAAGCAAAGAAGCCAAGAAATCAATGATCAAATAATTGTGAACCAACCTGTGGGTGAATCCGAAGTCGTTCCCTAAACACCATGAACCAAGTTGGTCGTGATCCAGAGATAAACAAACCTTGGCAACCACCAACGTTTTTGAAAATGGTTATACGTTGGGACTGGGTTCCAGGTGATGTCTCCTCCCTAGCGTATGTGTCCAAGGGGACACGGATAAACCGTAAATTTCTTAGCCTAGATCCACTCATACTTCTAACATTACGAGACTTCTGAGCAGTAACAACTTCCTCAACTTTAGATGCAGCATCTGAAGTATCAAAAATATAAGCATGGTAACAAACAATTGTTCCATCAGATAGTATCCCAAAAAGAAACGGGCGGCTATGTATCCCCGTCCATCTATGCATGGCCAACTCCACAAGCCCAATGTTCTGAATCTGCTCTTTCTTTCCAGGTGCAGTCACATCCTCAGTAATTTTCACTCTCTGAGGATCATCTGTTGGGTCTGGGATAAATGTGTCTGCAAGGTGTGCTTTTCCAGATAAAAACTTATCCACAGAAAATACACTACTAAAATTAGGCACATCAAGAATTTCAAGAACACCACTCTCATAGCAAATAATGCAGTATATATCACCCTGATCATGAGATGCAGCATCTGAACCATCAATTGCCTCCCCAATCCCAGTAGAGAGCCAAGCATCAGTACTTGTCCTGCGGAGCCATGGCTCAGGACCTCTGTCATGATAGAGCGTGCAGGCAGATATAAATCTCTTTGAGCTTTCGAAAATCTCAGGATTCATGATGGAAACAGTGCAAGCAGAAGGATCTAAAAGAAATGTTAAAGGGTACCAACAATTAGAAGAAACACAAAAACAAATAAGAACTGAGCTGCGAAATGAAGCTTCTATAAATAATTAGCAAAAGAGAGATCACAGATACTCCTGAAACTCAATGTTAACAGAGCCAATTTTGCATTGATCTTGATGAAATTTTTGGCCTTTTCATCATTGAACTAACAGTTAAGTATTGTAAAGGTGCTTCTTTACAAATTGGTTCTTTCCAAGCAAGCACTCATAAAATATGACATGAGCTAAGCATAATTCATATACCAATGGATGGATCGGTTCATGTCAATTTAGAGAAATCATCACTGTTATTTTACTTGGATAAATAAGTCAACAGGTTAATAAAAAATTTTACCTCTCAAGAAATCATATACACCAAAAACATTCAGATTACTCATGCACACAGTTATTAATCTACTCTGTTATAATACCAACACCCAAATCTCCAGTTCAGTGACATCACCCCTACTCATAGAGTATTTGCTTCTTCCAGTCCCAGACTTCTCGCAAAGCTCGGAGAGGGAGAATAAAAAAGGCATTTCCCAGCAGAAGTATTAGGAAACAATCAATTAGAATCAATGATCTCCTTAATTTTTTCTTGAAAAATGACTTCCAATTGAAAAGTTAAATCATTATGATTAAGTGGCCCCTTTTATAGTGAAAACAGATGTCAGACCAATGCTCTGATGAACATTTTTGAGATGCAAAAGAATAAAAAAGTAAAATGAATGGCTCCACTACAATAGACTAATCACATATGAATGCAAAAGTCTAGCCAAGATATTTCAATGTTTCCATGACTATAAAAACAAGAAAAGGTTTTGAAATATACCTCCAACAAGAAGCTGAATGCTTCCATCAATCATTCTCAGTAACACATATGGATCAGCTATGGAAGCAGATGATACAGTTTGGCTCTCGGACCCAGAACCAATTTCAGAATTTTGAGCCTTAAAGCTCAACTCTTGAGTCATAAAAGCACCATCAAGAATTCGAGCACCACTGGAATACACCTGAATAACACGACGCCTGCAAGAATGAATACAACCATAATATATCACCACTCTGCAGGCCATCCCATAATTTGAAACCTTATAGATTTTCCGACCAATAGCAGTAAAACAACAAAAAGCAAGTGAAGAATCCAAGAGAATCCAATATGCAATCAGACAAAAAAAATACAAATAGTGGTTCCAACAATAAGATACATCTTTGCTGAGGAGAGGCCATATAAACAAGAATCAGCAACAAAGTGAAGAAGACAACAGTCTCAACTCCATGATTACTATGCACAACATAGACGTATTCAGACCGTGTTCCAGAAGATAACGGATGATTAGCAATTGTAATCCAATTGTGGAAACTGAAGCATGCAACATAATCATGTCTTGCAATTAAAGCTAACATTCAGGATCCCAATTTACAATGTCAGAATCACCAACTATACAAATATTTACAGGAAAAAAAATAAGCAACTACGTAAGCTATTTGAAGCAAAAGCACAGGTTTAAATTAGAGCAGGATGAAGTCTCAAGCAAACTTGGAAAGTAAGGATCCTAAGAAATGAAAAAGCTAGAGACAAGGGAAGTAGAAAAATTAACCTTCCAAATAAGTTTCCTGCAGCAATTGTACTTCCGTGGGTATAGTAGTCAACATTTTCAGTAACCTCCTCCAAGTTATTAGCTGTCTGCAATACCTAGTCAAAGGAGGAAACAGAGTAAACCAATATCTAAAGCTAGATCCTAATAAGTCTCCTTAACCAGCACACAAAGTAGGAAAATTAAAAGGAAGAGACTTCAAAATGATTATCAAATTTACATTTACAAGAGGGAATACTAATCCATAGCTAATGCAAAAAAGGGACAATTGCACTTAAGATATCTCATCTGAAGCATTTTAAGTAGACCTCACGTTGAATGAAACAACCATAGAAGCAAACAAACCATTCATGACTATTACTGAAGACAGAAAGAAGATGCCTTTTTTCACCCTTTTTTTTTTTTTTTTTTTTTTTGGGTGGGTGGGGGTGGGGGTGGGGATAGGGGGAAAAGGTGAGTTTAACAAGGCTGTGAGAACAGGGTCAAAGTGCTCTTGCCAAAATCCAGATAGGAGATTTTGGCTCATGCAATGACTCTACAATATACTTGGTCTTGAAAATTCTAGTTTGACTGGTTAGCTTTTTTTCAGTTTGATTAAGTTTCTGCGTCTTTTAGAGGTCAAGGGTATTTCAGTATTTTGTGTTTGCAGTAATTTTCAGTGTCTTTAGTTATTGTTTATAGGAGTTCTGGACTGTGTAATTTTCAGTGTCTTTAGTTATTGTTTATAGGAGTTCTGGACTGTGTTGGCTTAGTTCATTTGAGGGTCTTTCTTATTGTAGGCTTAGGGAATTATGTCCTTTGGAGAGTCTAGTTCTAGTTACATTAAGGATTTGGCTTTGAGTCTACAGATAATGGAAGACTTCTCATAAGACGATAGGATACTTTCAGTTTAACAAAGAACTGCAGCTTTTTCTCAGTAAATGAGATTGTGCAACGCAATCAAGCCTAAGGCACGACACCTTAAGGTTCTAGCTTTGACACCTAAGATTCATCCCTCCCTCTTGATCTGAGGCTAAGAGTTCTCTCTCTTATTATCTTTGTTCTAGTTTCTTGTGATTAAACCATAATCACAACCTAGCTTCCGCATTTAAATACTATTAGTTTCTTTGCTTTGCTCCAGTAGACAAATTCCATGCAACTTTATTCAGCCTATTTTTATTTCTGAATTTAGCAGAATTCAGTGTAGTTCTGTGGGGCAGCTTGAGTGAGTTTGTCCTACATCAGATAGTAGTACATTCAAAGTGCTCGATAAACAAAATCTAATTTAGACCCAGGCAAATAGACAAACAGGATTTCCTTTTAAACTAGAATCGGAACAAAATCCTGAAGCAAAAAACCAGCTTCCTTTGTTTTTTTTTTTTTTTTTTTTGGGGGGGTGGGGCAATGCCTACTAGAGACATCAGTTTATGATTTAAAGATGCTTGTTTACCAGTGCTCTTGAGCATTTCATTTGACAAAAACTAAGCCTACCGACCGTATCATCTAGACAATCATTCAGGAGCACTTTTTCAAAGTTCTGACTTAACTTGAACACATTAGAATGAGAAGAATTTCTGAATTAAGGCTATATGTTATGTATCTGATGAAGAAAATTAATGAAAACCTTTATTAAATATTTCAGATGCTTGTAGTTGGGTATCAACCTTAAGTGCTTCAGATGTTTAGTAGTAGTTGAGTATTCAACGGATTGAGTATTGAACGGGTCTTGGAAAGATCTTTGCACTGGAAATATGTGTAATCAAAGTAGTTCAAAGACTGTCAAAACAGTTAGTTACTCTAGGAAGTGTCCAGAATCATTTGGGGTCTGTAAGTAGGGAGTTTGTATGTACTCTCAACAGATTTGAAAAGAATATTCTTGGGAAGCAATTCAGAAATATAAACTTTTTGGAACAGAATTTTGATCGTATCAGGTTCCTGTTCAAGGAGGTGACTCCTCCCATAAACTCCTTTCATCTACACCTGTCGACCCATCCAACTCCCTAATATCTTCTTATCCAAAGCTATAAAGAAATAAGTTTTCTGGCTGCATCAGTATCCTTTACCAAGCATATTCTGTTTAACGAACATAATATATCTACTTGATCCCATAAAATTTGAAAACCACAAACAAATCCCCCAAGCTACCTTTTTCTCTTTCCACCTTTTCGAACTGACGTCTCCTAATTTTGACATCCTCTGCCATTCTCGTTTCTCTTTCTTTCCCTCTTATCACAGATAAATTGATACTCCACCTTACTGAAAACATGAGATCCTCTTGATCAAATGGCAAAATGAGCCAATTGATAGCAGAGATTGGATATAATGTGTACTTCTTTACATGCTCTTAGCATTATTTTTTTTTTTCCCCCCGTTTTTCTTTGCCTTTGTGGAACTGGAGGCACATCAGATTGATTCTGTAGGCCAAAGAGGATATTCAGTTCTGATTGTAGCAGCCAGCAAAACTTCCAGATACACATTGGTATTTTCTGTTTTCTTCTTTTCCTTTTATTTCTCTTTTTTTTTTTTCTTTTTTTCTTTTTTGGGGGGTTGTTGTTTGGAGGGGAGGAGGATGGGAGGTAGCAGTGCCCAGGGTGTGATGCTTGTGGATATACAGAAGATCAACGGTGGTCTGTGTTGGAAATTCTGAACTTTCTGCTTCTCAAATAAGTTAGCAGGTTATTATATTGCATAGTCTTAAGTCTAATTTTAATTTGAATCACATTCTTGGAAAAATGGAAGTGCAATAGGACAATACTCCTCCCTCTTTTAATTCCAAAAATCTAAACCAGTTCTGAAAGAAAGTCAATCCCATTCTCGAATATATAATTCACAATTCAACTAAATTTCAAAATGGGAACCTAACATGCTATTGACGTCAGAATCACAGCGTTGACATCCTGAAGATCAGCTAATCCTTGTATATGCTCATGTCATAGTGATCGAGGACAATCTTTGGATCATCTTTAAAATTTACCTACTCCATATTTGTTAACTATACACAAAGGAAACTTATATATGTTCAGGTGGGAAACTCTCCGTACCCATCAACAGATCAGAAAAATATATACGTGATACTTGAGAATAAGAGAGAGCATGTTTCAGCAATTTGAGAATCAACTAGCCAGTACATTTCTCTAAAGCAATCCAAAAGCAAAAGGGAATAAGTAATAACGGTGTATGAAGAAGTTTGTCCTGAAAGGAACAAATAAGGCTACGTCATGATAAAGATATTCAAACAATCAGATCAGCAAAAGATACTATGATGACAAGGAAATCACATGCTTTCAATCAGAATAATCTAATCATAACTGAGAAAGAATATAAAATCGATTACCATTGTACGGGTCTCCAAACTAATAATTAAATATGCATGATATTCATCATCATCAGCTGCCATCTTTGTAGAGTCAATCATTTGACTGCGTACATTCTTGTGATAAACTGTCCAAACTCCTTTACAACCTGGTAATGATTCCTTCAAGATGGAAAAGAATTTAGACTTACAGATTCTTCAGCATATAATAATAACAATTAACACCCACCCCAAAAAAAAAAAAAAAAGAAAAAAGGGGAATAAGGAGCTGGATAAATAATTTTCAATAAGAAAGCAGTTGGAGAAATTCCAACATGTAAACCATCATGTAACATTGTATTTCTCCTAAGGTAAATAACAACAAAACCTTCGTCAGTTGTAACAAAAACATAACAGCTATTACAGGGAATCCAAACATAATAATATTAATGTTTCCATTTTTTAGGAAGATGAAAAAATTGGAAAGAACTAGAGCATGGACACTTTGAGGGCTTCTTCTGTTTTTTTCCCCGTTTTAACTGGAGCTGAAAAGAAATTTCACTAATACTAAAGTATTGGCGTACTTGGGTGATCATTTCTGGACGGATTGACTTTTGAAGTACACAAAGAGCACCATTTTTCCCATGACCTGAACAGCATACCTGAATGGTATTCCACATTAAAAAAAAAAGTCAGTAGTCACACATGTAAATTGAAGTTGTTGCTCTCAGTGAGAGGAGCCAAAGTAGTTTGCAGAAAAATTAAAAATGAACTAGAAGCCATATAGCTTATAGAAACTAATCAAACACCTAACAATAGTTCAATAAATATTAACAAGCAAAGACAACAGAATAAAAGCACACAGACTTAAAAAGAATATCCTGTTCCATAATCAAGAAAACTCACCAGCTCACAGTTACTTTGCTTAGCAACACCAGAAGCATTGGGGTCAGCATTAACTCTCAAACCATTAGAGAAATCTTTCAGTGGCCCAATATTTATCAGGGAATCTCTTACAGTGAAGGAGAAGGACTTCTGTGTACAATCAGAACAAGTAAAAATGTAATAAACTAACTTCACAGAAAAACTATAGTCTTATCTAGGATGTCCAGCGATATCACACCCTCAATACAGACAAGGAACAGTGGAGGAAAGAATAAGGGAAAAATGGCACAACTGAAGAAACTCAAAGACAACATAATAAAAGCATGTTACTGGATGCATTTATCTGAAATCCAAATAGAGGTCCTTAGCACTATTCTTGTCGACCATTTCAATGAAAACCTGCAGAATTTTAACCTCTAAGTTTTATGCAAAGTTGCCAATACAAAAGTTTACTAGAATCTCTACATTGATCGAACACAAAAGGTCAGAGACGTCTTTGCCGTTACTTTGAAATGCAAACTGAAGTTATCATTTATTAGTTTCTCAAAAGCGTTTTTTGTTATTCCAGACGCTGCTGCTCAATGCATGATGTTCACCGTACACATCCACAAAAGTCACTAATGTCCAACACCCTTAGCCTCCTCACACATGTTTGAACACGTAAAAAATGAAATTTTTCTCGTGTATTTCCGGAGATTGTGTATATGCTGAGGACACGTTAGGAAATKATGAGGACACATTAGGAAATGACAAGGAGACACCACAGGATATATTTGTCGGCTGCTGGATATGTGTTGTTTACAACTTGTGGAGTTAAAGTAGTTACAAGTTAGATTCCAGTCAAAATAGATGGCAGGCAAGAAACTTCAATGTTTCTAATTTCACCTAAAATTCTAATGATTCTGGAAAAGAGGATTTCGGAGATTACAAGGCCAATCATGAAGATGACGATATGTTGATGATTTGTTATTGGAGATGGTTATGTTTCAGGGCCCGGGAAAGAGTATTTTCCTTGCAGATTGACTTGTTCTATATGTTTGAATTGTTTTTTTTTTCAGACCATTTGCTTCATTTCTGCTGATGTTTATATCTATCAAATTAGGAATTTGACATGAATACATATTCCAAGTTTTACAGTCACCAAAACTAAGATTTCTGGCATACTATGCGTACTTCAAATTTTCATGATATATTTAATTTGTAATTCTATGAATATATTCAGCAGTCTTTTACTTCGCTTCATGGAATCAAGGACTTCATTTGCACCATGTGCTTCACCTCAATGTGCTCTGGAGTTGATCTTGACTTCAAGATGATAGATCCCAAATCAAAGTAAAGGGGAAAATGGCACACTGCTATTACTACCTGCAGACAACCCCCAACTTTTTACCCTTCTCCCGGCCACAATGGAAATAGCAAAAAGAATGAAGAAAAAGGAATTGAAGATCTTTCCTTCAAATGAGAAAATAGAAGAGCCAGTAAGGGTCTCCCCCACCCTCTCCCCCTTCCAAAAAACCCCCCCCCCCCCCAAAAAAAAAGGGAAATAGCAAAAAGGATGAAGAAAGAGGAATTCTTGAAGATTTTTCGTACAATTGAGAAAATAGAAGAGCCAATAAGGGTCTATCTCGTCAGCACAACTGTTCTGCCAACAATTTCAAACTGACATGACATCTACAACTTGATAATTAACAAGTTAATTCCTTTTATGTCCATAAATCAAAGAAAAATGAATCTTTATTGTCCATAGAATACATCAAACAACAAGTTTGTTTCTTGGTTGTTAGATTGCTTCACAATATGGCACCCAAGTCTGGTCGATTCTCTAACTATCAAAGAACTAGCAACGAGATATAGCCTAAAACTCTCATCAACCTCTCAATGCAAATTTAACAAAAAATTAACAGAACCAGTGTTCAGCGGATCTCACTGTTTTTTGTTAGATGTCACACTCAGTTATTCAATTGCTCCATAGAAACAGGGACTCTCATTGTTACTCAACCAAGAAGTTTCCATGATAATTAAATATATAATTCAGAAGAGAAGCTTTCCATTAACGACCATTAACCTGTGCGGAGTGAGCATTGTTTGGAGCTGAACCATATAAGGAGAGTTCTTCCCCATTCACCATATCTTGCAGAGCATCAGAGGAGGACCTCCGCACCCGTTTTGCTAATGGTGCAGCACCTTCAATATCTCCAACCTACAAAAGTAGAGAATAATCAGCACCCCATCTGTTCATACTTTATGAATGTAAGAAAAACTATTTTGTCCCAACTTGCCCTTATGATTGATACTCAACAAATTCAAACAATATTTTGAGCACTTAAGTTGTTGCCCATGTCAAATCAAGCATTGAATCATCAAATACATATCTTTTAAACTCGAGAGATGATAGTTAAGGTTGAGCATATACGTATGCATAGATAGTACAAAGATATCTGCATATACACATTCTATCTGCATATCTTATTCATCAGAAACACAAAAAGTTCAAACATCCTGTGCAACAAATTTTTAAGTGCTTTATTATCTACAACCTTTTCTTTAATTTAGGTATTTGAATCATCAAATACCCTTTAGAGTATCTGAATCATCAACAACTTTCTTTTTAAAATAACAAATTAAAAAAATCAGAGAACTCCTCCAAAGTGTTCTTATTAGGGAGCAATAGTTAACGTTGAGCATATAAGAATGGATAGTTCTTTGAATTTAGTACTTTATTATGTAAAGCTGCATAAAATTACTTTGTCTACATTTGACCATATCTTATTCCTTAGAATCAGAATAAGCTTAAACACCAACGAGAACAAAATTTTAAGTGATTTATTTATCCACAAATTTTTAAAATTTTAGGTTTAATAAGGAGATATCTTATTATAAAAAATCTCTCAAAAATGCCCATATTCATAGTGCACAGAAATCTTAAGAGAATTTTGTTATATGCTTGATACAAATTTAAGCATGTTTTCCTAGAACATCTGTTTACATCAAAATTCACCTTACCCAAAAGAATATGAATAGCTTTTTTGCTTGAGCACTATAATTAATACTTTTTATAGATAATAAATGTTTGAACTCCCACTGACAATGCTTATAAGAGAACAAACGCAATTACTTAACAGAAGGAGCATGCTAAAAGAGCAAATTCTTGAACTGGAAAATGATGTACAAGTATCGATAAGGGATGCGCTAAAAGAGCAAATTCTTGAACTGGGAAATGATGTAAAAGGATCAATAAGGCATGGTAAACATAATCTCCGGATAACTGAGAAGTAAAAGGAACAGTTCCCATTCAAGTATGGAGACCTCTTCTTTAACACCAAGAGGCAAGGCTCCTGCTCCACATGTAAACTGCACAAGCAAACTGTCTCCTAAACGACTACCCAAGAAAACAAATGAGCTCCCAATGGTTGTGATATCCTACCAAACAGAGGAAAAAATATAAAACGTAAGATACTGAATGCATCAGAATAGTCTCTTTCAAAAGAACTCATACATTATTAACATGAAATCTAAAAGAATAACTAACCGAAGCTAGTACAGCTGCTCGTGATTTTGAAAGCTCGAGTCTCTGGACAATTCTGCAGGTAATGATAGATATGTCTTACAAAGGACATATTAATACACAAGCAACCACTAGGAAAAAGTGGATAACATGGACAATTATATACCAAAACAGCTTCTGCACACAAAAATGTTTTTCCTTTCATCTAAATGATTTCTCATTAATTTGACACAGCCTTAGCTTCAAGCTTTAACTTATAGATTTTCAATTTGATTCATCGACGTCAAAGGGCACAGGTCAAGCACTTGATATGACAAATTGACTTTTTTGCCAAGGAATTACACAAATATGAGTTCTAATAAACTGTTGTAACAGATGAAGATTTCCATTATCAATTCGGGGAGAAATGTGTATCAATAATTTTGGTCTAACACACCACTGTAAGAAATGGTTTTGAGCTCCAGCTGGAAAAAGAAAGAGGGTTGATGAAGGAAAACGCCAGCACAAGAAAGAAGAAGGTCTTGTGAGCATCAAAACTACAGGTTACCGTGTATGCTTCTGTTTCCTGAGATCAGTAAGTTAAACAATTTAAACAAAAAGGACAACATAGTCACCTGGCCAGCTGACATCCTTACGAGCATATTTAACTCCCAATAAAATTATTTTATGAAAAAGATACATGAGCAATATTTATTTTTATTTATTAAAAAAGGACATCAGAAATAGCCAAAAGTAGCTCCACAAACAAATGGGGGCAGTGGAATCTATATCCTAGAAAGACAATCATAAAGGCGTTCAGCTTGGCAGTTCTTGCCCAGATGTAAAGAATGGGAAGAGGAGATTAGGAAAAACAAGAAATAACGCACCTGCCATCATAAACAAGAGTCAGTGAAAGCAATTCCCCCGTTTTTGTTGACAACATGGCTACATCATTTGTTAACCAGGTCGCATTAGCAGCATCAAGCTCCATACTAAAACTGGACCTCAGCATATCTTGACTGGAGAATAGAAGATATATTTTACTTATAAACAATTTTCAAGTATCCAGTACAAAAAGTAAAGACCAAAAATGTACATCAATAATACTTTGGAGAAAGCAGGAGGAGATATCAACAAATAACTAACACTATGTCTTCTCTCTCTAACATACGTAAAATAGAAGCACCTGAAAAATTATTAAGATATAATAATAGCGATGCTCCTATGACTACTTTTACGTCAATAAGCTTGAAGGAGATACTTTGGTGATATCAAATAGTCAACCATGAAATCATTGATTTAATGTCCAACAAATATCATTAGAATAACTGGAAAACAGAACCACCAGATATTTTATAACATGGCCACCTCCCTAAAATATGGAGTTGACCTTATCCAGTACAGAGACACTGCCTTTTAGATGGCAGAGATGKTACACAAGTTTTAATATAGTGTTAATTTCTATATTTGGCTAAAGTGCATATCTAAAAAAAATAAAAAAGAATGATTCCTCACCTCCCATCACTAGATGTGGCGTACTTGTTCAAAGCTAGTACGCATGACGATGACTGTCCAATTAAGAATCAATAAGCATAAAATGGTCATGTAGCACGAGAAATAGCAGTCCAAAAATTAGCTTTAGAAGGCCATAATCAAAAGAAACCTGACTGTGATAATGAATGGTATTTGCACATAGTACAAGAACTCCACCAATAGGAGATGGCACTGCAAGAAGCTTGTAGGCATCATGAGGCAGATTCTGATAACAAGAAAAAAGATGAAATCAATGTCAATCAGAGGAATAAAATATGAATCTAGGGCCTCCTCTAGACAAAAAAATGAATTCATCATGAGATATATACAAATTGAAGAATGTTAAAGCCAAATTAAAATGGTACGATCTCAAGCATGTCACTTCCTGTCGAGAACAAATTCTGAGGCTTTGCAGTCGTGATGTTCCATAGAAAAAACAAAATGAACAAAAAACAAGTTCCACCTATAAAGTAGAATAGTTTGTCCTGAATTAGAGAGCTTGTTGCATTTGAAGATATAAACCCATCTGATTGACATAAAAGGAAAGGAAAGACTCTTAAAGCTGATTGTTCAGCTCCTTTACTATACATTAATATCTCAAACGGTTGAGCTTAAGTAATAGCTCTCAAATGAGGCTTATACAATTATCAAGTCAAGGCAATTGAATGACAGCTTCTGAAGAAATGCTCTCTTGTTTCCTTAACCTTCAAATTGCTCTATATAATTCACTCGAGAGTTGCCCTGTGTTCATTCTGTTAGTACACCAACGAGATGTTTTATCAATTGTACCAGAAGCTCTCCAAGACAAGAGCATGTACATAAGACGTCATCCCAATACAGGTCTTAATAATAAAGGATGTCARTCAAAACTACCACTTGATTTACTTATCTATTGTCTGCATGTCTACAATATACTCGCATTTATTTTTCCAATGGTTCCACAAAACATTTTGAGTTGCAAATCTAGTATAGTGGCATAAGAAATAGGAATATGTTTGCCAGTTATACTTATGTAAAAGCTAGAGATGTAAAAGTAATATATGATGGGGGAGATGACATTTTTGAGATATAAATTGCTATAACAAAAATAAAAAATAATAAAGCTTTTGTCATCCGAAGTGTCAAATATTTTAGTGCAAGGGAAACTAGCATGTAGGTTAAAATAAATGGACAAAGGGAGTATAACGAAAGCAGGGCTTCCTCCTACTGTCAATTACAAATTTACCATCTTTATCTACTTAGTCCATTCCATCTCCACGGGATTGTAATGTCTCTTCCATCTCCACGGGGTTGTAGTAAACAAATAATAGTTTTTCATTCACTAATACTCCATCCATTTTTTAAAGTAAGACGCATTAGCTTAAAATACACAAACCAAGATAGCCATGAATATCTTAAATTACTGTCAAAATGTCATTCTCACCCTTACATTGGGGGGAAAAAAAAAAAAAAAAGAGAATTAATTGCATGAGAGAATAGATGTTGACTTATGGTGTTGGTTTGAAAATTAAATAAGGGTAAACATGTCAAAACAAAACTGGTTCTCTCTAGAAAGTTGGGATGTGACATACTTCCCAAAACATGGAAAAAAAACCCTACTGCAACATACTTCAAAAAAGGAGGGAGTACTAAAGTTGCTACACTAATAATTTGTATTCTTCCTGATTGATTTGGCCAGTTACTCAAGAATCTCAAATCTTTAATCCCCAATGTTAGAGATGTAAAGTTTAATCATATTTCAAATAATTATTGTTCATCAATGTACTTCTGGAAAATATATTGAATCCACGTATACATATTCGTACTACAAAAGATTAAATTACTGAAAGGTTCATTTACTCAAAAGACCTTAAAATAATATCATAAAGATTAAACCGGTGAGCAGCCCCTGTCCACAATATTGTGTACTTTTCATTCTTCCCAATTTGCTTAAGAGTTGATTTTTCTCATTTTGATTGATAGAGAAAGGATAAGAAACTAGCCAGAACAATGAGGAGAGGAAACAATTAGTCTGGAGAAATGCTGAGTGCATAAAATGCTAGAAGTTGAAATCCATAATCCACCGTCAGATTTGCAAGTAAAAGTAAGGGAAAAAAGAAAAGACTCAGCAAGCACCTCCTATAATCATAACACTCGAGTGAATATTAGTAGATGATTATTCTCAAAGAGCTCTCCCTTTTCTCTTTTAAGTTTTCCCCTTTTTGTGGTAGAATAAAATTATCAAATTATCAATATGATTATTCTATGATGATTGAAAAATCATGGAGACTGATTTGATTCCTTTGTTGAAGTAAACAATGTTGATATGCATGGATATGTGTTGCTACTTAATATCTACTTATTTTGGATATAATGGCCAACCTTTTATGTGCTTTTAGGCACATAATTTCTGATTAACATCTCTTATCATTGGGCAGTATATAAGCAACTTTTTATAATACTTGTTCGAAGTTCCCGTATTCCAAAAGGAAGTATGATCTATTGCTGTTGCATTTCCCCATATTAGAATCAGTTCCTACCTTGTCCATTGAAGAATGACCTTATTTAGCATTACAAGTTACTAAAACTTTCAAAACAAAAAGGTACTGTTTTACCCGAGAAAGATGTGCATGTATGAAGTTAGAAGTTTCACAACTATAATAGTCTCAACTCCAAGCACATACCTGGAGAAACTAAGCCATGCATTTAAAATAATATCACTTCACCTCACAGTTTAAGCAATAGAGACCACAATACCATTTCCATTTGCCATGATTAGTGATGATTAGAACTGCACTAATGGAAAAGGGAAAAACAAATAATAGCAATATTCAACAACTGGAAGCAGGACAAAATCCTTCATGGTTTAGGTTTATTCTCTTTTTTCTAATTTAGACCAAGAAGCTATTTAGTTTCCTTGTCAGCTACTTTCTTGGAGGACAAGTATCGTAATAGGTTAGTGCACCAGAATTAGTATCTACACGATATCCACACAAATCTGTTTTTCAAAGCCTGTAGCAGTTTTTTATCTTTGACATTCATTTTTTACCTCAAGAAATCCTTAATAGTTTGGTTTTATTCTGTTCCCATGTAATTTAGAATCCTAAATTTAGTTTCCCTATTAACTACAATCTTCAATGAACAAGAATCCTTATTAGGTTAGTATACAAGGACTAGTCTCTATATAATTCTACTTTTCCAACCTCATAAAAACAGTCTATATCTTTCAAAACTCATTGGCTTTTTGTTTGCTAAATCGGGGCCCAATCTAGGATTTCCTTTGGTTTTTCCTCTAAACACCATGACTGTGACATGAACCAAAAGCCTTTCCCTTCTTCCCGCACTTCCGCCAGCATCACAACTACAAAGCTTTTATTTCCTAAAATCCACATAGAAGGTGAATTGGCAGATTAAAAACGCAAACTCCTAAAGGAAATATGTCTTTCTGAAAGATTAATTCATGAAATTWTGCTGTGCAAATCCCAAATTCGAAATAAGACTTACAGTGGCCGACCATATGAGCGGCTGCTGCTTCAACGTAGTACTGATACTAAGAGCTGAAACCATGCAAGTATGACGCTTCCAGGATACACGCCCAGCCCATGTAAGCTCCAGCTCATGCAGGATGACCATCACAGGCTCAATATAACCTGCATAATTAATAAGAATAGAAAAGCAAAAATGGTATAGGCTGGTCACAATAAAGTCCAAAATACACACTGCCAACTTTGCACTAAAACACCCGGAAAGCATTTTTGCCAATGATATCCCAGAGTAAATTGTTAAATATGACAAGTCAAAAAGAAATCTCAAATATATAAACGACTTCTTTGCCAGACTAGGGCATGACATTTGTTGGGAGAATAATCAAAACAACTCATTCTTGAACATTAATTAGTCAAACAGAAAAGGAACAGACCAATTGAAACATGTAACATGACATCAGTAGAAACACTTCTTATAAGGAACCAAACCGCTTGTGGAATTTCTGCTCCATTATGTAATTCTCAAAAATAGATACTGAACATACAAGACAAAAAGCACATGATGTCAGAGTCCAACATGCCCTATAAGATGCGGTAGCACCCTGAAATGTCACTTAAGCAACCAATAGGAGTGGAAAGGTGCGTACAACCTTCCATTCATGTCAAGGGACAATTATGCTAGATATAAACAATACAGAGATAAGCAACCATATCATAAATTTCAATTGGTATCAACAAAAAGGGAAAAAACTTGTACACAAACGATTTTACTTATTTATAAAAGTGAAACTAAGCAGAGTGGTTACTCCTTGCTCACCATTTATAAATATGAAATCTTTAACATGCTTCATATCCAGATCTCGCAGATTAATTATGTATGACGAATCAATGCGAGCAGAAACTGCACCTCCTGCACTAAAAGCATTGTCCTCACCGACTAAACCAGAAATGGCCTAACATCAAAAATTTCAGATTGAATCAAAAGAAAAACATATAACACAACTAAAAATATTAGATACTAAAACAAAAGATTCTAATATAATAACTCCGTTAATATGGTTACCTAACAATCGTTGACATGAATCAGGAGAGAATTACTCAAAACTGACATAAAGGAAGGTCCCTTATATTTGTGCCTTTAGCACATGAATATGCTTAATCTGATAAGGAGGAAACATCTTTTATATGGGAGAGTAATAAGTAAACAAGATCAGATGAATCATGATATAACAATTGGCAAAACGTCCAAGCATTCATCTCTGTATATATTAACAAGGTCATATATACACAAGAACGTTTAAGAAGATGCCAAGCAAATTATACACTCAGTTCCCAAAACATCCTCCAAACATTTATTGAAAAGACAATTGTCCTTTTCAGGAGTAGCGGTGGAAGAGAAACTAGTAGCAGTTAAAACAAAGTACAAGGTGGCAGCACCATAAGGTAAAATTTTTTGCCTGACATTCAATTGTGAACAGATCATCATGTCAAGGAAGATCTCTCTAATGGGACTGGTAAGTACATTACAGAGAATGCTATATGTGGCTAAGAAAATGCAGCAGAAGAATACACACCGGACACAGGTTCAAATAAAATAAGAAACATTTATTTTATTCAATTAAAATAATACATTTATTTCTATGCCAATAGTGAGAATTATATTTATGATGTTTACAAATTCAATAAAGAGACTCCCTTTCAACACGTACAATTTGTTATGTACGCTACAAGAGATGGAACAAGAACCACTTACTAATAAGTACTAATTACACCATTTAGCTCTTCCACATTATTTATCTATGGTTTTCTCCACAAAAAATTATTTAAGTACACATACATCAGATTAGAGAAAGCATAGACTTGACGAAGAACACAAAGTTTTCGTCAAGCCTTTTATCTGAACCAATCAAACAAAAAGGAATCACATAAATAACTACAATAAATCTGTCCAGAATACCATACGAAATGAAAAGCACAATGGAGACAAATACGTAAATAGGGATGGAGAACTGGAAATAGAACCTCAGAAGCCTTGAGGATTATCATTTGCAAACCATACACAAGAACACCAGCACATCKCCCCTGCGAGTCAACCTTGACCAGGGGACCTTTAGCAAAAGTTTCTCTGCCTCTTTTTAAATGAATCCAATCTGGACCCTCAAAACAGTGCATTGAGCTGGAAAGCAAATGCAATAGGTGAAACAACTACTTAATATAATCTGGAAGAAAGCCCAGAAACTCTCGCAGCTTAAGTATGGTAGAAACCACCTAACGTTCCTAACTGAACAACCCATACAAGGCCCTAAAAGCTCTACATAATCTGAAGCCAAAGACACCTCAGGAGACTTTTATTGGCCTGAGCATCAAGAGTTTGGAAATGGGATTAATCACACTAGAAATCTCATGGCCATACTTCAAAAATAATAGCTTTGAAGACTAACAAGTTAGTTGCCTTAGGAAAAGGCCAAAGACTAACAAGTTCCTCTCTCTTTATGTTTAATGCACTTGTGAATGCATGTGTTTGTCCTGTGTTGAATGGTGTAATTACTCACCTTGTCTGCAATCCATGTATAGAATCATCGAACTCCAAAACTGAAATTTTTGCATCCTGAAAAGTTAAGATAATAGAATCCCTCCTCCTCCCTCCATCAAGGCCTCCAGATGATAACACGCCCATTGACTCCACATTACCATGCAACCTAGCACAAAGAATAACAATGTAATAATCCGAAACCCCAAAGTACTCAAAAGAAGCACGAATTTTTTTTCCTTGTAGAAGCAATTAGAATTACATGAATACATCACAATAATACAAATGAAACCCACAATTAGTACAAGAAATACAAGACACAATTGTTGAGAACTACAAGTCATATCAAGGGGGACAARTAACTCCCCCGTAACTAGCACATTTAGAATTATTACAAACTAGGCGCGAATCACGAATAACCAAACGCATATGGAATTATAGTAATTATACCTGTAATGGCAAATGAGTTCAAGAGAAGCACCGGAAATACCAGCCAAGACACCACCACGTTGGGCTTCKGGGGGATTTTTGGAGTCTCTGGAGTCAGCATCATCCTGAATCCTAACGCTGTAAATCTCAAGGACATTAGCTGCGGTAACAACGAGATTTGGAACGGGGCCAATAGGCTTAGGAGCAGCCGGCCACTCGTCAGAATCCAAATCGTCGGTCTGAATTGCAGGAACGCGGTGAGTGAAATCTGCAGCAGAGTGTGTAATGAACCCCGAAGCACAATTCTCGATTCCGGTCGGGCTATGCATCAATCTGTAAGCTGCAAAACTCATCTTTTGTGGCTGATTAGGGATTGAATCAGAGAAATTTCAGTGGAGAATGTGAACTGGGAGAAAATAAGAATGAAATAGAGGATTAGGGTTTTCAAAGGGCTAACCCTCGCGTTGTATTGGCGGGATGACTGTTAAAAGGTGCTATAAATTTTTCATATTTGATTAAGTTTAAATACAAGCATCCAATTTTATAGTTTAATTATTAAATATTAATACAAATACAATTTAACATCCCTCTATGCAAAACCAACTTTTTATTATGAAGTTCTCATTTTTTCTTTGATTATATTCCTCTGAACAAAGCAATATTATGTCTCATAATTATATTAAGATCATTTTTAATTAAATATTGTCATTTTTTATTTTCATAGTAAAGGAACCGATGTCTTATTTGGAAATGATTTTCTTCAATTATTTCATAAAGTAACATTCAATACCACTTTAAGTAGGCTCCTTATCCACTATCTGTGTAGGATGCAAAGTATTCAGGCTTATAATCTTTGTAAGTAATTCCAATAGAAATATATATATTAACTTTTGATAGATACCACACTTTATCAGGTTACTTTTCAAGACATCCTATAGGCATTTGATTACTATTAAGCGTCTCAAAAACATGGTAAGTTCAGAATCACACAGATYATCTAAAATTGTTTCATTATGAAATAATAAATGACTGTTATACTAAATATTCAAATAAAACATAGCAAATTTTTCAATCTTAATTTAAAGATGAAATACTGCTTTGACCAATGTACTGTTGGTGTCCAACGAGACTACTAATAGGCATTTCAACCGCAACTTAAGGTCATTAGATGACTTCCCTTGTCGTTCCTTCAGCAATACTCAGCACAGCCTAGTTTTGTTTTCTACCTCCAAGCGTAATATTTTAAAGGAGGAAAATGATGGAGATTTTCTAAAGTAAGAAAATCAGAGAAAATTTGCTAAGAAATGGATATCTATAATAACAAGTGCTTTATTATTTCATAAAAAACAGAAGATAATTTTACAAGAGGGAGGGAATGTCCCATTTGGTTTTTCGATGATCTCTTACAGAGATCACTAGCTATTTAAAGTTACAATCTTCGGATTTCAAATCCGGACTTTAATAGGTATCTATCATGTTTGTCTTGTCTTCTATTTTTGTTGCTAGCTTTTTCTGATGGAATCTTGGTTTTTTTGATAATTCTTTAGCCACCATTGTCTTTTGTGAAAATATTAGCCTCTTTATCTGTATCTGATTGGTGATGTCTTCTTAGTATCAATTTTCGTTGGAATTGAAATCAAGTGCTTCCACCTGACCTTTGTTTTGATATGTCATCGAAGTTGACAAACTTYYTCCTATGCATGAGGGCTCGATGTGATTATKCCCTTTTCAAGGAATCCTATCTTTGTTTGGAGATATTGACTTGCTGAGGGAGGCGTAGACTTTTGCAGGGGATATCATGATAGAAGAGTTCATCTTTTTACCACCATAAGTCTGAAATCCTCTTTTAAAAGCAGCCTCTGTAGGACTACCTTTATACTAACATCTCTTGATAACGTATATCTTTACTTGGAATTTTATTAGTTCTCTTTTCTTTCTTTCCACATGAATGGAAAAAGAATCTGCTTTACCCACTGGATAAAATGATAGGATGGATATCTATCTTCTTGGTAAAAATCTAGACTTGCAGATAAAAATTTAAGAACAAGTATATCCTTAGGAGCAATCGTAGGGTTATTACGATAATAATCTTTAACCCTTTCTTTAATCCAGTGAAGAAGCAAATCGATCTCAAGAAAGTGTGGAGAACTCAAATATATTGGGTTGAGTGCTCCAAAAGCATACCAATATCTTATTTCCTATGATTGAGCATCTTGCAGGTAATTAATCTGGGATATATTCCAGAGAAATCAAGATATTTAATATCATAATTAGTAGAGAATATAATTCTCTCATTATCATTAGTTGATGTTTTACTGTTGGGTGCAGTGTATCTGGTCGAACTCTTTCACTTGAGCTTTGTGTAGATCTTTGTGGTTTGAGTGAAAGATTTTCTTGAGAGGATTTAGAATCTTCTTTCGGCTGATCTATCATTTTTTCATCAGAGGAAGAAGGTAGATCAATCTTCTCGAATTGTATCTTTGCTGGCAATTTCACAATTACCAATCTTTGCATTGATCATTTTACACTCTGAAAGGAGCAAATCTGCAACTTCTTTACRCATTCTAGGAAGATTAGAAATGTCAATTATGTCTGAAATATTATCTTTAATAGAAGTAACCTGTTTTTCTAAATCTTTTTACATTTCAATTATTTTCTTCATGAACTCTGTCATGTCTCGTCAAGAAATCTACCAAAACATTTTTGTTAGATCTAATAATTTCAATATCAAAAGAATATTCCGACAGAAGTGTCTGTCATCTAATGAATCTTTTACATTTAGGTTTAGAAGGTAAATTATTGCGAATTAAGGCTTTTACCTGTATATTATTAGTTCTTAATAAGAACTTTTTAGGTATTAAAAAGTAGTAGAATTTTTGACACTTTTTAGTACATCTAATAGTTCTTTTTCATTTATATAATCTCTGGTTTGTGCATCGTTAAAAGTTCTATAACAATGTCCACATAAACTTTCACCTATTTTTTTCTCTATTGTTATTATAATCTATCTGTTGCAATACACCACTCTAATAATAATCAGAGGCATCTAAATGTGATACAGCAAAAGCTCACCAACCACATGCAGCTTCAATGGAGCTGGCTCAGTGTCTCCCAAAACCTTTTTCTTTAATCATTTTTTGAGTTTTTATCAAGTTTCAATTGAAAAATAGTAGAAAATGAAATAATATCATCATAAAAATAATAAACTTTTTTTTCTTCATATCTGCTTCGATTTGAGTTAAAAAATGATTCTTTTTAGAAAAATTAGGAGAATTTTATGAAGAGGGGTGATGGATGACGTTACTTATGTCAAGCACATCTTTAAAAATGTGTACAATGGAACCAGCTATCTCAAAAGCTTAAGCTATTAGAATACGGCACTCCATTACTTATAAGCCTCAGGATTCCCCAAGTCCCACCCCGCTTTCGCGCTGGCCTAGGTCAGGATCACGTCTTACTGTCGGGACCACCTTACACGGGCTGACCAACGGACTCAYTGCGCTGACCAACGACTCTGCATCTAGGCACGGTTTGATTCGAACCTAGGTTGGCTCTGATACCATATCRAACCCAGGATAGAACAAGAAAGAAACTGTTGTAAAGAAAGATGAGCATATCAAGAAAGCACTCTTACTTAGAGAAGTCGAGAGAATTGTTCAAAACTGAGGCTAATAAGTCCTGCCTCTTCAATTCATTTCATTTCTCTTATATAGACATTCTTACAAAGGATAAGTTCAAAAGTACAATAATTCAAAAGATTCGATAGTACAGAAAATATTCTGTAGTACAATAATGTTAATGACTTTTGTCAGCCATCTTCTTTTGTAAAATGATGAGTCATTTGTCTCTTTCTTCCAAGTGCTGGTTATCCTTTTGTCAAATCATTCTTTTCTTCAAAAAGTGCTTCGAATCTATTCACATATTGATCATCTTTTGTCAAATCATATTGGAATCTCTTCAGAGTGTTGTCAAGTCTTTAGAAATAATGTGGTGGAGTCTGTTCAAGTGGTCCATCAAAGGGCTCAAATTCGTCGGTAGCAAAGTGTCTTGGAGAATCTTCTTCTTTTACTAAGTCTTGATACATCTTTTCCAGATTTTTCTTCATATTTTCTAACTCTTTTATCTTTTCTGCTTTACTTTTCTGTGAAGATGTAGAACCTTTTGCTGATGATTTCTATTCATTCTTTTTGGCTTCGTCAAACTGAGTCCACCACTTAATCCTAACTGTCCGTGCAAGGACAGGCTATCCAAATCTGTTYTGTGTCTTTGTATATTGCCATACCAAGATCCAAGGAAATTTAGTTAAAAAGAAAAATGTCATCTGTTTCTCCAAATCAGAAGTAAACTTAGATGGCATTTCATGAAGGAAGTATATCTATTTAATATCTCTTGTGGAAGAATATTGGGTGTAATTCCAAATTTCTCCCACCAATTGTAGAACCATCTCGGAATAGGGGTAGGTAAATCTATCTTCAGTTGAATAAAYCATGAGTAAGTATAGGGTCTAATCAATAAAAAATTTTCCCAGGCAGTTTTATAATCATAATAAGTGAAAGCTGAGGGTTTCATATTCAAAGATGCAGGAAAAACTTATTGGTGTAGTAAAAGTAGAAGTCTTCCAGGTTTTTGGGGTAAGAATCTRTAGTATCCGGACCTTTGAGTAAGCTAACCTTTCACAACTAGGTTTTTCCYTATCTGGTTGCATAGCATGTTRAGTTTCTATTGACTTAGTGAAAATAAGAATGGCTTCATACCACTCTTTTGTCTTTAAAGGTGTAACACCCGAAATTTTACTTTTATGAATTTTTGTTTGATCTTGTGAATTTATCTGCCAACTAGGGTTGGAAATTTTATATGTGATTAATATTYTAAAATCGCACGTTTAATAAGTACGGAAATATTGTCTGTGTCAAATAAGAGTTATCGTTTGGTTAAAGGCTCGACTCGTGGGCCTATTTGTTCGTTAGTTGGAAGTTGGGCTTTTTATCGAAAGGAAGCTTGTTATATTAAGTTTACGAATTTTGGATTAGATTTGGATGGAAGGCCCGAAAGGTTTGGGTTACGGACTAAAATATAAATTAAAAAAAGAGAAGAAAATATATAAGAAAATAAAAAAAGAAAATAAAAGAAAAGAAAAAGAAAAACCCTAAAGAAACCCTTCATCTTCTTCCTCTGTATGCCACCGCCACCGCCGCCATTTCCCCTCTGCCTACCTGATGCCACCTGTCAAGGCCCTTCTTTGTTTTTGTCTTCTTCATCTCAGCTGCCGCCACCCCTTTCTCAAACCCTCTCGCCAGCGTTACCTCCTTTTTTTTCCCCTACCCAATGCTGCGCATTCACCTTTGCCGTAGACTATTGTTCGTCTTCCTTCGACGACAAGAACAGAAATTGCTACTCGGTCGTAGTTCATCGCCGCCCAGATTCATTTGTCGCCACTTTCTTCCTCCCTTGTGGTCCTATTCAGTCATCAGATCTGCGCATCCTTTGCATGCGTAGTCGACCGGATCTGTTTGCTAAGTTCATCTCGGCACCAGATCTGTGCGCCTCACCGCTTTAGCCCAGTCATTCGCTCGACCATCTATGCACATCTCTAGCCGCTCACTTGACCAAGATTCGCGCAATCCGTGCTGCTCGTCAGTCCGAACACCATTAGATCTGCACCGTAGCCGATGCAAAACCTTAGAGTCGGAGTTGTCGGTGCATCGGTTGCTCACTTGTGGCTCATCGACAGTCCATGTCGTCCTCCGCTTGGACCATTTACCTATTCAGGTCGGTTCGCCGTCGCTCGGTCAGGATGAGATTGACCAGATCTGCAGGGTTGACGCCGGCCARAAAGGGAGTCTCCTGCTCGAAAAGAACATGCATTCAGGTTACTGCTGCACACATCTTTTCCGCAGGTGCACATGGCTGATCGCTGCTCACCGGTTTCCCCTTGCCATCAAACAGTCGCCGGAAGTTGACCAGAAACAGATTGCTAGTCAGCTGAGTTGTTTGGCCAAGAACAAGACAGAACCAGCCCTGTGCTAGCGCCAGTGCCGACAGCAGCCCGGCGCTAGAGTGGACAGCGACAGGCCGCGCAGCAAGGCCGTCCAGTGCCAGGCACTAGAGCCCGACCGCCCCGCCAGCGACGATGCACCCGACGCTTAGCACCTAGCGCTTGCACTGGCTTGAGCGAAGATTGAAACCCAAAACCATTTCCCGAGACATTTGGACTTTGAAGACTTAAAGGTGAAAATATTATTAATTAATATTGAAATTTATGACTTATGAAATTATATCTTAAAGTAAAATTGTGAAGAACATAAATTAAGTTTAATTCCGAATTAAAGAGTTTAAATTGTAACCTTAAAAAGACATGATAATTGGTAATGTGGGAACTAAGAAAGGATTTATAATTGGAAATTGACATCGTTAGAATAACCCCTGAATATTTAAGTGGGGATGATTCAACTAATTAGACTTTCTTTTTGTAATCACAAATAGGTTGATTCGAGTGACCTAACATTGAGAATGGTTGAAGGAGTTCCCATCACGGTTTAAGTAGGAATCCATTAACGTAAAGGACTTCGGGTAAGTAATCCTCCTATCTCATTAATGTTACAAATGAATGAAATTGAACGCTTTTAATTGCTCTAATATGTTGTGTACGAGATTTTATGTTGATGTGTGTAATTGTGAGGAATGTTAATGTGTTCATATCCTGTAGCACTTTTATGTCAAATGATATGCTATTATGTTTCATATCTTGTACTATTTGTTGAATGTTATATTATATAAGGTTGTATGTGTTCCATGTCATGAGCATGTAGTTAGAATTCTACATCACATTTAGCATCAGTCTTTCACACACTTAGAAGGTGAAGGATTTAGGAAATGGAATTTTAAAGGAAAATGTTAAAGTTTTCGGAAAGAGTGTAAACCTAGTCACAAAAGATGTGAGTGGGAAATGGGGCATGGGGGACCGGCGCACCCGACCCTACTCTCTTGGAAGGTAGGTAAGAATGGAATGTTCACCTCCTTGGAGGTGAAACTATGGAAGTTAAAAGAATGTAATTTTAACCGCTTTGTAATTCTACCGGTAGGAATGGAATCGGGTTCCAAATAAGATGGCCCACTGCAGAGCTTAGTGGCTAGGCGTTACACTCTAGTAAGCTCACGAACGAGAGGAAATGGAATGTTTTTACTGTAAGTGAATTTTGAAGGAAATGTTTTGTAATGAGATTTTGAAAAAGGAATATTTGGAAAGTAGTTTTTATTTAAAGGCGAAATTTTATAATTGCATGAGATGTAGGACGGTTAATGCATTTATGCATTGAGATTACTTACTGGGCTTTTTAGCTCATTTCTTTTCTTATGTGTCATTTCAGAGGATATATAACCAGATGGAGCGAGGAGGTCGCTTGTGGGCGAGTTATGATACCCGGGAACTTGTTTCAAACTTATTTTACGTAACAAGATAATTATATTATTTTTGAATGATTTAAATTCTTGAGGCTTCCKCTATTTTCATTTGAATAAATGTTGAGTTTTAAATGATAGTTGATTATTTGTGAGTGTAATGATGTAATGCTCTCAGCTTAGAATAGATCCTAATCTGGGGGTGTTACAAAAGGGTTGTTGGAAATATAGTGAAAATCTATATATAAGTAGATCGAAAAGATATCTTTAAAAGATAATTCTTCAAGATCATCCTCAAGAGTAATGATCTGTGTAGGGGTTTTTTCAAACCATTCTCCTGGTTTGACTTGTCCATCTAAGTAGAAACTAGTGTAGATAAAGTGGAGGGTAAAGCAAGAAAATCAGCTAATCTTAAGAAAACTGCTTCTTTAAAATTGGTTGGAGGTGTAGTTTGTTCTAGTGATGTGGCTGATCTGTTTATAAATCTTGTTTGAGGTGAAGACTRGTTCAAAGCTAAAAATCTATTCTGTTGAATTGGAGTAGGTGCACTAGGTCTATAGTGACTCATGCTTGTCCTGTAAAAATTCTCTCATCAGATAATTAGGTAAAGAATTATTTTTTCCTTTAATAAATTCAATATCAAAATCAAATGCAGATAAAAWAGCCTGYCATCTAGCAAATATTTGTTTAGACACTAAGTTTTTAATGTCTTTTTCTAAAACATCTTTAGCAGCTTTGCAATCTATTCTTAATAAAAATTTCTTGTCAATCAAATCATCTTGAAACTTTGCTATACATAAAACTATAGATAAAATTTCCTTTTTTAATAGTAGAATAGTTTTTCTGTGAAGAAATCCAAATACCTGAATGAAACCTTACGAACTGTTYAGTAGAGGAATCTAGTAATCTCTATTTAAAAATACCTCCGTAGCGTAGCTCAGAAGCATTGGTTTCAACCACCATCAAGGCATTCGGATGTGCAATTCCAAGACAAGGCAAACTCTTAATTAATTCTTTAATCTTTTTAACTGTATTAGTTTGTTTATCTAACCATGGGGCCACATTCTTTCTAAGTCTTTTATACAATGATTCAGCTATAATTCTTAAATTCTTTATAAAATTAGAGACATAATTTAAACATCCCAAAAATCTTTGTAATTGTTGTTTATCTTTTATTTCATCAGGAAATTTATCACCAAAACTTATAGTTCTACAAATAGGTTTATACATTCATTGACTCAGTTCATGACCTAGAAATCTACATGTGGTTTGAAATAATTTCATTTTAGATTCAGATAATACTAATCCATTTCTTTTAATAGTTTTATAAAATATATGCAAATGCTTAAAATGTTGTTCAATAGACTTAGAAAATACAAGCATATCATCAATATAAACTATGCAAAAATCAATATAAGGTGTAAATATATCATTCATCATATTTTAAAATTCTGATGGAGCATTTTTTAATCCAAAGGGCATTACATTCCATTCATAATGTCCAAAGTAGCGTAGATTTTGATAGAATAGTTCCACAACCAAGATATTCCTTTAGATCTCAAAGTATGAGAGATTCATAATGTCCAAAGAGTACTATAAAAGATGTTTTATATCTATCCTGTTCTGCTATCTAGATTTGCTAGAATCCATATTTAAGATCAAACTTAGAATATAAATTCGATCCATAAGTTCTCTTCAATAAATTTCTCTTATTAGGTATGGGATACCTAATCCRTTGTAAAGTTTTATTTAATGGTTTATAATTTATCACTAATCTTGGAGATCGTCTTTCTTTTTCTGCTGGATTATTCACATAAAAAACTGCACAGCTCCAAGGAGATTTAGACTGTCTAATTAATTTTTTATCTATCAATGTTGATATTTCTTTTTTACAGTATTCTAATAATTCAGAATTCATTTGAATAGGTCTAGCTTTTGTTAGTATATCTTTATCAATAAAATCTTTTTCGTAAGATAAATTAACTATATGCTTTTTTCTTTTCCAAAATGCATTCGCTAAATCTGAACAAACTTCTTTTAATAATAATTCTTCAAAATCTTTTATTTATTTTTTAACCTTATCTGTTTCTAATAATTGTTTTATTTTTTCTATTTTTACTTCTTYTTGCAAATAAGATATTTGTTTACTTATACAATTTATTCTTTTACTTATAGTAGAGTCTTTTAAATCATTTATTTCTTTTGTAGTTGGTGATGTTTCAAATTTAAATGTAATATCTTCATCTAAACTCTAGTATGAACTCCTATTTTATCTACTGTAAAAAGATAAATCTAAATAAAAAAAGGTGTTCCTAAAAATAATACTCTGGGTTAAATTCTTAACTAAAATAAATGTATTTTTAAAACAAATTTGATTATTACAAATCATTGCATTAGATAACTTATAATTAACTATTAGTTTAGAACCACTAGTAGAATTTAAACTTTCTTTAGTCTTTTCAAAGTATTTAGTARGTATTAAACCTTTTTGAATACAATTTTGATCAACTCCGCTATCTAATAATGCTATTGTATCTAATACAAATTCTTTTTTAATTTATATATATATATGAATATACCATTTCTGATAATTAATTTCAGTTATTAAAGAAATATAATCTGTGTTAGGAGTATCAACTATTAATGGAGTATTTTCTTTTATAATTTCTTCTATAACTTGTTTGCCTTTATTATCTTTTTCTATATTTGTTAATATTCCTACCTGTAATTTTAATTCTTTCATTTCTTGTTTTAGTTCATTAATTTTATGTTGTAAATCAGATATTGTAATTTTATTCTCTTGTTTAAACCTAGATGTTATCTCATTAAAATTGAATGGCTTAATTTCTTGTCTATGAACATCTATTATTATTAAGTCTTTTAATTTTAATAGATATTCTGTCTTAATATCTCTATCTTGTATTTTATTTATTAATTCGAGGAAAAATTTCTTGTCTAATGATGAAATTACATTACTACTAGGATAACAACATCCTATGGCATTTATGCAATCTTCATCAGAATCACTATCTAATAATTCATTTATTTGTACATCTTCTTCTAATTTTTCAGAGCTAATAACGTCTTCATCAGTTTATTCTTAATCTAATAGTTCTAATATTTGTTTCTTAACATTTTCTTCTAATTCTAAACTGTTTACTTTATCTTTTAATTTATAATTTTTTGAAGTATGACCTGGTTTTCCGCATTTATAACACTTAATATTTGACATAGATCCTGAACTATTTGGCTTAGAATACTTAGATGAACTTTTCTTCGTTATACTACTCTTTGATTTAGAAAATGTTTTTCTAGAAGGTAAACTATATTTAGATTTTTTATATTCCTTTTCTATTCTAAATTTCTTTTTGATTGTCTTTCTTATCTTATTAAAGGGTGCACTAACTTTTTCTATAGTAATAGCAAACTATTCACAAAAATCGCCTAATTCTTTATGTAATAAATTATTTTCTTGTTGTAATCTATTGGCTAATTTTAAATCATCACATAGGCTTAATCCTGTATTATTTACATAATTAATTATGTCTCCATATGTTAATGTAGCATAGGAATATCTCCATTATTAGTGTAATATCCGAGATTCCTTTTTATGAATTTTTTTTATCGTGCGAATTTGTGTGTCAATTAGGGTTGGATAAATTTCTATATGGTTAAGTTTTAATTGTCCGTTAATAAGTGTGAAATTATCGTATTTGTCGGACTAAGACCCTTGGTTGGTTAGAGGCTCGACTCGTGAGGCTTATTCATTTTCGTTCTGAAAACTAGATTTTTATCGAAAGTAAGGCCGCTAAATTTAATTCAATGAATTTGATTAGTTACGGATGAGAAGGCCCGAAAAATTTGGGTCAAGGCCCAAGTTAAAATTAAAAAAATAATAAAAAATAAAATAGAAGAAACCCTAGAATCCTCTTCTTCTTCTTCCTTCCCATTGCTGCCACCGCCCAAACCCTAACCAACCCTACCCGCTGCGGCCCTCACTCCCAGAAATCTTACTGCTGGCTCCCCTTTTTTCCTCCCTCAACTGCCGCCATACGCCCAGGATTATTGCGCGCGCATTGCTTGACGCACGCCCGAGAACCCATTACCACTCCCAAGACACTTGGACTTTGTGAACTTGAAAGGTGAAAATATTATTAATTAATATYGAAATTTATGACTTATGAAATTATATCTTAAAGTAAAATTGTGAAGAACAAAAATTAAGTTTAATACCCGAACGAAGGAATTTAAATTGTAACCTTAAAAAAACATGATAATTGGTAATGTGGGAACTAAGTATAGATTAATAATTGGCAATTGATATTATTGGAATAAACCCTGAATATATAAGTTGGGACAATCATACTAAATAAACTATCTTTCTGTAATCAAAATTAGGTCGTTTTNTCTTAACTAAAATAAATGTATTTTTAAAACAAATTTGATTATTACAAATCATTGCATTAGATAACTTATAATTAACTATTAGTTTAGAACCACTAGTAGAATTTAAACTTTCTTTAGTCTTTTCAAAGTATTTAGTARGTATTAAACCTTTTTGAATACAATTTTGATCAACTCCGCTATCTAATAATGCTATTGTATCTAATACAAATTCTTTTTTAATTTATATATATATATGAATATACCATTTCTGATAATTAATTTCAGTTATTAAAGAAATATAATCTGTGTTAGGAGTATCAACTATTAATGGAGTATTTTCTTTTATAATTTCTTCTATAACTTGTTTGCCTTTATTATCTTTTTCTATATTTGTTAATATTCCTACCTGTAATTTTAATTCTTTCATTTCTTGTTTTAGTTCATTAATTTTATGTTGTAAATCAGATATTGTAATTTTATTCTCTTGTTTAAACCTAGATGTTATCTCATTAAAATTGAATGGCTTAATTTCTTGTCTATGAACATCTATTATTATTAAGTCTTTTAATTTTAATAGATATTCTGTCTTAATATCTCTATCTTGTATTTTATTTATTAATTCGAGGAAAAATTTCTTGTCTAATGATGAAATTACATTACTACTAGGATAACAACATCCTATGGCATTTATGCAATCTTCATCAGAATCACTATCTAATAATTCATTTATTTGTACATCTTCTTCTAATTTTTCAGAGCTAATAACGTCTTCATCAGTTTATTCTTAATCTAATAGTTCTAATATTTGTTTCTTAACATTTTCTTCTAATTCTAAACTGTTTACTTTATCTTTTAATTTATAATTTTTTGAAGTATGACCTGGTTTTCCGCATTTATAACACTTAATATTTGACATAGATCCTGAACTATTTGGCTTAGAATACTTAGATGAACTTTTCTTCGTTATACTACTCTTTGATTTAGAAAATGTTTTTCTAGAAGGTAAACTATATTTAGATTTTTTATATTCCTTTTCTATTCTAAATTTCTTTTTGATTGTCTTTCTTATCTTATTAAAGGGTGCACTAACTTTTTCTATAGTAATAGCAAACTATTCACAAAAATCGCCTAATTCTTTATGTAATAAATTATTTTCTTGTTGTAATCTATTGGCTAATTTTAAATCATCACATAGGCTTAATCCTGTATTATTTACATAATTAATTATGTCTCCATATGTTAATGTAGCATAGGAATATCTCCATTATTAGTGTAATATCCGAGATTCCTTTTTATGAATTTTTTTTATCGTGCGAATTTGTGTGTCAATTAGGGTTGGATAAATTTCTATATGGTTAAGTTTTAATTGTCCGTTAATAAGTGTGAAATTATCGTATTTGTCGGACTAAGACCCTTGGTTGGTTAGAGGCTCGACTCGTGAGGCTTATTCATTTTCGTTCTGAAAACTAGATTTTTATCGAAAGTAAGGCCGCTAAATTTAATTCAATGAATTTGATTAGTTACGGATGAGAAGGCCCGAAAAATTTGGGTCAAGGCCCAAGTTAAAATTAAAAAAATAATAAAAAATAAAATAGAAGAAACCCTAGAATCCTCTTCTTCTTCTTCCTTCCCATTGCTGCCACCGCCCAAACCCTAACCAACCCTACCCGCTGCGGCCCTCACTCCCAGAAATCTTACTGCTGGCTCCCCTTTTTTCCTCCCTCAACTGCCGCCATACGCCCAGGATTATTGCGCGCGCATTGCTTGACGCACGCCCGAGAACCCATTACCACTCCCAAGACACTTGGACTTTGTGAACTTGAAAGGTGAAAATATTATTAATTAATATYGAAATTTATGACTTATGAAATTATATCTTAAAGTAAAATTGTGAAGAACAAAAATTAAGTTTAATACCCGAACGAAGGAATTTAAATTGTAACCTTAAAAAAACATGATAATTGGTAATGTGGGAACTAAGTATAGATTAATAATTGGCAATTGATATTATTGGAATAAACCCTGAATATATAAGTTGGGACAATCATACTAAATAAACTATCTTTCTGTAATCAAAATTAGGTCGTTTTKAGTGCCGTGATGTTGAGAACRGTCGAGGGATTTCTTTTCGCGACTTAAATAAGAACCTTTAACATAAAGGACTCTGGGTAAGTAAATTCTCCCAGTTCATTAATGCACATGATTAGATGTATCTGAATTCCTTTAAGTAGATTAATGTGTTGGATATGAGATTTCTATGTAAGTAATCCTCACATCTCATTAACGTTATAAATGAATGTAATTGAACTCTTTTAGTTGCTCTAATATGTGATGTATRGGATTGTATATTGATGTGTGTAAATTGTGTGGAATGTTACATATGTTCATATCCCGTACTTTTATGTCGAATGATACGTTATACACAATTGTATGCATTTCATGTCATGAGCATGTAGTTAGAATTCTACATCACTTCTAGCATGAACCATTTACATAGTTAGAAAGTGAATGGTTTAGGAAATGAAATTTTAAAGGAAAATGTTAAAGTTTTGAAAATGTTAAAGTTTTTGAAAAAGGGTTGTTAAGCCTAGCCATAAAAAATGTGAGTGAGAAATGGGGCGTGAGGGATTGGCGCACCCGACCCTATCCTCTTGGAGGGTAGGGAAGAATGTAATGTTCACCTCTTGAAGGTGAACAGATGAAAGGAAAAGTAAAGGAATATTAACCGCTTTGCGATACTACCAGTAGAAATATAATCGGGTTCCAAATAACTATAGCCCACGCAGAGCTTAGTGGCTAGGCATTACACTCTAGTGAGCTCACGAATGGAAGGAAATGGAATGTTTTACTGTAAGTAAATTTTGAAGGAAAGATTTTGTAAAGAGTTTTCGAAAAGGGAATATTTGGAAAGTTTTTCATTTNTTAAACATTATTTTACTATTTTCCTACGGAATCAACGGAGATCTTGATGGAGATAACGTCCGTTGGCGAGCCCGTGGAAATCCGATGGTCAGCCCGAGTGAGGTGGTCCCGGTGGGTGCTCCCGGCAAGGCTCTACTAGACCTTCTGCGATTCTGTAAGTAAATAGTTAAAATGATGAATAAAGCGTTAAATCTGTTTAAAGGGAAATCTGTAGAAAATTCTGAACTTAACTTAGCCTCTACTTCTGGATTACAAGATACTTCTGAAGTAAACACAGTAGAATTAAACATAGCTAAGATTGAACAAGATTTGCATAACTGGAACATACCTAAAGTAGATATTAGTACGTTTTATCAGAAAGGTTCTTTTGAAATCTTTACTGATTATGCTATTAAAACTTCTGAACATACGTTTTCTATTAAAAATAATTGTGAGACTTTACAATTATTAAGTAAGAATAGTATTGAACATCATCGTAAAAAATATAGATTTTTACATATTGGTTTAGTACAGATTGCTGTAAAACCAATGTTTAGACTTGGTTTAGATATTCCTATTTTGATTATGCTACGTGATGCTAGACATAATAAATTTGAACATTCTCTGCTTGCTTTATTAGAATCTAATATAGCAAATGGACCAGTTTATAGTAATTGTTATCCAAACTTTACTGTAGATTTAACTGATGAAAATATATTAAAGACTTTAACCATTAATATACAAACTAAAAATTTATCTCTGGATAGATCTAAATCGATAGGATTAGTTTATAGAGTATATTATAAAGTAATGAATACTTTAGCTCCGAGAGCTAAGATAGTTTCTCGTATAGGTGAATCTTTATTATTTGAATCTAACATAGAACATACAAATACTTATATACCCAGAACAATTCCTTGGAATGAATTATTACAAGATGATACTAACTGAAATCTTGAACAAATTCAAGATATTAGTAATAGACCTGAAAATAGAATTGAACCAGGACGATTATCTAATATAACTGAATTTAGTGATGGATCTGTTTCTTTAAACTTTTCTAAAAGAAAGTTTAATAGCAGATTCTCTGGAGAAACATCTTCTCCAATTCCTATAACAGAAGAAGATAAAACAAAATTACATAGTGTAGATTTTGATAGGACAGTGCCTCAACCAAGATATTCGTTTAGATCTCAAAGTATGAGAGACTTTAGAGATGCTGGTATAGATTTTAGTCCAACGGCAAGTCAGATGGCTCCTGACTTACCTCCTGCATTGAACATGATAATTAGTGATAATTGGATATTAAATAAAGAATTATTACGAAAATGGTTTTATGCTGATGATAAAACAGAAAAAAGAAATTGGTTTTTTAAATCTTTTTCCGCAGAGTCGGAGACGGCGGCGGGGACGCTCCGGTAATAGACGTATGGAGGGTTGAAGAAATGTCTGACCTACACTGAGTGCCACTTGGCGAAAGAGAGTCTAAATGAGTCTAACGATAAAGTGGCTGGCCAGGGCACGTCTGACCGGCGTCGGCCTGTTATGAGTTTTATGAAAATATGCATCAGGAAATCTTTTCGATCGAAATTACTGAATAACATAGAAATAGTCGAAGAATAGATGAAATATGAATAGTCGAAATAGCACGACAACATTTGTCAAGAGATATAACCTTCTTCGTGGACTGTACCGTTGCGCAATCTTGGGACACTCAAAGCAGATTTGGTAAGAAAGACAAATGCTTGATGAAGGGGGCTAGCATTTGACCATGTAGTCTCGGTTAGGTTTAGATTCACATGTTACATTTGGATAAGAAAGGAGCATGGTCGACAAAGAACCTATCAGAGAGAGAGACCCCG